>CM070549.1:26102361-26634861 GCA_036346405.1 Phyllostachys edulis
TTACGGAAAACTTAAGGTAGATAGTAGTACTGTTGAAAAAAAGAGCCAGGCAGTACTAAAAGAAAGGTTCTATTGGCTACCCCAGCAATTCAATTTGCATAGGCATGTTCCTTAAAAAAAAATGATTAGGCATGAGATACGTAAGGCCCCCGTGTCCGGCTAAACGAAATGTTCGATTTAGCTTGACTGGTAGTAGTAGCCTTTTTCGGTCAAGAGCCAACAGGCTTGACTAGACTAGTAAGCCTGCGATAAAAGTCTCAGTATATCCACTACAGTACCACGGAATATCAAGACTTCCAAACCAGCTTGACATCAGGTCGAACAGATACCAAGCGATCTTCCGAGGCATCAGTGGCGAGACTATGTACAAGTGTACAACCATGCATTAGACATATAGAGGTAGTACAGTGTACACGTTGCCAAAGCCAAGAAACATTAATTAGTGGACGCACCCACAGCATACATATAATTTCACTCGTCTGTCGGCTGCTTCCTCAGAAAATTTCATCCATCTCTTATTTTGGCCTTGAGGGTATCTCCGTCCAACACTTCAGATTTGTTCTACCCTCGATCACTTCTATGCTTCACATTTTGAGAGTTACATAAATTTCAAAGCACAAATTAACGTTGGATTCTATTTACTTACCTTTTAGTGATGCCGACTTCTCCCACCCTTGTCGCCTTACCACCTCTTGCTTGTGTCACCTCCAACACCGGTGAGGATCCCTTTGTTGCTGCCTAGAGGCGGCTACCCAGCACCGCTTGCCTCCTCCACTGTCGTCGCCCCTTCTATTTGTTCGATATTTACCTCTAATCACCACAAATGGCCTGTGGCCAACCACGCCTCGCTATATCACAGTCCAACACAGCCCTAACTTGAGAAGGCGAGAATTCGGTTTATTTCCCAAAAGGTTATTACTCACATATTTATAACAAACAAGCCATTGCTGTCCGGGACGAAAGTGCCGGGGAAAACCACCGGAAAATGCAATCGCTTCACCGTACTGTTCGATCTACGGCTGCACCTTGAAGTTGGGTGATGGATGGGTCACGGAGGCCCGCTACGGCGCTACTGCTATGTGCTACACTACCGGTTTTTTTTTTGTGGGGGGGGGGGGGGGAATGTGATACACTGCCGGGTTTTTTTAGGGAATGTGCTACACTGCTATGCACGTGTGTGCAGAAACTGGGCCCAGTTGATGACGGGTATCAACCTCCGGCCGAGTGGACCAAAATTCAAAGCTTCCAGGCCCCGTCGCACGCTACATGGGCCGCTGCACCCACCGCGGCTTTGCCCTGATGGTAATTTAAGATTGTTTATCTATCGTGTTTTCGTTTGTTCTTGGATTACATATGAGAATAAGACCTCCGTGGTCAGGTCGATTGTGCTTCTAGCAAGGTCGATAACAATCACGGAGTTGGTTCAACGATTCTGGGCATATTAGTTGTCCGCGATTGGTAGCTGAATCGTTAGAATCATCTCCACCAAATCAAGTTATTCTTCTCATCGAAAGACCGAGACACCCATTGTCGCATCAGGTGGTATCAGAGTTTTCGTTCATCGGTGATAATTTTTTCCTCTACCTATAGTCCACGAAGAATAAAAAAAATTAGGGTTAGTACATCCTATCCAAACCAATCTGTGCTTTGCAATTTTTTTCTTTTCGGTAATTTGCATCGTTGAATTTTTTGTTGTATCGTCATGTCTAGTTGTTGATTTTTAATTCTAGTTCTTGTCTAGTTGATCTTTGTCTAGTTTGCATCTGTGTGCTTTGCTTCCTGCCATCAGTTCATCATCCCTGTGGTGTTCATCATCTTGCTGCCGTGGCAACCACAACACATCCCCTGCCGTAGCCCCCTTGGCTTCTGTTGTGGCAACCACATCTCTTTGTCAATCAACGTCGTGGCGACCACCGGTCGCCTTTTCTTGCCTTTGCCGCTAATCAGCGCCATGGCGACTAAAGCGCTGTCATGACGACCACCAAGATGTGCCACCTTTCGTCATTTGCCAATCTCAGGGAAAATGCCTGCCGCGGCTATCTTTTTTCCCCTGCCGTGACATACTTCAAGATCCAAGAGTCGATTGTTTTCAGTTTTTCAAGGAAAGATCAATGATTTGGTTTCCAAATTCAGTTTCATCATTGGGATTCGCCCAAGAAGGATATAAAAAAAGAGAGAAAAGAAGACAAAAAAGAAAAAGGGAAAAAAAAAGATAAGTGTCCACCTTCCCGAAAATTGAAAAGCATAGCAAACTTTTGCCAAAACTAGTGAAAATTGGTGAAGACTATCTATATATAGCTACAAGCTTTCACAAAAAATTTCAGCAAGTTTGGCGCACGGGTTTGAAAGATATAGTAGTTTTAATTTGAACCCGAGTCAGTTTTGAGTCCGAGTAGGATTCCATTTCTGATACACCTTCAGTAAAACATGCATAACTTTTGCATATAGTGTCCGTTTTCGACGTTTTTGTGCTCGTTAGAAAGCTAATGATGAGTTGCGTAAAAAAACAATAGGCTCTAGGGGCCCCAAAATCGGCCATCTTCGGCCCCGATTTCACGTCGCAAGTTTTCAGTTTTTGTTTTTGTCGTTTCTTTCGGTCTTCCTTTCAGAATTTAGGCTTCACTTCAACTGTAAAGTTGTAGACCTCGTCAAAACCTTTCAATCGAGTATATATAAGCCATATAAAATTTTGTTTTTTCATCTTTTGAGACTAGCTGTTGTTTCTTCTTAAACTAGAGGGTTGTTTACATTGCACGTTATACTGTTTTTTGTGTCCTACATCATGTGAACAATCTTGTGCCCTAGACAGAAGTTTGAGTAGTTGGCTAGCGTCTCTCCTAGCACTTAGTGTGAGATTTTTATTTGCTTATAAGTCACATTGATCTTTGCTTGTGCGTTCATACACTTCTCTTAGTAGGCTTTGATTAACTAGCTTTGATTAGGCTAGGATCAGCAACATTGACTAGTACTTTGAACAATTTTTTAACTTGTATTTACTGATTTAATTGTTGTTAATCCTTGCTACCATATTTAAGTCTATCCTAGCTCCACCCTCTATCATTACACAGGTACCAGTTGCTTGCAATCGATTTGTCAATCTTCGAGAGCATTTGACACTGACCCTAGTTACCAGTCACCGCCTGTTTGCTTGGTAAGAATTGGTAAGAACATGGTATGAGCTTGAGTGTGAGTGACTTTGAGCCTCCATATCCTAGTGGTTCATATGAACATATACTTGTGATTTGTTCCCTTACTTTCTACTAACAATGGCAGGTTTGAGGAAGTTGGTCGATTACAATGGCATCGCGGGCAGATCTGAACTCAAAGGGAAATAACTACCATCATACATCTTGCCACTCACTGTCGAGAGGACGTCACTGGACTACTTACTACGGGTTACTATGTTGGATAGCTACTTTGAAAGACAAGAACTTGATCCTCACGAGAAGATGGGCATGACAAGAACAGCGCTGATTGGTGATGTTCAACATTGGTGGTCAAATCTCAAGTACCACTACATGTACACATGGGAGGAGATGAAGATGAAATTACGATGTCGTTTTGTACCTCCACCACCCATGACCGCCAGCGAGGTGCAACTTAAGGTAACTGAAAATGTTGACATTGTTTTAGCTCCTATTCCATCTACAGATACCGCCAAGACGTTTGAAGAGATGAAGGATGATCTGACGCATCTTATGTCATTAGAGGAGAAGTTTGAGGTACCTACAATATCTGATAAGGACGATAATGACAAAGGTATTGATTTGGTGTTACAGCAAGACATAGAGCAACATTGTGAGTATATACCTGTTGTAGTGCAATCTTTTGATATTCCTTGTGTTGACTTGAACGAACCATGTGCTGATCTGAATTCAAATAATTTTGCACATGTCGACTTAATTACACATAAGAAGGTACTTGATAGAATATCCCCTGGTGATGTATTGTACTATATCATGCTTAATGAGCCCGTTAGTTTAGAATGTGCTATGGAAAAAGTTTCTAAAATTTTATCTCTAAATTCTCTATCTAGCACCTACACCTACTATTTTAAATTAATTCGAGATTTTGGTGTAGACAATAAATTTCTTGTATATCGAATATGCATAACTTGTGATCACATGGATGAATTGAAGCTTACTGTTTTGAACAACAATTCTTGTGTACCGAATCTTGTTCCTTATAAGAGGAAAATAAAATTTAGTGATCATCCAATGCCTATGTGTTCATCTCTTATTGCACCATCTAGTATTGACAATCTCAATAATGATGTTGAAGTATGGAAGAACTTACACATCTTTTCACCTTTACTAGATGAATTTGCTATTGCTCGATTGGAATCTGATTATATGAATGACTTGTGCACTTTGAAATCAATTATTGTGCTGCCCATTAACTTACAAAAGTTGAGGACAATTTTTGTCCATAACCGGACGATGAATAACTCTGCTATATACTTCACTTATACTTGTAAATTGAGTTACAAACTGAATGCTATGGGAAAATGTACCTTTGCTGATTTGATGCATGCACATTCACTTTTAATTTGCAAAGTTTTCTCTATTTCTTTTGTCACCTACTGTTGCTAACATTTATGCAGAAAAATGAGAATGTGTTTCTACACATTTGTAAGCTTTTCTTGAAGCTGGATGATGAGCGTGAGTCGAGGACGATTCAAATGCAAGAAGGGGAGAATGATGACAATATTAACCCTTCGGATACGACCGCTACTCCACCTCCAACCGGGCTACTCTACTTTCACCGATTCGGCTGCGTCAAACTCTACTCCAACGGGCCAGAATTTGCTTCACTTATATATGGTGCTACGCCACCTCACATTGGGTCGATGGCTTTGTATCAATTATTGGGTCCAAATGGCAGCCGCCACTTTAGGTTATTTGGGTCGGTCATCTCCCTGGGCGCCACCTCTCTTGGGCCACCAGTCCAAGCCTGCGCTATTCATGCGTGAACAGTAAACCCTCCCCCAACACCACCCCGGGATTTCCACCTCCTGACCGCAATCCTCATATAGGAGCCGCCGCCCTTTAGCAAAATTCTGGTTTTGATAAATTGGAGTTTAGCTTTGCTACTTTATATTATGTTCTCTTGTTCAACGAGATCAACAGCGATATTGTCTTCGGAACTCCACTTATCACTACAATTTTAATTCCTATTTGCAATTTCATATTGCTTATCTATCGTGTTCTTGTTCTTTGATTGCATATAGGAATAAGACCTTCGTGGTCAGGTCGATCGTGCTACTAGGAAGGTCAATCACAATTACAGAGTTGGTTCAGCAATTACGGGTATATTGGTCGTGTGCGATTGGTAGCCGAATCGTGATAGTCGTCTTCACCAAATTAAATTATTCTTCTTATCGAGAGATCAGAATACCCATTGTCGCATTAGGCGCAACGGTGCCTGACGGAGATCACACAGTAGTGCCCTGGCGTGCGTGCTTGCTGCGCGCGAAGGCAGGGTGCAACAACCCGTGCTTGTGACGTTCGACAAGACAAATCTTGCTACCAAACACGGCTGACCAACAAGCTAGCAGGCGGACCGACTACTCGCCGTTCTTCAAGAGGCTATGCCCCGACGTGATAACCTACGCCAAGGACGTCCGCAACACCACCTTCACTTGCTCGACCGGCACCAACTACCTGATCGTCTTCTGCCCATGAGCAACGGATGAAGTGGTCGGTTTGACCTTGGACTCTGTGTGGCTATATGACATACAGATAAGCATAAGCTAATCTGATTTTATCTTAATAAATAAAAACAAATGGGTATATAGAATCTCTATATATAAAAGGAGGCTGAAAGGCTCGATTCCCAGCCTGGCCACGCCGGCTCCTTTTTTTGTGCTGTTCAATTTTGCTCTCTTTGCTTCTCAGCCATTTGATTGCTGCGCATTGTGCTCGCGTGTTTGCTTCGGTGGATTTGCGTCGTTGGATGTCTGCTTTCATGCCATCGGCCGTTTGATCGCGTGGGCGTCGTTCGTGAGTTCCGTATTTTACGGGTGCCTCGATCTCATGCGGCTGCTTTACCTTGCCTTTGTGCACGAGCCCCATGCCTTCTTGCTCCTTTGGTTTATGTGAAGCATGCTCGGCTTTCTCTCCCACCGTTTCTTCTTTCTTTCATTTCCTCGCTTCTGTTGCTTGCTGCTGCTTTCTTATCTTCGCTCCTGTCGCCCGCGTTCCTGCTTCCTTTCAGTTGGCGTTCTTCGCCTCTCGTCTTCTTCGGTTCTCGGCGGTTTCCTCCTGTTTCTTTCTTATCTTTGCCCCAACCCAACCCACCGCAAGAGAGAGGGTAAGAGAGAGTGTTAGTCTAGCAGCTCAGTCCCAGTTGGGTTCGATTCGATTCCATGGCGACCATGCTCTGCTCCTACTGCATGCCCACCACCAGAGCTTTGCTCCTCCGCAACAATGCCACTGTCTCTCCCTCTCTCGGCTTCGCCACATCGCAGCTCGCCAGACTCACCCTTGGCCTCGCCCCCGCCGCCAACTAGACGTCCCCTCTCCAGCCCATCGTCGCGTGTAAGATTAATTTCACTAACTAGCGAGAGTTTTACTTATTGTCAGGAATTAATGTCCACTTTATCTAGCATATGCATGTAAAAAGGTCATCCCTTTCCCCTTTGTCTTTGTCCTCGAATGTTCCTGTATGGATCTACGTCGATTTGGTCTACGCACGCCCGCCCTCATGGATTCCGTCGTCCGACAGCCGCCCGCCGATGAGGAGGAAGCGCACCGCCACCGGAGCACCGACTGCATCTACTTCCTCGCCTCCTCGTTGACCTACAAAAAGGTCATTCCTTTCCCCCTTCGTCTTCCCCCTATCCGCGATTACTTTACTTCTTTTGTTTACTAGAGTAATGTTTTCTTCACTCCCGACTTTTGTTTCTTTCACTTATCATGTTTTTTCTGCTCTCCATAAATTCTTCTTCTGGGTTTCCTAGAGAATTGCGTTGCGCGCTTAGATGCATATCGTGATTTGCTTCCGATTTGGCCGGCGTTTCTTGGTTCATGTGTTTTCCAATTCCAGGTCGATATGTGCCTAAACATGGGTGGGGATTCTCTCTGCCACTCCTTTCGATCTGGATGGACTCTTCTAATTAATTATCCAGGATTGTTTTTCTCCGATTTCTGTTCGAGCAAAAAAAATCTAGGATTTTTCCAATTCCAGGTCATACAATGACGCATCTATTTTGATTTAGTTTTTTTACCCAATTGAAGGTCATACAACGATGCATCCATTTCAATTTAGTTTTGGAGAAGCGTTGCCTAGTGTTGCAGAATACTTGAATGGTTATTCGAGATATGTTTGCTAACTATGATTTAGGCCACCCCTTCGACTTGAATTGCTACTAGACTTCGATGGGTGTGACGATATTAGCCTCCTCCAGGCCAAAATGAGATGTCATCAGATTTTTCAGCACCTCGGTGCTTGCTTGTCGTTTTGGTTTTCTTTCCACTTCTATTGGGAAAATCTTCTTCTAGGTCTAGCATGTGCAGTTGGTCTCATACCCGGCATAGCTTGACGTTATTAAATAAAGAGGGGATTTCTCTTGTTGGGATGATTTGCTACAAGAAGTTTTTTTTCTAGATTGCAGATGGAACAAGTTAAGTCTCATGTGTGTCTTCAGGGTGTTGTTATTGATGATTGTAGGATATGATGTCTTCACAACATTGAGTGAGACAGACCTGTTAGTTTTTACTGTTGCCTAGACTATATACAATTGTTCTGATTTATCGCTTATATGTTATTTTAGTATAGCAATAGCAGAAATGTTGCAAGCTAAACTCAAGTCATATTTAATTAAAAAAATGCTAAGCAATGTATAGCTTTAGTTCAGGTTTGTGTTTAATCATATTCTAGATAGGCTATGAATTGAGTACTGTGTGCTGCAGCCTAAACTAAAGTCATATTTTATTTGTGCTATACTTGCATATTCATATCGAAATATTCTGATAGAGTAGAACAATAGTTCTGATTTATCGCTCACATGTTTCATTAATGTAGCAACAGCAGAGATGCTACAGGCTAAACTCAAGTTATATTTAATAAAAAGATGCTAAGTAATGTATAGCTTTAGTTCAGGTTTGTGTATAGTCATATTCTGGGTAAGCTATGAATTGAGTATTGTATGATGTAGCCTAAACTGAAGTAATATCTTATTTGTGCTATATTCGCATAGGACACTTGCTCTGATTAATTACTGCAAATATATGTGTTTTATTAACATAGCACTAGTAAAATTGCAACAAGCTAAACACAGGTCATACTTACCAAAGATGTTAGAAACTTAACCATATTTGTGTAGTTACTATTTACTTGAGTTCAGATAAAAGAAATCGATGCAAATGTATATGCTCACCACCACAAATATGTACATGTTTTACTAATGTATATTTTACTAAATTGAAGTCATATTCAATGAAAAGATGTTGTCAGCTATTCCTCACAATAAATTGTATCTGCTGTTAGGTACTTATTGTAATTGTTTCTGTTGTTTTCACTTTCTTGTATCATGTGCTTCCTTCAATGTTTAGTACGTACATTAGTAGGTCTATTACAGCCTACTGGGAAATAGTACTGCTTTTCAGTGTCAATTTACCTTCATATTTATGTATTCACTATTCTTCACAATGCACTGCATATACTATTGCTTGGCTGTTAGAATTGCCTCCATTATTCTCTTCTTCTTACACACTGTACTTCCATGCACATCCAGTCATCGCACCATACAACGCCCCCTCCATGTCGACTCTCTATCGTCGAACCAGAAAAACAACATATGTGTATTCCCTTCATAATGTTGTCTATATTACTGTTGTAGTATTTTCCATTTCCATTAGTATATATGACATAACAACGCTCCTCTATTGTACTATCAGCGGCAAAGAAATAGATGCCACACCTACTTCTACTCGCAAGAGACTCTGCTTCCAAACACGTGAGAAACGATGTTCTCTTTTCCTTTTATACTTCGACATGAATAATGCCCATTTACATAAACATGTGCTACATCTAATAATAATGAAAGAAGATGTTTTCTACACTCTGTTGTAGTGTTGCATATAGAACATATTGTGTTTATTCCCGTAGAAACATTTAACAATATATTACTAATAGAGCATAAAGGACGAACCCTGCTCCAGGAAAAAAGCTTTGTCCATCGACACAACCGATCAAGTTGATCTTCTTGAGGATAGACTATAGCCAGTGTGTGTATCTCTTTGTGCCGGATTGCTGTTAACTATTTGCTATTCATTCTCCTCTTCCTCCATCTTGCTTTCTTTTCGATAGAGTGTCTTCGTTGTTGTCTGTTACCCTGCTATAGATTCAAGTTTTGTTATAGCCACACCAGCCTGCTGACTACTCTTCGCACTCTTAAGCATTTGTAATGTAATCGCCTTTATCAGATCTGAAAATAACCCACATATATCACTTTGGTCTTCAACAAATGTGTCACATACACATCTAATATCAATATCAATAGGACAAAAGTGAGTTTCAAACATAGTCCATACGCATATTAGTAGGCCAGAAATCATAAAGACTAGGCTTTATTTCAATTGCATAATAGCACATACACGTCTCATGCCAATATCAGTACAATCGCATATATAATTATGTCTGTTATAGAGATGGCTGCATCAAACCTTTGAACATTCACTATTTATTTTTGTTTTTACATAATTGTACATATTTGTGGTATAGTCATCTATGTAATTCTCAACCACATATGTACTGCAGTTTACTTATACATCCAATACTTACATAATTATACATCTATTTGGGGATTTATTGTTTAGCTCTGTTCTTACATAACTATGACTAAATTACAGATGTTTCACAATGCCATTACCGACGTGTACCACCATACATAGTTAGGCTCAGCAATGTACTCAGACAGAGTATCTGTGTGTTTGCAATTTCTTTCTGGCTTTTGGCAATACCAATTCCCTAGCAATACAATGCATCTTTTCGCCCAGTTTAAACCTACAGATACCACTTTCTTACAAACAACGTCTATTTTGCAGCCCACAACAGCCAGTAACTGATCACACATCAGCCTCCATCAGTGTAGCAAAACAATGATTGGACAAGAAAGCTACAAACTAGATCCAAGTATAAGATCTTCACTAATATACCTATGTTCTGTAGTTGTACACATATTTGTGGATTCCTATTCTATCTCTTTGTACGATTATTTGCCTGATATACCTCTGTTCTGTTATTTGTACAACAGTGCCTACCAAATGTGGTTCTATGACACAACATCTATTTTGTTTCTCAACTTCGCATCTATGTCGTGATCTACGCAACGTCTCTATGTTACCCAAACTATAGTTTGTTTATCTCAGTATTATGTCCCATCTATCTGAACATTGTAGATGCTGCTGTCTCTAGAACCTTACAAACACGATGCGTTTTGCGACCTTTTGTAACTCGTGCCTATAGTCACCTTAATATGGACAATCGTCTTTATTGGCTTTTATTATGTTCTTGTTCGTATATCGCTTCTCATTCTGTCCTGTATATCACTTCTCATTCTATCATATATTACCATTTTTGCTCCATAATAATTACAGTATACATTGTTCTGCCAATATCATTGTTTTATCGTTTCTGAGTCTATTTTTTGGCATTGGACAAAAGAAAAAGTTATCAACCGCGTTAGACAAAATAGAGCCCTATCAGTTCTAGGCTACAAAACAAAACCCTATCAGCCACATTCGTTTGTCTACGCGCGCCAAGGCGCGCGTATCTTTCTAGTGATGTATACATGATGTACACCGCCGGACATCGATGTACGCGGGTATGATATTCAACCCGGGGAAACTCGTACAAGAATAAAATGCTCCTGTTGCGTCTAGAAGTCTACATTACTAGAAGAGTACTCGTGCCATCGGGTGTGGGCCGTTTTGGCGGGCCGATGAACCAACGTGGGCCGGGCCATAGGAGCGATGGACCAAGCGCAGCCGCTGGAATTGGGACCTCCACGCAATCCGGAGCGTCTAGCGACGATCCGAGTGGGCAGCCTCTCCGGGATGACGTGGACGCATGAGCACCATGGCTTCGAACGACACGCAGCGGCTCAGATCGGAGGGCGCGGAGGCATTTGCAATGCAATCGGATGGCACCCATATTCCTATTGACCTAGCGGCCGCAGGAGAGCCCCTCTCGCTCAGGCTTAAAGGTTAGTAATACGTCATCTATATGGTGCACCGCTGCATGGATAGTTTTATGTTGCTTGGAGAAAAAATGTTGAAAATTGTTGATGGTAAAAATAAAGGAATAAACCTCGTTACACGTGGTGATCTTTCACTGGTTGCACTCTGTATATAGCGTGCGTTTCAACGATACCAAAAGGAATCTGACTGATTTAACGAAAGCAGAGCTAGCGTCAACAATGGCAGCTGGCGCAACGAGCGAGCTTGGATAGGCTCTTGTCGATCGTACGTACAAGCAAACTCATCACGCGGCGGTTTTCTCTCGCTCTTTCCTTTCTTTCTTTCTTTCATTTTTTAGGTCCATGGCGGCTTGATGGACGGTCGACTGAGTAACATCTCCATCTGATCCTTTGCCACGGCGAGACACGTACCAAGCCTTGGATAGTGTCTTGTATGTATGACAGCCTGGCGTTCTGAAGATATTACGCTTTCGTTTAAGTTTTGGGCCCTCAAGTTTGCCCTCGGGCACCTCTAAAACAAGGGTCTTTCTGGGGGAGGGCGAGGCCCCTCACTGTTGGATCAGGGGTGAAAAGAATGGACGGAGATAGGGAGGGACCTCCCCGAGGCTCTCATCATAGAATTTATTTTCTAAAAGAAGGGTCATACCCTCGGGGGTCTGTAAATGTATCCTCTGACTTTACAGAGTAAAATCACGGATGAACAGTACGGTGACATTGCGTACGAGCCGTTGGATAAAAAATGAGAGGCTGAGATCAAGGTGTGCACTGTTCCCAAAAACACTGTAGCAAGACTATCAAAACAATGTACCATAGGCACTGTTCACGAGCGCTGTAGTATTACTGTGGCTATTGATTTGAGCCGTTCTTCTCGGATCTAGCGGTTCAGATCTACCGAATGTCACCGTACTGTTCATCCGTGGTTGCGTTTCCCTCGGGCTCAGGTGGCCGTGGCGGCAATGAATCGGACTACGGTGCATGGAAGCATTCCGCTCTACGGTTCACCAGCTCCAGGTCGAGGAGAAGGATTCGGCTTTGGGAGTGAAGCGTGGTCTTGTCGTGTCCTGCTTGCTCCTGTGGCCTAAGCTGCCTCGCGAGCTCAACACGCAAGCGTTTTTTGTCCTGCTGTCGCCAAAGCAACCACGTCGCGAAGTTGGCCTTCCAAGTTGCAAACGTTGAATTCCACTTTATCCGACTCCGACCCTATAAATACACACCCGATCGAACTCCATTTTCCCCCACAGCAGCAACGAACTCTACTACACAAAATAGCAGAGCAAAAGAAGCCGCAACACGATGGCATCCCTCTCCACCTCTTCCATCCTCCCTCTCCTCCTCCTCGTCGTGGCCGCCGACGCCGCGACCTTCACCATCACCAACAAGTGCGAATACACCTTGTGGCCGGCGGCCGTGCCATCAGGCGGGGGCAGGAAGCTCGAGCCGGGGGAGATATGGACCATCAACGTGCCGGCCGGCACCACCGGCGGGCGCGTGTGGGCGCGCACGGGCTGCGGATTCGATGGCAACGGCAACGGGCAGTGCCAGACGGGCGACTGCAGCGGCAAGCTGCAGTGCACGGCCTACGGGGCGCCGCCCAACACGCTGGCCGAGTTCGCGCTCAACCAGTGGAACAACCTCGACTTCTTTGACATCTCCTTCATCGACGGTTTCAACGTGCCCATGGCCTTCCTGCCGGCCGGCAGCGACGCCGGGTGCCCCAAGGGCGGGCCTCGGTGCGCGGCGGTCATCACGCCACAGTGCCCGAGCGAGCTGCGGACGGCGGGAGGGTGCAACAACGCATGCACGGTGTTCAGGCAGGACAAGTACTGCTGCACCGGCTCGGCGGCGAACAACTGCGGGCCGACCAACTACTCGGAGTTCTTCAAGCGGCTGTGCCCCGACGCGTACAGCTACCCCAAGGACGACCCTAGTAGCACCTTCACTTGCCCAGGCGGCACCAACTACCAGATCGTCTTCTGCCCATGAGCTTAGCGACCATACAAGTGATGTGGGCTTGGACTGACCTTGGTGTGGCTGTATACCAGAAATAAAGCTAGCACACAGATCTGATCTTGTCTTAATAAATAAAAACAACGTGGTCCGTACATTGGTATATACGTGGTACTCGTGCATGAGTAAAATGTTGTTGCATGTAACGAGTGTTATGACACTTGTATTCACCATAAAGCCAATATACCAATATATATATAAGTAAATGTGTGGTATATATGTAACTAACCCTTTATACAACGCAGAAATACATATACATCGAACATATCTAACACCCTCCTCAAACTTATGGTGATCAACAACATTAAGTTTGGAGAGATAGAAAACATCTTTGAGTTACAGTCTGCGCCTTTGTGAAGAATCACACGAAGTTACGAAGGCACATACTGAAGAGCAATAATCTGAACATGTACCTGTGTCCGCATGTAGGAAGCATCAACACCAATATGCTTTGTAAGCTCATGCTTCACGATTTGTAGCAATGCTAATAGCCCTGTCTTGTCGAGACGAAAAAAGTGGGTGTTGAAACAGAAACACCAAAATCCTCAAGTAACCACCGTAGCCAAGTAACCTCCGCAGTCAACAAAGCTGTGAACACCATGAGGATATGCTCATGATCCTAGGTGATGTTACAGTTGGCAATTTGGTTGGAGGTTTGTTGGAATTCCTGTTTTTCAGAAAGTTTCAGCAAAGTGTCGGGATAATCGGTAGTACCGGCGTGTTAACATGTAATACCGCATAAGCGCGAACTTGAGCTTAAGTAGAGTGGTGCTACCGGAGGCTTATGTGAGAGCGTGGCGATTTTCTGGTATCGGTAGTACCGGCTTGGAAGCCGTGGTACTACGGCGTAACGGTACGACCGTTGGTTGAAACAGAACTACCGCTTGTCTTGTTTTTGAAAGTGTGTTTTGCTCGATCCATTAGACCTTGATCTGAAGGCTCAGACTGAGTGAGACTTTCGGACTTTGAACAGTGCCTCAAATCCGACGGTTTAAAGGCGCGGTTCGAACGGCCCAGTTGATCTAGAGCATCCACGTGGCAAAGGACGTTGTTTTGAGGCTTTTGCGGATTTTTGTGGAGCGGTACTACCGTGTATTGAGAGATGGTACTACCACGACTCGGTAATACCGCAGGTTCAAAGGCGGTACTACCACGTCACGATAGAACCGATTCTTAGTTCATATTAGCTAATTTCCAGAACAAGTGTATTTTTGTCCTGGACTTTCTTGAGAGCGGTATGACCACGTTTTATGTGTCGGTATTACCGTTTGTCGGTATGACCGTTTTGACTGCGGTATGGAAATTCCAAAGAGCTTGTTTTTCGGTGATTTTGGGAATTCTCCGAGAACGGTTCGACCGCAATGCTGAAAGCGGTACTACCGTGAAGCGATAGTATCGAGATTTATTTGGCGGTAGTACCGCATGTGGACTAAAAGCTGATTCTCTTGTAAGTTTGAATTTGGGATAGGTCATATCCTTGTTTATCAGTGCATATATGTTGCATATTGCATGTTTTCAGCTAATGTGGGTCAGGTTGTGAAGAACTTGTTCCCGGAGACGATTTCTTGGTCTATTGCTGTGCAGGTGGCTTGTAGGTCAACGACGGTCAACGGCGAGGTGGATCGGGACTAAGCTTGGAGAGCTGAGGTCCAGAACGATCATGGAAGCCGGGTGAGGTCAGGTGACTCAAGCATGGCGTAGAATGGATGAGGTTGATCGAACGAGCAGTTCGATACAGCTGGTTGGATCAAGCGGTGCGGGGGTCGGTGCAAGTGCCTTGGAGGTTCCGATGAGATTCGGACGGGAGAGACTTGCCTACATGATGAGAGCCGTTGATCAACCTACACGTGGTGGAGCAGGCGATTGCTTCGACAGGTTTGGACTCGGTCCATGGAGAAGGATCGAGAAGGGGTATTTTGGTAATTTCACCAAATACCGCCTTTGTGACTCTTGGCTAAACCGCGGCGTGGGTCGGCGCTTGGAGAAGCGGTTTAGGTCAATCGAAGACGAAGACGACGCTTTGAGATGCGTGCGTGAGTTAACCCATTGTGTGTTAGGGTTTAATGGGTGCCCTAATGGAATATTCCTATAATCTAGCCTCCACTATATAAGCACTTGTGTGCTGTGTGCTGGAGGTTAGAATAGAACACGAGAGAAACCTTTGTGTGGTCTTAGGGTTTTTGGAGAGCTAGGGTTTAGGAGATGGATTGAGTGTTGCTCATGTATTGAGTTTTGTCCTCTAAGTGTGGAGTGGCTGTAAACCTCAAATTTCTATTCCTCAATCAATCCATGAAATTTCTCCAAGCTGAGTTCTCTCTGTTCTTGCACTTTACTTTGATGTTTTTGTGCTTATGATGATCCTTCCTTTTTCTGTTGGTTCTTTCTGTTGGACTTGCTTGCTGTGACTTGTGGGAGATCATCTAAGGTCATCTTTATCATCAACAGACCACAAGCAAGCCTAGGATCGTATTTGAGTTTTTTACCTGTTCTAGAACCGATCTTTACCAAATCTGAAAAAGGTCAAGTCTTTGACGTGGATCTGTTGAATAATTGATTGGAATAGGTTAGAGATATCCTCTAGATGTTGTGTTTCAAATTTGATAGAGTTTGGTTGGATAGAACTCAAGTTGATCATCTTTTTGATCTTGTTCTTCTGCTGTCGTCTTGAACTACAGGTAAATCGGTTGTACCGCTCCTAGAAAGGCGGAAATACCGGCAAGCGGTCATACCGCACGTTACATGGCGGTCATACCGATTTCCAGAGATTTTTATTGAGTTTTACATTTTTCGATTCTTTGCACCTTGGGGATTTGCAAAAATTGTTTAAGCGTCTATTCACCCCCCCTCTAGTCGCCTTTCTGGTCCTACAAGTGGTATCAGAGCGCAGTTAGCTCTTCTCATAGATCTTAACTAGTCTTTGGAGCCATGGCGACTGATAAGTATTCAACCAAACCACCTGTTTTCGATGGAGTTGATTTTGCTTACTGGAAGGCACGCATGTATGCCTACATCGAGGCTCAAGGGCATGCTATTTGGCTTAAGGTCAAAAATCCATATGTCGTGCCGGCCAATGACGATGTGATCACTCCAGATGTTGAGGCTAATAGCAAGGCTCGAAACTTTCTGATCCAAGGTCTTAGTCGATTTGAGTTTGAGCGCGTGGCTCATTTGAGGTTTGCTCACGAGATCTGGAGGACCCTTTGTGACTACCACGAGGGCTCTACTGCGATCAAGGAAGTGAGACAGAATCAGCTCAAGAAAGAACACTCAAAGATCGAGCAAAGGCCTGGTGAGTCCTTAGATGAGCTGTAGGGGAGGTTCTCTAAGATTCTTCATGATCTTCGCGCTGTTGATCTTGTTTTCACTGAGTCTGAGAATGCACGCCAGCTCTTGGGTGCTCTTGATGTGAAGGTTTGGGGAATGAAGATCACATCCATCAATGACAACACTGTCATGAGTGAGCTTACTATGGATAAGCTCTACTCCAGGTTGAAGACGCATGAGATTGATTTCATCTCACGTCTTCCCAAGACAGAGTCGATGGCTTTAGTGGTCGAACCCTCTAAGGGTAGCTCTTCATATTCTTTGGATTTTGGCTCATCGGGTTTTACCTTGTCTGCTTTGCATTCCTTGAGTGATGAGCAACTAGAGAAGTTACCAGAGGATGACCTAGCCGTCCTATCCATAAAATTCTCTAGAGTGTACAACAAGGTGAGGAACAGAAGGATAGGAGGCCCGGTCACTTGCTTTGAGTGTGGTGAGCCAAACCACATTCGTTCCAGATGCCCCAAGCTGAAGGGCAAGGAGGAGAAGAACTTCAAGAAGCGTCCTCAAGCTTGGGATGCGAAAGCTAAGAAGCCGAACTATCGCAAGTTCGTCAGCCGGGTCCTTGCCGCTCTTGAGAACGTTGACATGAGCGATGTGGACTCGGGGATGGAGGACGACGAGGATGACTCCCATGGCAAGAAGAAGGACCAGAACTTCACCGGCATGTGCTTCATGGCCAAGGACAGCCACGACGTCGACTCCTCAGCGATCCCGATGAGGTATGTCCCTCACTTGCTGATATGAAACGTGCTTTGGTCCTTGCTGAGCAAAAACTGAATAAGCAAGCAAAAATGATTAAGAAACAGGACACCATGATTGATAACTTGAACCTAGAAGTTGTTAGGCTCAAATCCATTGATCCTGTTGATATTTGTGATGCTTGCTCCTGCTTGAAGAATGAATTGTCTAATCTGAAATCTGCTCATTCCTCTATTGCGAATCAACTAAAAGATGCTCTTGATGAACTAAAATCTCTCAAGTCTAGTCATACTTGCATGAATGCCATTGTTTTAGATGTGACTGATGTAGATGCTATTCCTTTACCTTGCTCAAATTGTGCTTTGCTTGAATTAAAACTGAATAGCGCTACAAAAGAATTGCAGAAATTTGATGCTAGTAACACTTGCTCTCATTGTGAGAATAATAAGATAAAAATAAAAGAAATGACTGAAATGGTTCATCACTCTAAATGTACATCATGCGAAAATTGTCTTAAGCTCACAATTGAAAATGAAACTCTAATCAAGACACTAGAAGAAAAAGCTAAAATTGAACAATCAAGGTCCATGACTGCTTCCAAAAAAGTTGTTGACTCTAGCTCTTGTGTATTTTGTATTGAAGTTGGACAAAATTTAAATGAGATACAAGAGGCATTTAGAGTCAAATTCAACGAGCAAGTGGATAAGATTAAGAATACCTCCTGTGTGTCTTGTGAGTCTTTGAAAGTTGAGCTAGCTCTTCTTAAGAAGAGATATAATAAGGTAATCGATTCAAATAAGTGTGCATCTTGTAAGGATCTAGCTAAAGAGAATGATTACCTCAAAAAGACCATTGAGAGATTTTCTAGTGGGAATAAGAACCTCAACCTGATCCTAGAAAAATCCAAGGTAAGTGTGAAGAATAGTGGCCTAAGTTTCAATTCCCTAGAGCATTCCAAGAATCATCCACCTAAAATTATTAGAGCTGTTGAGAGTGGCCTGTTTGAGGTAGAACCCCCTAAGCCATCCAAGATAGTCTTTAAATCTACTGGTTTACCCAAACCCCTTCTAGCAAGATAGGTGCTTCTACTTCATCAGATCAGACCCCTCAAAAGGTCAAGTACCATTGCACCTTTTGCAAGAAGGATGGCCACATAGTTGAGTTCTGCTTCTATAGAGCCAAAATTAAGAGGAAGGAGAGGATGAGTGCCTTGAGGATCATTAGAGGAGTTCCTTCACCTGCTGTAATCTCTAGAGCTAGGCAGCCTGTCTTTCCTGCTAGACATAGGCCTAGATTCGTAGAGGACTTCTTTGACTCTTTTGGTAGCTCTAGGCAGCACCTTGGGTTAGGGTATCGTGAGGAGAGATCACGGGTAGCATCTAGACAGGGGAGTACCGACCTTTTGGTAGGTCGATTCGGAGAGGTCTAGGTGGTTCTCGTGTGCATTCTTATGATTTCACTCCTAACCATTTTACTACTACTTCTACTGCTTTGCCCAAGCATCGTGTGATTCAGTACTGGATTCCCAAGTCTTTTATCACTAACCCCAGTACTGAGGCACAGATATTTCCTATTCGTGCCTTATAGGTCCGTCGTGCGAGGAAGGAGGACATATGGCTTGTTGACTCCGGGTGCTCTCGACACATGACCGGAAATTCTAGATGGTTCTCCTCCCTCACACATGCATCCGGAAATGAGTCAATCACATTTGGGGATGCTTCTCTGGGGGACCGTGATGACCAAGGGCACGGTCTTTATCAACAACAAGTTCATGCTTAGGGCGTCGCTTTGGTAAGTATGGTGAGGTATAATCTTTTATCATCTCCGGCTTCTTGATGAGGGTCTAGAGGTGAGGTTTAAAAGTGGTGAGTGTAGAGTTCTAGAATCCTCGGGTGAGCTTGTCTTTGAGATCTCCAGGTTTGAGAGGATCTTTTGTGCTGATTTCAGTCGCTCTTCTGCTTCTAGCCCTAGGTGTCTTGTAGCTTTTGACTCTCATGATCTAGTGGTGTGGCATCATAGGCTTAGTCACATAGGCTTCAATCACTTGACTAGAGTCAGTAGCAAGGATTTGATTAGAGGTTTGCCTAGGCTAAAGGCTATTAGAGAGCTAGTGTGCACACCCTGTAGACATGGTAAAATGGTTTCTACTTCTCATCCACCTCTTACTCTAGTGATGACTGATGGACCAGGTCAGCTCTTGCACTTAGACACAGTTGGTCCTTCTAGAGTCCAGTCTGCAGGTGGGAAATGGTATGTGCTTGTCATCATGGATGATTACTCCAGGTATTCATGGGTTTATTTTATGGTTTCTAAGGATGAGGCATTTGGCTTCTTTAGAGAATTGGTCCTTAGACTAGCTGTTGATCTTCCTGAAGCCTTGAGAGCCATTAGGAGTGACAATGGGACAGAATTCAAGAATTCTTCCTTTGCCACTTTCTGCACTGATAGGGGGCTAGAGCACCAGTTTTCCTCACCTAGAGTTCCCCAGCAGAATGGAGTGGTAGAGAGGAAGAACATGACCCTTATAGAGATGGCCAGAACCATGCTAGATGAGCATTCCACACCTAGGAGGTTTTGGGCTGAGGCGATCTCTACTGCTTGTTATATCTCTAATAGAGTATTTTTGAGATCTGTGATTGGCAAGACTTCTTTTGAGCTTAGATTTGGTCATAAGCCCAAATTGTCTCATTTCAAGATTTTTGGTTGCAAATACTTCATTCTTAAACATGGCAACTTAGATAAATTTGAATCTAGATGTTCTGATGGCATCTTTCTTGGATATCCTGCTCATTCTCGTGGCTATCGTGTTTTTAATTTTGACACTAACAAAATTGTTAAGACTTGCGAAGTCACTTTTGATGAGGCTAGTCCTGGTACTAGACCCGATGATGCAGGTACACAGGTTTCTGAGAGCATCTTCATCGATGATGACTCTGAGGATGACGACCCAATCCATCCTCAAGTCCCTTTTGACATGGTTGGAGAGCCTGGTTCTACTACACCAGCTCCAGATGAGCAGTCTCTTCCTACCTTCACCGACGATCAGAGTGGCTCTGTTCCTACCTCCACAGCCCGTGAGGTAGAGGCCACTTCTGCACCGGGAGCTCCCCTTCGCATTCAGCGACAGCATCCACTTGAGCAGATTATTGGGGATCTACATGAGCGAGTCACTCGCTCCAGGTTTATTTCTCCTGATTCTCATGTACATTCTACTTTTGTTGCTTCTTTTGAACCCCGAGATGTCACCCATGCTCTTTCTGATGCCTCTTGGGTCAATGCCATGCATGAAGAACTTGAAAATTTTGAAAGAAATAAAGCCTGGACCTTAGTTGAACCTCCACTCAATTATAATGTAATTGGAACAAAATGAGTTTTCAAAAATAAGCAAAGTGAAGATGGGTTGGTAGTTCGCAATAAGGCTAGACTTGTAGCTCAAGGGTATTCCCAGGTAGAGAGCTTAGACTTTGAGGAGACCTTTGCTCCTGTAGCTAGATTGGAAGCCATTCGTATTTTGCTAGCATTTGCGACATCTAAGGGCTTTAAGCTTTATCAAATGGATGTCAAAAGTGCTTTTCTGAATGGTTTCATAAAAGAAGAGGTCTTTGTCAAACAACCACCTGGTTTTGAAAATGCCAAGTTCCCAAACCATGTTTTTAAACTCTCCAAAGCCTTATATGGATTGAAGCAAGCCCTAGAGCTTGGTATGATAGGCTTAAGAGTTTTCTGCTTAAAAATAATTTCAAAATAGGATTGATTGATAAAACCTTGTTCACTCTCAAGTATGGCAGTGACTTTTTATTGGTTCAGATTTATGTGGATGACATTATATTCGGTGGTTCTTCTCATACTTTGGTGTCCAGATTTTCAGATTCTATGAGCAGGGAGTTTGAGATGAGCATGATGGGTGAATTGACCTTCTTCCTTGGTCTTCAAGTCAAGCAACTGAAAGAAGGCACCTTCATTCATCAAAGTAAGTATACAAAGGACCTTCTTCGTCGCTTCGACATGGGAAGAAGTAGGCCAATGTCTACTCCTATTGCCACGACCATCGTGCTGGACCCTGATGAGGATGGAGAGCCCGTGGACCAGAAGGAGTACCGCAGCATGATCGGCTCCCTCCTCTACCTCACTGCATCAAGGCTGGACATACAATTTGTTGTGTGTCTGTGCGCTCAATTTCAGGCTTCCCCTCGAGCCTCTCATCGTCAAGCAGTGCGTCGCATATTCAGGTATCTCCAGGACACTCTTGACTTTGGACTTTGGTATTTGGTATTCCTCTGCTTCTGATATCTCTATTCGGGCTTTTTTTTATGCTGATTTGCGGGGGTGTAGAGTGGATATGAAGAGTACTTCTAGCACTTTTCATTTCTTAGGCACATCTCTTATCTCTTGGTCATCTAGGAAACAGTCTGACGAGGATCTAATAATCCTCATTTTATCTGTTATCCATAATTCTCATTATGGGAAAATATGATGTCATGTGGTCCCTAGGTATACCCCTTATATTTACAAGGGAGAAGCCTACCAGGTGGTCGTAAGTTCTTCTACGACCACCCCCATAGTCGTAAGCTCTTCTACGACCAGGTCAGCTATGACCACCTTATGATCAATAAAACCTACAGGCGAGTGGGTCCAATTGATTAAGAAATCCAAGCGATCAACATCTGTTGTTATTATACGAAATAATAGCGAGTAATACCCCATTATCTCGACAAGTAAGCTGTCGGTGGCGTGAAGGAGTTACCATTCCGATGATTCTCGCAAGCGTCGCGAATTCTTTCGATTCGATGGCGCCTCTTCACAGAGAAAGCGGCTATTTCTTCACGACTATATAAAGCGACAATCGAGAGAGGAAAAGGCGTCGGGAGAGACAACAAGCAATCGGGAAGGCGATCGGATACTATCTTTTGTAATAGCCTTAGTCTTTTCTCCGATTATCTGAAACACACTCAATACCATACACACATAGGAGTAGGGTTGTTATTCTCTCCGGAGAAGGCCTGAACCTGTATAAAAATACCCGTGTCAATCTCTCTGCGTGATTCCATTCTAGGAGACCCCCTAAATCAAACAATCTTTACGTAAGATCGGTTCTAAAATACCGACACAGTCCTCTGTTGCACAGTCCACTGTCGAGGCCGAGTATGTAGCTGCAGCTAGTAGTTGCTCTCAGGTTATCTGGGTCTTATCTACTTTGCGGGACTATGGATTGTCTTTGGGTAGTGTTCCTCTTTTTTGTGACAACACTTCTGCCATTAACATTGCCAAAAACCCAGTGCAACACTCACGGACCAAGCACATTGACGTTAGATATCATTTCCTTAGAGACCATGTTGAGAAAGGTGACGTTGTGCTTCATTTTGTCAAGTCCGAGCAACAGGTTGCTGACATTTTCACTAAAGCTCTTGATTCTTCTCGTTTTGCCTTCTTGTGGGGAGAGTTGGGGATTATTAGTCCTCTCGGCCTGTTTTGAGGGGGAGTTTGCTCTTTTTGCATTCATTTGTATTATAATGCATTTTTAAATCAGCAACTTGCATTGTACTATAAATCCTTGGAGCTTTGATTATTATCCTTGTATGACTTGTTTTCATACTTTATATATTGCCATATCTTGTGCTAGTCTGCTAGACTTCTTTTATAGCTTTTCATGTTGAGCTTAGCCTTTGCCATGCTAGCTCTATTATCTGTGAGAAAACTGAATCAAAACTTGACATGTTGGATCTTGTGACTAGTTTTGCTTTAGTGATCCTCTCATGATTCATGCCATGTCATATAGGCTTAGTTGAGTTTTGAATCTGTTATGAGATCTGGAAAGAGCTATGATAGTTCTTAAATCAAGCAAATGAAAAATGAGTTTTTCTGTGTGAAAAAACTGATCTCACCAATTCTTCCTCATGAGACAGCTTGCCATTGCACTAGGCATGAACTCAGGGGGAGTTTTGGATGACCTAGACCACTCTCTTAAGCTTTTGTTGCTTGGGATGGTTGTAGTGAGGCTTGAGATCTAGCACAATGCTACGAAAATAAATTGGCAATTGGTTGAAGCTTAGGAGGCAGTTATGGATGGCTCCTAGTCCAGGACTTGCTTTACTAAGATCAGACCAACAAATTTTCAGAAATGTGCTCAATATGCTAAATTCTACATGCTTGATCAATTTGCTTCAAAACTGAACTCAAAATGCTCAAAATTGACTCATTTTCTAGCTTTTGGCTCCATTTAGCTTATAGACATGGCTTGACTCATTTTTAGATACCTTTAGTTAAACTATGATCTTGAGCACCATGTCTTGTTCCAAATTCATTTAATATCAGATTATTGCTATTTTGGCTTTAGCTTTGCTGTACATATTTTGCCATGATTGAACATAGCCATCTTCACATAATATGGCTTGGTGTAATACTTGAACAGTCCTCATGGATAATCTTCATGGCTCCTTTTGCTACAATTAAAAAAAACAACAAAAAAAACTGAAAAATTCAAAACCAACTGCAGCCATTCCATGATATTCTGCTCTTTTCTCCTTCTTGCACCTTAATGACTCCATTGTCAAAGGGGGAAAAAATTGTACAAAAATGCTGTTTTGAATGCTCTTTGTGCATTTTCTGAAAGGTCAAATAGAACACTTGTTCTTTCTTATGGACCGTAAGTGAGATTTTCTGGAATTTGAAGCTCTTTTTGCTTCCTCTGCCTTATCTCACTTGCTGAAACTATTCTGAAGTCAACTTGGTCATTTCCTTGCATTCACTTGCTTTTAGGACCAAGTTGTGCCTTTGTGCGATAAACTGTCTTCTTTTACTTTCAAACCTCAAAACATTCATTGTTGGAAAATTGCCAATGTGTTCATCAAGGGGGAGATTGTGAACACCATGAGGATATGCTCATGATCCTAGGTGATGTTATAATTGGCAATTTGGTTGAAAGTTTGTTGGAATTCCTGTTTTTTAGAAAGTTTCAGCAAAGTGTCAGGATAATCGGTAATCTGCGTGTTAACGCATGTAATACCGCATGGCGTAACAACTTGAGCTTAAGTAGAGCGATGCTACCGGAGGCTTATGTGAGAGAGTGGTGATTTTCTGGTATCGGTAGTACCGGCTTGGAAGCCGCGGTACTACCGCGTAACGGAACAACCGTTGGTTGAAACGGAACTACCGCTTGTCTTGTTTTTGAATGTGTATTTTGCTCGATCCATTAGATCTTGATCTGAAGGCTCAGACTGAGTGAGACTTTCGGACTTTGAACAGTACCTCAAATCCAACGGTTTAAAGGCGCGGTCCGAACGGCCCAGTTGATCTGGAGCGTCCACGTGGCAAAGGACGTTGTTCTGTGCTTTTGCGGATTTTCGTGGAGCGGTACTACCGCGTATTGAGAGGCGGTACTACCGCGACTCGGTAATACCGCAGGTTCAAAGGCGGTACTACCACGTCATGGTAGAACCGATTCTTAGTTGACGGTAGCTAATTTTCAGAACAAGTGTATTTTTGTCTTGGACTTTCTTGAGAGCGGTATGACCGCATTTTGTGTGTCGGTATGACCGTTTTGACTGCGGTATGGAAATTCCAGAGAGCTTGTTTTTCGGTGATTTTGGGAATTCTCCGAGAGCGGTTCGACCGCAATGCTGAAAGCGATACTACCGTGAAGCGGTAGTACCGACATTTATTTGGCGGTAGTACCGCATATGGACTAAAAGCTGATTCTCTTGTAAGTTTGAATTTGGGATAGGTCATATCCTTGTTTATCAGTGCATATATGTTGCATATTGCATGTTTTCAGCTAATGTGGGTCAAGTTGTGAAGAACTTGTTCCCGGAGACGATTTCTTAGTCTATTGCTGTGTAGGTGGCTTGCAGGTCAACGACGGTCAATGGCGAGGTGGATCGGGACTAAGCTTGGAGAGCGAGGTCGGAAACGATCATGGATGCGGGTGAGATCGGTGACTCAAGCATGTCACAAAATGGGCGAGTTGATCAAGCAGGCGATTCGTCTGATTGGTTGGATCAAGCGGTGCGAAGTCGGTGCAAGTGCCTTGGAGGTTCCGATGAGATTCGGACGGGAGAGACTTGCCGACATGATGAGAGCTGTTGATCAACCTACACGTGGCGGAGCCGGCAATTGCTTCGACATGTTTGGACTCGGTCCATGGAGAAGGATCGAGAAGGGGTGTTTTGGTAATTTCACCAAATACCGCCTTTGTGACTCTTGGCTAAACCGCGGCGTGGGTCGGCGCTTGGAGAAGCGGTTTAGGTCAATCGAAGACGAAAACGACACTTTGAGATATGTGCGTGAGTTAACCCATTGTGTGTTAGGGTTTAATGCGTGCTCTAATGGAATATTCTTATAATCTAGCCTCCACTATATAAACACTTGTGTGCTATGTGCTGGAGGTTAGAATAGAACACGAGAGAAACCTTTGTGTAGTCTTAGGGTTTTTGGAGAGCTAGGGTTTAGGAGATGCATTGAGTGTTGCTCATGTATTGAGTTTTGTCCTTCAAGTATGGAGTGGCTGTAAACCTCAAATCTCTATTCCTCAATCAATCCATGAAATTTCTCCAAGCTGAGTTCTCTCTGTTCTTGCATTTTACTTTGATGTTTTTGTGCTTATGATGATCCATCCTTTTTCTGTTGGTTCTTTCTGTTGGACTTGCTTGCTGTGACTTGTGGGAGATCATCTAAGGTCATCTTTATCATCAATAGACCACAAGCAAGCCTAGGATCAGATTTGAGTTTTTTACCTGTTCTATAACCGATCTTTACCAAATCTGAAAAAGGTCAAGTCTTTGACGTGGATCTGTTGAATAGTTGATTGGAATAGGTTAGAGATATCCTCTAGATGTTGTGTTTCAAATTTGATAGAGTTTGGTTGGATAGAACTCAAGTTGATAATCTTTTTGATCTTGTTCTTCTGCTGTCGTCTTGAACTCCAGGTAAATCGGTTGTACCGCTCC
The DNA here is from genome assembly GCA_036346405.1 of Phyllostachys edulis. NCBI lineage: Eukaryota > Viridiplantae > Streptophyta > Magnoliopsida > Poales > Poaceae > Phyllostachys > Phyllostachys edulis. Next base: position 26,128,540 of record CM070549.1, read on the forward strand.
TAGAGAGGCGGTATCTGGCAAGTGGTCATCTGCTTACGTTACATGGCGGTCATACCAATTTCAAAGATTTTCAATGAGTTTTACATTTTCGATTCTTTGCACCTTGGGGATTTGCAAAAATTGTTTGAGCGCCTATTCACCCCCCTCTAGTCGCCTTTCCGATCCTATAAAAGCCATAGCTCGCAACTCAGCCTCAACACTCGAACGAGAAACTGCTGTCTGCTTCTTAGTCTTTCAAGCAATGAGAAAACCATCAAGAAAAACATAATAAGCAAAGCGAGACCGACGATCAGAGTGATCACTAGCCCAGGTGGCATCAGAATATGCCTAGAGCTGTAAAGAGCTGGAGCGAGAGAAAAACAGACGATGAATGATGGTTTCACGAAGATATCGTGGAACACAAAGAAGATATAATGGACCTGAGTGGGAGCAAAAAAAAATTGATTCAAGATATGCACAGGGTACGAAATATCAGGACGAGTGACACCCAGATAAACAAGACTCCCAATAAGGTGACGATAGCGAGTAGAATCAGCAAGAGGCACACCATCAATGGGCTGAAGATGAACATTAAGCTCCATAGGAGTCTCAGCGGTGTGCTGATCAGTAAGAGAAGCACGATCAAGAAGATCCTGAATATACTTTTCTTGGGACAGATAGAAGCCCTTAGGGGTAGAAATAACCTCAACCCCAAGAAAGTAGCGAGAGGACCCAGATCAAACATAAGAAACTGCTTATTAAGATGCTCCTTCACAAAGGTGATGTACTGAGAATCATCTCAAGTAATGATCATATCATCAACATATAAAAGGTGAAGCGTCCAGATCACGAGGCGAAGTGTGAATAAAAAGCGAGGATCATAGTCTTGGCGGAGAAACCATTGCGGTGACAGCAGAAGAAAGCGATCAAACTAGATGCGAGGAGCTTGCTTGAGGCCGTAAAGAGACCGGCGAAGACGACAAACCATACCCTCAGGAATAGAATACCACGATGGTGGCTGTATATAAACCTCTTCACGCGGCTCACCATTGAGAAATGCATTCTTGATATCAAGCTAAGAGATGTACCATGCACGAGCAGGCGCCCGGCAAAAAGAGTGCGAACAGTGGTCATGTGAGCCACAGGAGCAAATGTCTCATCATAATCACGACCATGCTCCTATTAAAAATCACGTGCCACAAGACGAGCCTTGTAGCGCTCAAGAGAACCATCAGAGTGGGTCTTAATCTTGTAGACCCACTTGCACGTGATAGGAGTAACACGCGTGGGAAGAGGGACAAGATCCCACGTACCAGTACGCTCAATGCCAGCAATCTCCTCTGCCATCGCATGCTGCCACTCCTGGTGAATAACAACATCATGATAAGAAGTCGGTTCGGCAAGAGCTGCTAAACAAAAATACGCAGGAGGCCGAATAGATTGGCGACCACGAAGAGCATATCGAGGAGAGGCCAAAGAAGATGAACCATCAGAAGAAGATGGCGCATCAGAAGAATCCTCAACTCGCGGACAACGAGTGTAGTAGAGAGGATAAGAAGGACGAAGACTAGGAGGAGCCTCTGGAGAGGGTGGCAGTGGCGAAGGAGACGGTGAAGGAGGAACCGAAAAGGCCAAAGGCTGTGATGGATGTGTGGTGACTATGGGGGTGGCAGAATAAGTCAAGAAAGAAAGCAGCTCGACAAGAGGTGCTGGAGTGGTGGAAGGAGAAGGACAAGGGTAGAAAGGACAAGACTCATCAAAAGTGACGTCCCGAGAAACCCGCATCCGTTGGCCTATAGGATCCCACCAACGATATCCCTTATGCTCAGTGCTATAACTCAGAAAAACGCACTCCACGGACTGAGCGGTCAGCTTGCTGCACTCACGAGGAGCAAGAAGAACATAGCGCGCACACCCAAAGAGACAAAGTCTAGAATAGTTAGGAGTCTTGCCATAGAGACGCTCAACTGGGATCCCACCCTGAAGAGCAGAAAAAGGTTGAATATTAATCAGGAAAGTAGCAGTATAAACAGCCTCAGTCCAGAAGTGTGGTGGGACAGCAGAAGCAAGCATAAGAGCACATGCTGTCTCAAGAAGATGACGATGCTTTCGTTCAGCCACACCGTTCTGGGCATGAGCACCAGAACAAGAAAACTAAGAAAGAGTGCCCTACTCAGCAAGAAAACCACGAAGGACTCCTGACAAGTATTCCCCAGCAGAGTCAGCACGAAAGACATGAATAGGAGAATCAAATTGAGTACAGATCATGGTGGCAAAAGTCTTGTAGATGGATAAAACCTCACTACGAGATGACATAATGTATATCTATGTGTGGCGAGAAAAATCATCAATAAAAATTATATAATAACGATGACCTCCTTTCAAAACAAAAGGAGCTGGACCCCATACATTAGAATGAACAAGATCAAAAGGACGCTGTGACACTGACTGACTGGAAGGATAAGGAAGTGGAAGCTGTTTACTAAGCTTACAACCCTGACAATTTAGAGAAGTATCACTAGACATAGATCTTAAAAGACCACGATGAAGTAAAGAAGATAGACGTGACCCACAAAGATGTCCCAAATAATGATGCCACTAAGGAAAAGACGCAGTAGAGGATGCAGCAGAAGCGGCGGTGACGGTAGAGGCGACAAGACTAGCAGGGGCAGCGGAAGGAAGATGAAGCCAGTCAAGCTCCCAGAGACGTTGTGTGTCACGGCGGCGAGGGCCAGTACCAACCAGAGTCCCCGTGTGTCGATCCTGAACACAACAAGAATCAAAATCAGGAATAACACGACAACCATGATCAGTGAGCTGACAGGCAGATATGAGCTGCATGGTTAGTTTGGGAACATGAGAAACAGCAGGAATATGAAAAAAGGAATTCGAAAGAGTGCCTCGTCCTGCGATAGAAAGAGGGGTACCATCTGCTGTCTGAACAGTGATAGGAGTAGCTAAAGGACGAATGGATGTGAGACTGGTGGAATCAGATGTCATATGAAAGGAAACATTAGAGTTAAGAATCCAAGGTGATACACCTGAGGAAGAAGTAAAAGATGGTCTCTCACTAGAAGACTGTGCAGTAGAACCAACTGAACCGGACGGTGCAAGAGCAGCCATACGACGCAGCATTGTGAGAAACTCTTGAGAATCAGAAGCACCAGAGTTCCTCTGAGAGGAGGAACCACCAGTTCCCCGTGGAGGACGGCCACCACGACGTAAATCCTTCTTCTTCTTGTAGCAGGTCTACTGTACATGTCCATTCTTGTTGCAGTAAGTGCAGTATAGTCCTCTACCAATAGCAACTGTCACTAGTGAAGGCACCACTAGTGAAGGAGTAGCTGGAGATGTAGCGGGTGTAGCTGCCAGAATCGAAGGAAACGACGGTGACGACAGCAGACCCGCAACACAAAGGCGAATCTCCTCAACACGAACAGCGGCAAGGGCCTCCAACAAGGTCACACGAGGGTGGCGTGCCAGCAACTGAGCACGAGTCTGCTCATACTCAGCCCAGAGACGGGTCAAGAAGTTGTAGATACGACGAAGCTCCAGGTGAGACTGCTGACACTGACAGCACTCACACGTGTGGCAAACATCCGGTCCCAAAAAGTCAATCTGATGCCATACAACAGACAATTAGGCATAGAACTCGTCCACAGTGGCATCTCCCTGCTGCAGCGACTACTTCTGACGCACAATAGAAAGATACAACGAATCACCAGACGGCTCGTAGCAGTTGCGCAGATATGTCCACATCAACTGTACTGAAGCCAAACCAACCACATCCCCAGTGAATTGTACCTCCATGCTAGCAACCAGAATAGCAGAGGCACGAGCATCCTCATCAATCTATGTCTTGCAAGCAGCATATTGAGTCTGAAAAGTCTCCATGGCATCCTAAAAAATCTCAGATGCCTTTGTATGAGCATCTTCGAAAGCATCCTGCGGGAGTACAGGCTGAGCAGGGCGAGGCAGACAAGACAACTCGCCAGTAAGAAGTTCCCAGAGACGCTGACTACATTTGACGCGTCTTGCCAGTTGTCCTGTCAGCGTGTGGATTCGTCTTGCCCCTGCTTCTATTCTTCTTTCTCAAGCTTATGCATTGGTAATCCTCTACGCTTCCTGGTTTAGCCAGTTTCAGAGTTTTCTTTGCGTTGGGCGGCCTTCCTTAAGCCATGATGTGTTTTGTATAAGGCAGAGTGGTCGGAGTTGTTTAGGCGTTTGCTAGTTGATTTTCACCTCTACCTCTGATGTTGTTGTTTAGGGTGTTGTGAGACGCGTCTAATTGCGGGTTCTCTCTCGTATGGGGTGTTCTGTCGATAAACAGTTGTATTCTCTTTTATTTTGTATTATCCTGTTTTATCAATATAAAGGACCGTCATTCTCCTCTTCAATTAAAAAAAAAAGATGGACGTCGCACACCCCCATGTGTGTATGCCCGACTACGCAGGCCACGGAAAAGATGGATGGCGCACACCCATGTGTGAATGCCCGACTACACAGGCCACGGATTGAGAGGTCTAGAACCTCACGAGGCATGTCACACGCTATCTCGTGGATGCCCGACTACACAGGCCACGGATTGAGAGGTCTAGAGCCTCACGGGGCATGTCACACGCTATCTCATTGAATGCACAATGTGTATGTACTATGATCAAATAAAGCACTATATGTCGATTCTAGGGATCAAACTCATGTATTATATGGTGGGGGGACCTTGCATTGTAACAATTAAACGTGCCTTGGTGTCAGAGTACTGAACCAATGGTTCAAACTAGCTCGACCTTTATTTCTTTCTTCTTTTTTAGCCAGACGAGCTTGACTAGACTCTAGACAGTTCCTGCAATAGCACTCCATATACAACCGCGGAATATCAAACATTTAGATATCACATGCAGAACTGGCTTGACAAATGACAAACGACATTAATTAGGCCAAGAAAATATCCAGCAATATCTTCCAAGATGTGATGGCCGAGGTCATGGGTTCCCTCATTCTCCTATATATATATATATATATATATATATATATATATATATATATATATATATATATATATATATATATATAAACAAAGATACAGATAATAATGGAGTAATACACGTTGCCAATGCCAAATATGATTACACGAAGGGACGTACATCAGCTGGTGGACGCAGACGAAGAAGACATGTGTAGATGATATCGATCTTACGAATAAATATTTATGTGTCTTTTAGAATTAGAACATGCAGAGAAAGTCACAGGGATTTAGATAGATTCAAGCTTTCTCTGGAGATAATAACAACCATACTCCTATGTTGCTGTATTGACTACCAATTATAACCAGGAAGAAAATTAATACCCAATGTCTGCTCCTCCAGATCTGCCCTAATGTCTACTGACTTTTGCCTTTATATAGCGTATGTAGAGGTGACAGTTACTTCAGACCAAAAGGCACCTCAACGTTTGATATAATGTGCATGTTGATGGAAGTTATTGTCAGAGATATGACACTTCACATCACCTGACAGTTATCATCACAGACAGAGGTGTAATACATGCAGTTATCCTGGAGGATAACAGTGTATGCTAACTTCCATGTGTCTTAAACACAGCGCATAAAATTCCCTACTCATCTAGGCCCATATGTCTGGACTTTGGTAACTATAGGTAGTCGTAATTGATCTGGTCATAGAAAGACTTACGACTGTGAGTTGGTCGTAGAAAAGTCTACGATCAGATGGTCGTAGAACGTCTTACGATCATACCGTAAGATGGTTTACAACTAGCTATCTTAAGTTTCTCCTTTATAAATGATAAGGATATACTCAAGATTATTATGAGGATATTACTATTTATAATAACAATTACAGGTAATCAAATTAATTAATTAAAGATTATTAGATTCTCGTCGACATGCGAGTAGTTGAACCCAATGTAACCTAGAGATAGAGACATCAGTAGTAGTAGGGAAGTATACAGATAGATAATCACCGGGAAAGAACAAAAGATAAGCAGTCCGCGCAAGCAGCTAACCCGCGCAGGCGACCAGCCTTAGATCGAAACTTGCATCTAGAGCCGCGGTACCGTTAGCATCGATCTGCCAATCTTGAACGGCTGATTGGAAAAATTCAACGCGAATGGGCGCAAATTTCTTCCGTGGTTATCCATGTGTGACCAATTCTTCCACTCACGGAAGAATACTTGGTTCTACTACATTATATTCATGGATGAATTGGCGTTCTGGATAAAAAAACAAGTGTGGAATTCTTTGCCTCGCGCTAGAGGACGGAACAGAAGTTCTGGAAGCAAACATGGAAACCCCGGGGGATGAAACGCAATCGTCTCCCCGCGTTGCTTGACCAGGGGTGCACGGCTTCCGTATGCATGTACGCCATAATCAGCGGAAGATGCATCTGACGAGGTACTGACCAGTTTTAACGTCTTCCACACGCTGTTGTTAGGCAGGAAGTAATTATGGAAGGAATATCTAATTTTTAATCTCTAACTACGAAACCGAATAACCATCAACTTGAAGTGTCAATACCTTTCAAGTTACCCTCCTCTACCCAAACCGGTGTGGTTTTGTTTGACGTAACATCTCAGTTGGTCTGAGTTGTCACCTGCATGTCAATCATTCCACCTCATTCCATTCGTCGACCTCCTCTTTCTCTCCCTCCACCAACCAACAGCCGCATCCTCCCGCGGAGAAACTGACTCTATGATCACCATGGAACTTTTTTTTAAAAAAAAAAAATCAACAAATCAGGACATCATTCGCCCCAGATTTCTCTATATACATGTTTGAACTAGAACAAGAAAAATAAAAAGAAGATCATGTAGCTAGCCTTGTTTTTATCTCTTCATTTTGATTTAAGCAACAACAATAACATTTTGATTCAATCATCAACAAGAAAAATGTGGAAAAAAAATTGAGGAAATTACGTGAAGAAAATTGCTCCATCAAAATGGGTTTATTCGCACATGCTCATCACAAATTGCACAGAAAATTACACAATTGCTCACCTCTCCTGGCTTGGCCGAACCACAACACAAGAACCAAAAATTCAAGAACACAAGAACAAAAAAAACATAAAACAAAATCGGGAAAAAAAATGGTCAAAATCATTCACACGTGCGGCATGCCCTAAGGTTGAGAACGACACTCCAGATCAGGCAGCCGAAAACGATGAAGACACTGGATCCGGTTGTACCCCGTCATGCAGCCACCGGATCCGGCCATCTCCCGCCGTGCCACCACTGCATCCGGTCATCCCCATCGTGCAGCCGCTGGATCTAGCATAACATCAGTCAATTCCAATTACATGTCCAAATTGGCTCGCCAAACTTGCGGAAGTTTGTAAGAAACTTTACAAATGAAACATTGAATTTCCACGCTATCCAACCTATAAATATGCAACCCAGCTCCCTACAATCTTCCTCACTAGTCACTACTACAACAAAACTGTACTACAGCTCAAACTTGTAGAAGAGCAGAGCAAAACAACACTCCTAACAGGCACAGGCTAACACAATGGCATCCCTCGCCACCTCCTACATCCTACACCTCCTCCCGCTCCTCCTCGTCGCTGCCACCGACGCGGCCACCTTCACCATCACCAACAAGTGCCAATTCACGGTGTGGGCGGCGGCCGTGCCATCCGGCGGGGGCAAGCAACTGGACGCCGGACAGACATGGACCATCGACGTGCCGGCCGGCACGACGGGCGGGCGCGTGTGGGCGCGCACGGGCTGCAATTTCGACGGCAACGGCAACGGGCAGTGCCAGACGGGCGACTGCGGCGGCGTGCTGCAGTGCACGGCCTACGGACAACCGCCCAACACGCTGGCCGAGTTCGCGCTCAACCAGTACAACAACCTCGATTTCTTCGACATCTCCAACATCGACGGCTTCAACGTGCCCATGGACTTCCTGCCGGCCGACGGCGGCACCGGGTGCGCCAAGGGCGGGCCTCGGTGCGACGCGGACATCACGGGGCAGTGCCCGAGCGAGCTCAAGGCCCCCGGCGGGTGCAACAACGCGTGCACGGTGTTCAAAGAGGACAAGTACTGCTGCACCGGCTCGGCCAAGGACAACTGCGGGCCGACCAACTACTCGGAGTTCTTCAAGCGGCTGTGCCCCGACGCGTACAGCTACCCCAAGGACGACCCAAGCAGCACCTTCACTTGCTCCGCCGGCACCAACTACCAGGTCGTCTTCTGCCCGTGATCGAGCGAGCTATTATATATATATATGATTTCTTATATGCTACAGTGATATGTGAGACTCGGATCCATATATCAGCGAGACATAAGTGATAAGAATAAATAATAATTTGCGATGTGCACGTCTGATCTTGCTAAGGACATGGGTATGTACATGTACGTATGCATCCTATTAGTTCTACAAGGTCGGGAAACATGTGTATGATGTGTGCATCAATAAAAATGCTCATGCAGCCAATGAGATCTTATATATATTTTTTAAGTATGGTACTCATGTGTGTACGTACTCCCATTTCTTATATAACACTTAAATCGTATGATGATACATCTTTTCAATTTAAGCATACTCTAATAATGATTATAAGATACCATAAAGCGAGTTCCATGAAAAATTTATTAAAACCCATTTTTATAATAAAATCGTGTATATACTTCTTTTATATATAAAAATGGTATATAGAAGAAAAAAAAGGCTCTAATTAAAAATTTTCAATCAAGCCGTATTGGAGTATCTTATAATTGATATTTAAGTATATTGAAAGTGATAAAAAAAGTATAATATGTTCATTTAAGTGTTATATTGGAAGTGAGAATACATACTCCCAAGAGTACAAAACAGAAGCCTTTTCATACTACTAGTAGTATATACTCTCACTTTCGATATACCACTTAAACGAACATATTATACGTATTTATCACTTTCAGTGTACTTAAATACCAATTATAAGATAGTCCACTGTGATTTGATTGGGAAAAAATTTATTAGAACCATTTATTTTTGCTATATACTATTTTTCATATATAAAAGAAGTATATACACGATTTTGCTATAAAAAGTAGGTTTTAATGAAATTTTTCATGAAACTCCCTTTAGGGTGTTATAATCATTATTGTAGTATGCTCAAATTGATAAATATGTATCATCGTACGATTTAAGTAGTATATAAAAAATGGATGTATATACTCCCAAGGGTACTATACTATTTTCCTTTTAACTGTTGTATAGCAATTCCATAAAATAAAAAATAGACCATGTTCAGTATTTGTTTTCTTTTCGGCCAAGGGCGTGTCTCCTGACAGCGAAACACAAGAAACACAGCCGAAACAGTTCAAGCTCATTCCGGCCCTTACCCACATAAGTTTTGGTGAAGGCGTGCCGCTCGCTCGGGACAGAAGTTCTGGAAGCAAACTTGGAAAACCCGGGGATGAAACGCAATCGTCTCCCCGCGCTGCTTGATCCAGGGGTGCACGGTGCACCGCACTGTTCTGTTCGGTCTCGTCTCGGGCTCTCGGCTCCGTTATTCCGCCTTCCCTCGTCTCTCGAAACGAAAGTTGCTTTCCCGGCCGCGCGCGTCCTGGCCGCATCTCCACTCTGAGGGGAGACGGGAGTCTGCAGCTGCAAGTGCAAGCCGCCTTCGCAGTTCGCACGCGCCGCGTCGTGCGTGCCTGGCTCGGCGGGAACGGGTAGGCCGTTTCCACGCTGGAACATACGCTGACATGGCACCTAGTGTCAGCACCAATGCCTCAGCGCCAGGAGCCGTGGCGCTGAAAAAAAGGCCATTTGTAAAAATAGTTTTAGGACAAATCTAAATCTAGAAATAAATTCACAAAAGGGCCAATCTATATAAACTATACCAAATAACGTCTCGTCGGTTTCAGTCGGATGCTCATGGCACGAAAATAAAAGGTAGACTTTGGCCAGAATAAGCTGAATGGAATTGCTGAAAGTTCCGAATAGAACCAAAGAAATTTGTACATGTTTCGGCAATTACCACAAGATCTGTTCAGCATACGTAGGAGTACTACATGACAACAGCTGACGCCGAACTGAAGATATGACATACTTTTCCAGCTAAAATCACCGGCTTAACTTCGTGGGTAACGCGTAGTCCAAGAAACACCGAAAAGAAGATGTCAAACCTTTTTGTTTGTCTCGCAAGAAATTTACAACTACTCCTATTTAAGACGCTAACGTATTTATGGCCCGCCTGAGAACATAAAGAAAACGCACGGTTAATCTAGTTCCCTTCTGGACCAGTCAAAGGGACGCTGATTTCATTTGCACCGCAAGTGCCCCTCTCGGTCTAAGCGGCGGCGGTGCTCACACAAAATTAGTCCTTGACTTCGATTCTTCCAAATGTCTACATCTCCAAGCCTCTAGTCCGTAACAACGGGTTCAAACTTCAAACTGTCCATCGTCGTGTTAAAGTGAATGCACTGTACTACAATACCGTACATTTCTCTAAGAACTGAAACACGATCATTGAGAGCTTTGGAAGCACTCCTATATTGGACTCTTCGATTGGACGGCCCCAAAGGCTTAAAGGCATATAGTATCACTGACGCGTCATGGCAGTCTTTCCTTCGTAAAAGTCAAGAGGTTCCGCGTCCCTCCCACCCACAACCCTTCAAATGATGAACAGAACAGATAGTGCTACTGTCAAATTCCAATAAGCTGCAATGCAAAACCGCAACCACATAATGTTGCATGTACATATTCTTATGCAAATTCCAGAGCACTCCACGAGAATCTCCTTTTTCGAGAATAACTTCACGATGATCGCATACTTACACAGCGAAAAAAAAAACGTAACTTACACCAGCATGTCAGTCACAAGAGGAGGCAAGATCACCGGCCCGTTTGGGTAAGGAACAACGCGAACGAGGAAGACGGTACGTGCCAGTCTGGGCGGCCTCTCGCAAATCAGCCGAACCGAGGCAGCACGTGCCGGCCGAGACGTGGCGACACGCTCACTTTTCGGAGTGAGCGTTTACAGTGAAGAAGAAACGGTGCAATGCGAGTACGCGGCGCCCTTATGATTCACGAACTGGGCTGTCTCTGCTTGCTTTGAAATGATGGCTCTCTAGGTCTCAGCTTTGCTTGCAGCTTTTGTGGTCCACCAAGAGTTGGGATTCGTGATGTGCCGTGCGTGGGCCGCGGCAATACGACACAGATAGCCACGGGCGAGGCCCAACACGGCATGATGACTCGTCGTGCTGCCGTCAGGCCGTGCCGGCATGGGCACAGCACACAACGGCTCAATCCTCGCCCGCCACCTCCCTGGCTCGGCCATCCACGTGAGGGAGAACCAGAGAGAGAGTGAGGGCCACCAAGGGAGTGAGGGAGAGGAAAGGAGGGACCGAAGGAGAGGAAGTGAGGACGGGCGCGGTGTTAGCGTGAGGAGGGGCCGAGGGAGAGGGAGACGGGAGGAGAGGAGAGGAGGCAACGCTCGGTAAGTCGGGAGGGGATTGGGGATTTGGGAGGAGGCCGTGGGGATGGGGGAGTTAAGGATTGAGTTATTGGAGGAGGCCAAGGGGGATTGGGGTATTGGAGAAGCTAGGCTTCTTTCGTGCTAGACCAATCTGAGCACGGGCCATTGATCGTGCCATGCCGCCGATGGACCGTATTCTTAGGCCTGACCCGCCCGCTCGTGGTGTGCTGGTCAGGCCTCAGACCAGCCCAGAAATGTACGGCCTGCTAGGTCTAGGTCCACCCCCATGGAAGAGAAGTAACCGAAGTATGCGAGTTTTGACGTGGATCAAGTTTAGACCAGAGCAACTACAGCTTATGCTTGTCTCACTACAAGAGAACGGAGAGCCCAGAGAACAGTGCTGCTTCTGTTCGAGTTGGAGAATGCAGACCTGATTTGTGCACGCAAGTACGCAACACTGCACTGAAATTATTGGGAAACATTACAGATCGAGCCTTGTTGCAGTTCAGTTTCGCCACTTGTGAGTAGTGACTACTGACTTGTGATGAGGGGGGATGTTCCGGCGGATGAATGGCTGAAATGCCAACTTGGCAGCAAGAATATACTACTCTGCATCAGATCACCAAGAACAGACTGCAGGTTGTACTACAATTTAGGAGTAAATAGAGAGAGGCGCGAGAGAGTTTAATAAGTTAACATTGTACTTCTTATTCCGATTCAAGAAGGAATGCAAGCTTGTAAAGAACAGGAACAAATATGTATCTCATTTTGTTTTCTCTTTTTTGCCACTAATTTACCACAACCTTGGGAGGTTCTTACAACATGGAAAGGTCCAATCACCACCCCTGCACGTCGCCACCGTCACACGGCAATCTCTGAACTGAGCTAAGGAACGCGGAGCAAAGCACGGTGAAGACGACGGCCGGGAGCTTCCCGGCGACTAGGCCTACAAGGACGACGGCGGCGACAACTACGACAGGAAACCGGCTTCCTCCTCCTTCGTCCGCCTCGGTGAGATCCGGCGACGCATCGATTTCTATCGGCCTGGCATTGTTGTCCACCTCGGCGTCCATTTCGTTGCCCTTACCGTGGCGAGAGCCCGAAGAATCCGACGATTTGGCAAGGGCGTCCGCCTCGGCATCCGCTTGTTTGCGTTTGCCACGGCGAGAATCTGAGGAATCCGTCGCCTTGGCATTGCCGCCAACCATGGCGTCCGCTTGGTTGCTCTCGCTGCGGAAAGAACCTGACGAATCCGCCTCTTTACATTTCCTGCCTTTGTGCAACTTGTTGGCAATCAGCTTCTTCCAAGACCTCTTCTTCGTCTTCGCCTTCGGGTTGCTTGAATCGTCGCCTGCCTCGCTCCTCTCTTCAATGTCAAGGATGGAGACCTCGCTTCCCCTGTCGGAATCAGAGCAGCTCGGCCTCGGCAGCTCTGCCTCCGCTTCCACCTCGTGGATCGGCGAGACGTAGCCGCGGACATCCAAATCCAGCTTTTTGGTCGCCGCCGGCCGCGGCCGCCGGGGAAGCGAGGAGGACCTGACGGATTCGAGCAAGAAGAGCGAGAAGGAGGCGACGGTGACGGCCGCAACCACCTTCTTGCTCCAGATCACCAGGAGGGCGAGGGACACCACGCCGCCGAGCGCGAGGAACCCCAAGCCAAGGCCGAAGACGCCGCCTTTCGTGTGGCGGACGGCCTCAACCGGCGAAAGGTCGGGTCTTGGATGGGCTGACGGCGAGACGGCGGCCGCCGGAGGCGGAGGTGAAGAGGAAGGCGGAGGGGACAGCGTAGGGGAAGGGGAAGGCGGAGGGGAGACGCCGCGCTTCTTGCGCTTGGAGGAGGCGGACGAGGAGGGCTTCTTGAGGCGGCCATGGTTCTTGACGACGAGGTCGGCGAGGGAGGTGGGGAAGCCGGTCTGGACGGGGAGGGCCCCGGTGCGGGCGGGGCGGAGGGCGGCGAGGAGGTGGCCGAGGCGGCCGGAGGGGCGGTCCTTCAGCGGGCTGGGCATCGCCGGCGGCGGCCGACGCGGGCGAGCATAGGAGGAGACCGGCGCGCCGGCCCGGGGCTTGTGGTTTGTGTTGTGTCTCCTTGGCTTTTGTGTTGGGTATTTTGCTGACCTTTTGCTACTATATAGGTGGATGTGCTGGTCAGCAAATGTGGAAACCTTGTGAACATAATGTCAGGTCCAAATAACTATTAACAACTTTTGGTAGTAGTACTAATATGGCCAACCACTCATGATATAATGACAGATACTTCCTGCTATGTATAGTTGCCTAATACCTCCTTAACCTATATATGCTTGCATCATATGCCGTTATGATGTCTTCCTGTTATGCTATGCTTGTAGTTGATTCTGTTGAACAATACCGATGGCTTGCATGATGATGTGATAATATTTGTCTCGATCTTTCGATAAGAAGGATAACTTGATTTAGATGAAGATGACTCTCACGATTTGGCTATCAATCGTATACGACCAATATATCCGGCAATCGCTGAACCAACTCCAAGATTGTTATCGACCTTGCTAGAAACACGATCGACATGACCACGAAGATATATTCCTACATGCAATCGAAGAACAAGCTAGAACACGATAGATAAGCAATCTGAAATTGCGAATAGGAATTAAGATTTGTATTGAAAAGTTGGGGTTCTGAAGCACGATGACACTGTTGCCCTAGCCGAAACAAGATGACACGGTATAGTTTCACAAGTGGAAAACTAAACCAAACAAAACCCAAGTTTGAGCAGAGGGCGGCTCCTACAAGAGGAATTGCAACGAAGGAGGTAGCTAGGGTCATCCTAGGGTTGGGTGCGGCCAGGGAGGAGGACGCACCAACCTGGGCTTGGCTCGGTACGATTATAAGGCTCAAATTGGTCCAAACAGGTGATACAACATCTTCTTTTGATGATTGCGACACGTAGACAGAGAATCTGAAAGTAAGGCTGGATCTGTTGGAAAGGGCTCGTCGTAATCTTTCCATCAAGTACTCGTGCGCCTCCAACGGACTCCGTATGTGAAAGTTATACATGTTTTAAGTTGTTGTTGTCAGGCTGACCCCGAATTGATCTGGAACTGAAACTGGTTCGGCCTGCACTTGTTGTAGTAGTAGTGTTGCTCCCCTTGCCTTGGTTCCTAGGTAGAATAATATTACAAGACTTAAGTAGCAATCAGTCCTCAATAGGACAATTATGAATTCCTAGAAACAAAGTTACCTGATAATTTAGTTGACGAGCACATGCTCCTGTAATTGGTCCTTGCACATCAAGTTGAGAAGTAGAAGCAGTAGGTATGGTTGTATCAATGGAAGGGATGTCCTCATCACATGACTATCTACTTTCAGTTATGTTTATTGTTAAGTGGATTGGTCGCATTAGGTTGATTATTATTTTGTGATTGGCAATTATCAATCAACTAACAGAATTACCCGTGCAATTGCGTGGCTAGATATTATTTGTAGTTTTTTTCTCTAAATAATACCCATACAATTGTCTCTGTTATACATCTTTAATATTTATGTATTTATTAACATGGACCATAATAATTCTGGCCCCACCAGAATAAGCGGCGTAGATCTTTTTTTTCTCTCGATTAATGAGAGAATCTCTATGATTTTTTTTAAAGATTATTGTAGGGTTTTCTTTCTCTCAAAACGAAGGAGGTGCTTTGAATCTCACTCGTTGGTTGCATTTATTATGTAGATATAGATTATTTTACACTGTTATAATCTAGTCCCACAAAAATAAACGGTGTACTCCTTTCTCTTTTTTCCCTTGATTAATCGTTCCATTTAAATGGAGGCTGAAAGCCGCGCAGGGTAGACGGCCACATCGACAGCGTCCTCCTGCGCCGTTCGATTTCCCCGCCAAGCTTATCGGACGTACGATTGTGCTGGTCTTTCGCTTCACCGTGCGATCTGTGCGTCGTTTCGTTTATCATGCCCCTCGGTTTGCTTGGCCGTTGGATGCCTCGTGTCTTTTATTAGTTGTTCGTCGTTGCGTCTCTTTGGTTCCAGCACGTTCGCTCAGCCTCCACATGTGTCTGTTCCTTCCTTCATTCTCTTGGGACGTTGCAGCCTTGGCTTGCCATGTGCTCACGGTGGTCTGCCTTTGTGTGTGATGCTACGCTGCTTTTACTCTTCCGTCGCTCGGTCTCCTGTGCTTTGTCCTTGAGTATGTCGTCGCTTTCGCTTCTTCGTCCTTCTTCTCGCCTGCCTAGCTTTGTTGTCTGAGTCGCTCCAGAACTTGGTTTGCTTCGCCCTTCGGTCACTCGGCCTTCTTTCTCTACCTTGCTTTCTTCCTTCTGTCGTGCCTCCGTTTCTCTTCGTCGATCTTTGTCTTTGCGTCTGTTGTTCTTGTCTTTGCAAGTGTTTTTCCTTATTTCGGTGGTTCCCTCTTTTCTCTTTTCCTGCTCGGTGCTTCCTTATGGATCCGGATGTTGTCATTTTTTTGTTTTTCCTTGGTCTTTCACTTTGGAGCAGTGAGTCTACGTTTAGTTCGTTCTTCACGGATTACTGTGTAGTCCTTTTTCTAGCTTTTATATGTTTTTCTTTTTGTAAGGCGTGTTCCTTTCTGGATCTGGATGGTTTCTCTTATCATCGGACCTTTCGTTTTCTTCCTTGCTTGCTTTTTCGTTCTTACATTTCTGTTAAAGCTGTTCAAACACCGGGCCGGGTCGAGCTTGAAAAGCCCAGTCTCAAATCGGCATGGCCAAGCCTGGCCCAGCTCGAAAATTCAAATTTTGATTTAAATACATTATTTTAATTATTTTTTGAAATAAAAGAAGTAATATTTAATTCATTTCCAGAATTAAAAAAATAGATTTTTATTTTTTTTTTAATTGATTTCACTAGGCTTTCGGGCTTGGGCTTCGGGTCGAAATTGCAGTCCCAAGCCCGGCCGGGACAAGGTCGGGCCTGCGGGCCAGGTTGCCCGTGAACAGGTCTAATTTCTGTTAATACAACTTCCTTTGCTTTCACTTATTTGTCTTGCATGCTGTTGTAGATGTTTCTCCCCTCCCTGAGTTTACCTATAGGTCCTTTCATTGTTACATATGCTAGCCACTTTTGGATATGTGGATGAATAAATCTGTTCGAATATGCCATTTGGCGTATCATTCGTGGCTTGCGCCCCTACTGGAATATAAGACAAACAGGTGCATTCCTATGAGTTTGGTCGGATTAGCTCTTCCGCTTTTTTTAGGGGGGGGGGGTTACAGGATCCTTCTTCCTGTACATGTTTTTGTGTTTTTTCCTTGGTATTTCATTTTGGAGTAGTGGATCTACGTTTTGTTCGTTCTATACAGGTTGTATTGTGCCCCTACTGGAAGATAGAACTCAAAGATGCATTCCTATGGGTTTGGTAGCATTTGCCATTCCGTTTTTTTACAGGGTTCTTCTTCCTGTGCATACTTTTGTGTATTTTTCTTTGTTCTTTGATTTTGGAGCCGTGGATCTGCGTTTATTTCTTTCTTTACGGATTACTGTCCTCTTGTTAGTTGCTTCTCCGATCTTGTTGCTATTATTTTTAGCCCTTCCTATTCTTATGTTCTATTTTTGCGTTTCGCCTTTGGGTTTCTACCCAGTTTCTTCGTGCTTCGTCGTCCCTGCTAATATCTTACTCCTTTTTTTTCAGAACATTCTACTTGTGTTTCTTAATATCCCGTTCCTATTCCCGGTTCCTTTCTTTTGGGTACTTCTCTTCGCAGGATTTTAATGTGCTTAGTGTTGCTCACTACGTATACTTTGTTGTGGCCTATGTTCACCCGTTCCTCTCATTTACAATGTAGGTGGTATTGCTGTCTCTCGAGCCGCACCAAATGCCGTAGAGATCTCCTAGTTCTCGCCTACACCTCTGCCGTTGTACGGTTCCCCCCTTTCCTTTTATTGGTTCTTTTAACCTGGCCTCTTTGTACATGTCATAGTAGCTTACTCATTTGATTTTCCCCATACTGCAGGTGGTGCTGTTGTTCTCGATTTTGTATCTGCCGCTGAGGAAACTTCGTTCGGATCATCTTTGTTTACTTTGCAGTAAGATCTGTTGTTATTGCTTTCCTGTATTTATATACAACTGACTTGTAGTTGTTTGATACAACATTTCATGTCTATGCTCTGTTTATGCTGTTATGCAGCGGTTCTCGTGTTGCTTGTGTAGTTTCGCTTGTCGTGTAGGCTACTTTCTACATCCTTTTTCGTGCCCTGTTAAATTAGCCATGCTCGTGAGTCCTATGTGTCAAATTCATCCCACTTATTTGTCCTGTGTGCCGTATTTGATAGTCCTTGGTGTTTACTACAGTCAGTTCTACACGTGTCTGTCATACGTATCCATCTTAGTTGGTCTGTTAGGCTGCCTTACGCTATAATTAATCTGAAAACTCAATGTAGCCCATTATTATGTCTTCTAACAACATATATCTCTTTATTTAGATACTTCAACATACACCCCCTACTCTAACTCGACTATCTGATACTGAAGAAAGAACACAACAAGATTATATCATTCTCTCTATTTTGTATTCTACTTATCTCATATTTAAAAGGTCGTCAATGCATACTACAGTTGTTCTCTAATATACCCAGATTGAAGACATCACATGCTGCGGCGTGCTCCACTCGAAAAAGGCTCTTTGATGCGTCATCATCTTCAGATCAGGCCAGTTGCATTCCTGGCTTCCTCTAATATATATCCATATAAGTTGTTGACCTATTATAAACAAGTTTTTTCGAACCATCTTGACACATGTTATTGCTATTTATATTTACGTATCTACGCACGCTTTGTTTGCAGAATGTAGACAAACAAATCGCAGATTACATAGAAGAACATCCTTACTCTGACATCAGCCATAGTCCAGTTGATCGCCCTGAAAAAAACATAGAATGTAAGTAAAAAAATATACAGATTACTGTATTCGATGTTTTTCTTCTCCATTTCTTACTGATATATATCACACTTCATTACTTACTCCACACTATCTTAATATAGTTTGTCTTTTACAATCAACTGTATATTCCTGTAAATTGTTTGAACTGTTCTTTCATTTCATTAGTTCATATATTTCACTGTAGATTAAAATTACTCCCTATATATTTCAAATGCAAATACACACCATTACATTATTGATTTGTTTATCTCACAAATATATTACATAGATATATCTCATTGCTTCATCTATTTCTTTAGTTCCATACTTTGCCTACACATATAGCCGCCTTTGATATCACTCCAGGATCTTTTTTTTAGCTTTGTAGATATCATCATACAGAATCTGCAGTCCATATTTATTGTCTCTGCCCTTTTCATAGAAAATTAGTTTTCTTACCAGACTTATACTGCAGCCGCTGCAAGCTAATCTACTATCCCACATCTACATATATTAGGACTAATACAATTTTCTCACATTTAAACCTCACATATCAATTTTGTTATACAGCTCACATATAGATTTATCAACCAAAACAACGCCCTCTTATACTATTAAAAAAGGGCATGATTCCTCCAAACTGTTCTACATAACTTATATTATAACATTTCACTTCACATTAGTATATATGCAGGAGGTAGATCGAATGGTTATGCTGCATAACATCTATTCGGTCTCTACACGCATTATCTACAACCTTTTTTTGCATACTGCTAAATTACAGCTTGGACATCTTTTGTACTCAATCGTACTTATGTTCCTAGTGTATGGCCTATATAATGTTCTGAGACGTCCTGTAATATATACCAGACAAAACGTTGTATTCTGTATGCATCTTTCTTAGTCTTCATACTTTTGTACGAACAACAGTATCCACTTATTCCTGCTATTAACTATGTTTCATTCTACCTTTCATTTTTCTGGGCCTTATTACATGCTGCGCCTACCATAGTGCTTATTATACATGCCAGCATTCCACCTGTACTAAAATCTCAAATACAGTTAAGAGACAGACAAACTTTTCACGTTTTCTAATTCTAAATACCCATTACTTTCACCACCAAACTAGCAAAAAAAAAATCTCCAGCAGCATGGCGGCGGCAAGCGAGCCACTATTTAATAATATAACTTGTAGCTCTCAAAGTGGTAGAAATGATTTAGATCATGTGGACATTACAATACTGGTTATGTAGGATGATTAAATGAACTCTTATTACGCACCAACGTGATGTCTCCTAATCTCACTATGCTCTCACAAATTTTGTTCCTTTACTTTATGGTTATAAAGCTTTCAATGCCTGTCAAACTTTTGGACAGCAATATAAGATCTCATGCATTATTGTCTTTTCAACTCATTAAATTTACTAGGATGAAAGCACACGCTACGCGCCGGTGAATTAATAGATGTGGACATTGTAGATGATAAGAATCTTGCAAAACCCTAACCCTAAATTCAAATGTCCTGGCTAATATGGTACCAATGAGTTTATTTGCATGTATTCTATACTACTTAGGTAGAAGCAAGAATGTGGATGATTTTGTTCATGGAGACAAAGAAGGAAATGGTCATCTTGTAGAACAAAATCAATTGGATTCAGGTAGCTAGTAATTATTAAAAATTGTAGGTTTGTAAGAATGGAGGAGTTGTCAACATATTAAAATGAATACATGAAGACAAGAGTAGAGATAAACCAATAATGTCTATCCATACAAATGTTATTAGCTTGCAGGAACTTGTAGGATGTTTGTTTGTGTGTACAATAGGTGCTATTGAATTAAACTATGCTTTCGAAGCAAATCGTTGGACCGCCGTGCAGGTTGCATTGTAAGCATTTTTTTGCCTATTTGATTTTACGAAAACACTAAGACACTGTTGTCAGCAAGGACTCTGTAAAAAACCAGAACATTAACTATTATAACCAAAACATTAACTGTTATAACCCTGAGGTGTAAACTAAATTATCAAAGATTACTCAATGTCAAGTAGAATAAAACAAATGCGGGGAAATATAAAAGCTAAGCACACCTCCAGGACAATGACACCTCGAAAATGTTTATCCTCTTGTTTCTTGGTGTATCCAAGCTGCATAGGAAAAAGATACAGTAAATGACACCAATCTCCTCAAGTAAACAAGGGCATTAAAAAATCAGCTGTGAATGTGAAGGAAACAATCAAAAGTTGGGATTCAACACAATCAAGACTGGAGGGTATTATTACAGGAGATTTATTAACCTTTCCACTCTTCTCATTTAAGACAAGCCACCTTCTGCTCCATTCATTATTTTTTGCACTCTTCTTGAAAAGGCAACCTAAAGAGAAGAAAAATATGCTTATGTATCAAGAAATCAAACCACAATTAATGGAAAAGAAATCACCAAAACCATGTACAGATACTTTTTACATATGTATGCATGTATTGTATGCTAAAAATGAAAGATTATGCTACAATTCTGGAGAGTTAATAAACATTAAACAGCCAAAGGGGCTGATTCCTATGAAAATGCTTCTTTCATTTTAATGGTCAAAAATTGACATTGGATTAACATGAAATAAATCTGCAGTGGTTTCAGTTTCAATCACAGTAGAACAGAGGCAAAAGTGTTGCCAAATTGCTTTGAGAAAAGATGAAGTTGTGCAAATCTGTGGCGCACTATTATACTTGCAGTTATTTCGCCACCAGGCCTAGCAACCTGCAAATTCAATCCATGTTCTATATATCTGTCTTGCTGATTGGATTTGACTTTCATTGATTTCAGGCTACCACCAGCTTGCTCAGATCCTATTTGGGGGCTTGAAGCCTAATATGAAAGACAACCAATGTGAACAGCCAGACCAACATAAGTACAGAGAATCCAGTGGTCATTACTTTTGAGTACAGATTTGTGCATCCTAAGCAATGAGGCAGAGGTCATACCCTGTTCATCATGGACTGTTCTGCACCCTGTGCTTTCTTCTATGATCTATGTTTCACCTCACTTTCATGACACTACCTTTCCATTTTGCAAATATCATACCAAGCCAAGATGATCGTTGGATCATGTAATCATGAAAAGGTCGTGTCGAGAGTGTTAGAATTGTGTGAAAAGATAAGCATATTATTTTTTGGTTGTGTATTTGATATAACATTAGCTATTTCTGCGAGTCTGAAGGCTTTATGATTGTTTAAGATAGTAAATAAGGCTAGATGGATCAAGATAAATACAGGAGTGCATGCACCATGCTTGCACTTGCTTATATATATCTATGATTACTACAAAGCAACCTTAAACTACTATAATGTCATGCTAGGGCAAACAAAATGAGAATAAGATAGGAATCGGCAATACGAACAGTGAATCTATAAATCTATATTGGAGCTTGGTGACCAGTTGTATGATTGATTAAATGCTAGCCATAGTTCGTGAAAAGAAGACAAAGATGGCATGACAATATTTTTAATCAACATAGCATACATAATGAGTTTGGATGTTTACACATGCAAAGGAGGCAAGCAATATATAATAAGATGAGCTAACTAGGAGTGCACAAAGGTCCATGCACTAGGACAAGATAGGAAGATGGCCATGGAACCAACAATTCAAACAACTCGCAAACGATGGAAACATTTTTTTTCCATGAATGAATTGTGTCCTATAGTATTGGGAAACACACAACATCAAAGTATCATCAGTCATGCTATAGATTACATCGACGGTAGCCATTTACTGAAAGGAAGCTACAAATATTTAATGTAGTCATGTATATGTATAGCATATGTATGATGTGTCTAGACTTTCTATACAACAAATATCGTTAGACATAACTATGGCCATGTGTACTACGGTAAAAATCGTTGATCTGCAAATTACGATCAAGATCTAAATGAGAAGAAACAAAGGGAATCTGCTATGTGAAACCATGAAATATATATAGTTATTTAATACTAATTGCTCAACCAAGACCAGTAGGGTTGTACGTAAGCTAATTCATGGGATGAAATTGCAAAATAGAAAAACAATAGCTAATTAATGGGATGAACATTTGTATGAAGAAAGCACAAATATCAAACGCCTAAAAAAGCTAGTGACACAATGTTATCATGAGTAGTAGAAAGCATTTCTATGGAGTGGGCAGCCTAGGAGAATTTTATATAGAGAATGATAAGGCTCATATAGTCATACGAGTTGAGCCATCTGCACATCATCAGTGGAGCATCAAAGCTTCACAACAGTCATAACAATCTGACTACATCGAACCATTGCATTTTGATCATAAAAAGGCTCGTATAAACACCTAGTACAAAAAAACAAATCCTAGAACAACCTTCTACAGTGCGAGCCAACCGTCTAACCCAACTAATAAATGCAAAATCACCGCTGGTAAAGGTAAATTCCATACCAAAAGCCCTCCACAGAATTAGCAAATCACATAAAAAAGGGGCCTGATTTAAACCAAAACCCAAGGGAAATCAAGGACATATCACCTGAAAATCCCACCATTCCCGCAAAACAAGCGGGGAAAAAAAATCTTCCTTTCGTACAACGGCCACCGCAACGGAACACCCTTGTTTCTGGTGGGGATTGGAGTCGCGGCGTGGGAGTAGATAGGGAGCAGGCGAGGGCGACGCGTGGGTTGGCGGCGGAGACGGAGAGGGTGAGGGGGACGGTGATTTGTGTTGGAGGAGGCGAGGCTAGAGAGAGGATCCGGTAATGCGGGGAAGGGGGAGGCGGCGGTGCATAGAGGGGAGTAGACAGCGGTGGGGCAGCGGAAGACATAGCGCCTAGGCAGGGAAAGAGGAGCAGCGATGGGGACAGAGCGGAGGACGGGAAAGCCATTGTAGGAGCGATGAAGCAGACGGGAGGCTTCTACACTACGCACAAGCCAGTTGTGAACTCACGATGGAAAAGGGAGTAGAGGCTACACGCGGCGCTCCATCCGCGAGCCGGGCCATCGAACGGCCGAGGCGCGCGCGAGGGAACGCAATGAAGGAATTCGCGTGACACGTAGGCGCGCGCGAGTGGGAGATATTCTCGGGAAGCACGGGGAGGCCGCGATTTCTACCGGCCTTAATAAGAGTAATATACCCTCAATTACATTATTATGAAGGGAGAAGCTAGGAGGATTTTTAGCATCTATTTATGACACTTCGTTGTAGTACCACAAGGTAAAGAATCGATAAATTTGTGGACATTGATATCTCCAATTGAGCATAATAGGCATGAACGTCCTAGCCAGCATCGTAGAAGACCAGTTTAAAAACAAGGGAATACAAATCATGAGCCTTGTTTTCTAAAAGTCAAAAAATTAAGTTATAATTATTTAGTAAATGGCTATATTATTTAGCAGAGCAAGCTATCATGTGAAACCATAATGGAAACAAAAAAGAGAATGAATCACTGCGGAGGGAAGGGCACGAATTGAATTACTAAGCGATACAGAGAGGTAGAGGAAACTGAATATGGACATTTTGAAGGATAATGGGTACATACCTCCCACTTTATGTGAAGTTACAGAAGTTCTTAACAACATGGATAATAGCAGATAGTTCTCCAATCAAGGCTTGGCTTTTGATTATTGTAACCACCTGGAGACATGAAGACATCATGTGACAAAATGATTGGAAATTATGCAAAAGCATGTTCTGAAATAACAATGGATGGAACAAAAATAGGACACATAAGGCAGTTCATCAGTTAAGACATAACATTGCAGTGGCATCCACTGTACATTATACATTGCCAGTTGTTGATTATTATTGGCAGGACTATACAAATCGCTTTAGCAGAAATATAAACTCATGCTGCTTAAACAAAAAATGATGGATACCTTTTGTGAGGATATCATCCTCTGCACTTTGTTGGCATTCATGAACCTATACACACACAAAAAGGCAAATTCAAACCAACCAAAAAAAGACAGACATCTAGTGTAAATTGGATCAATCTATATGAAGATATTAAAATTTATACCTTAATCACACGGTGAACAATTGGAATTTAACAACCCTACATACATAACAGGCAAATGTACATTTAGTGTCTTGAGAATCATGTGTAAGCACACAATAGAATGAAATATAGGACAGGCTGATGAATTCATGATGTAGCTACTGATTTTTGGCATACAAATTACAACGATTCAGTAGGGCTGACATCAACATTAAAAACAACTCTTTCTCCGGTACGAATAGAGTCTTTGATCATGTGCAAAAACATGATATCACTCTACAAGAAGACAATTTATCATTCGGGCATATTAGTATGAAAGATGATGGTACACTAAAGGATGCAAAAGTGAAATGTGGAGTAAAAATTGAAAACTAAGTAGATGGCACACCCCAAAATATATTGTCAACTGGAGATAACAGTATTCTTAAAAGTAAAACATGGGAATGAATAAAGCAGAAACCATGTCCTAGATAACGTTCTTGCCAAGATTAACAAAATAATTAGGAAAGCGTGAGGGCAGCTACCAAAAATCAAAACAAGAAAATCAATCTTTTCTAAAAACACCAACAACCTTGAAAGAGAGGAGAGGAAATGCCTAAAAGCATCTAGGCCCCTAAAAATTGTTTTGGTAATTAATGACTACATGTGATTATGGGACTAACATGTTTATTAAGTATTTACAAGGCTAAGTCCCAGTGATGAATATGATAATCTGGAGATGCATGCTAAAGGTCAACATGAAGATCAATATGGCTCGAAGACAAGGTACAAGTAGTCTAGGATCCTTTTTGGTTTTACCGGTCTTAGGAGAAAAGGATGGAAGACCGAATTTTAGGTTAAATGCCGTGCTATTAAGAGGGATCATGACTAGTAGCTTGATAGCATATTCTTGTGCCATTGGATCAATATAGGATCATGCATGCACTTAGAATTTATTTTGGAAACCAACTATGCCTTTTCTCATGGAGAGTGCTAGTACCGACATGTTGTTGGCGGTACTACCGCATAGCGGGATGACCGGGATGGTGGTGCAGTACTACCGCAACCCGGTTGTACCAAAAATTAGTTGGCGGTACGTATTTTCCAGTGTGACACCGTTTTTGGTTTGGTTGCTCACCCGATGAGCGGTAGTTCCGAAATTTACTTAGTGGTACTACCGCATCGCGGTATAACCATATTTCTTCAGCGCAACTACCGCACCCTGGTGTTACCAAAATGGCAGTGGTACGTTATTTCCAGTGAGTGTCGGTTTAGGACTCAATTGTGAAGTGGTAGTACCGCTCGTATTTTTCGGTATGACAGATAAACGGGACTACCGCATGATCCATGGTGGTAGTATAGTGCCAAATTTCCAACGGCTATATCAAAGCAGTTAATGCGTCTACGCTAGCCATTATTGTGCACTTTGGGAAGGTGTGGTAGTACCGGCCATTGTATAACGGTACTACCGCATTTGCTGAAAAGTTGGGGTTTTTTCCCCTAACTGTCGTATTTGGTTGTGGGAGGTATAAATAGCCCCCCACCTACTCAAGAACAGGTAGAGAGACTTCATTTAACATCTTTGAACCTTGAGCACTCTCTCTACTCCTCCAATTCACTTGTTGCATTCATTGTGAGGTGGTTGAGCCAAATTCAAGTGCATTCATTCTAGATTGATCCTTAGCACTTGATTGCCGTCAAGCAATGATTGTGGTTCATTACTCTTGGTGTTTGCCAAACACCTAAATGGCTTGGTGGGAGTTCGCGCAGTGATCTCTTCAATGAGATTGTGAAGAGGCCCGACGCCAATTTGTGAGTGGTTCAGTGTTTGCCATTTCCGGAGCGGAGGAAGAACAACCAATAGTAATCGAGGGAAGGCTTAATTTGTGAAGCCGGCTTGATTAGTTCAAGCTTCCTCAACGTGGACTAGTGAAGACCAGCAAGTCTTCGATACCACAGGAAAAACTTCATCGTCTCCTTTGTGGTTTATTCTTGTATTTACTATTTTCGTATTTACATTTCTAGCTATTATCTTGTGTAGAATTGCTTAGCTAGAATTGTATCTAGTTTAGACTTAGTCCTTAATTGTCTTAAATTGATAATTAGTCAAAAAGTTTTAAAACCTCCTATTCACCCCCTCTAGTCGGCTATCCTTGATCCTACAATGCCTGCATAAAAAAATGAATCAAGAAACCCCCACCTCAAGAACCAAGAAACGTGCGCGATAGCACGAACAAGCTAAGTAGCATTCCCGAATTTCGCACCGCTCCCCGAATCGAACCCGCGGCCGCCTCCCAATCTCGCGTGCTGGTCTCAAATCTCCCTCACAAAACCCCACCAAGAAACCCCCCAAAAACTCCCATTCCTCCATCCCCAAAACCGCCTGAGAAAACCCACGGCCAACGGGCCAACCAATACCATCCCTACCTAGAACCGCATGCCACCAGGCAAGAGGGAGCGACTATGGCGGGGGCATCGGGGGAGGAGATAGGTAGGATGTGAGTAGGACTGGCTGGTGGAGCGGTGGCGTGGGAGAGGGAGCACGAGAGCAGGATAGGAGTGAGTCGGGTACGGCAGCGGTGGCGAGGGCGGTGGGGAGGAGGGGGCGGTGTGGGTGCCGAGGAGGAGCGGTGACACTGGGAAAAGGAGCGACGACGGGGAGGGAGTGAACAGAGGCGGAGGGACAGGAGGAGGCGTCGGCTGGCACCTGACGATAACCCAACACGTGAAACAACATGGGAAAGCAGTGCTGTGTAAAGCAAAACTCGGGGACAGCTGTCTAGGCATGAGTAGGAGTTAATCGCGGGGAGAGCCTCATTTCTAGGCACAATAAGGAGCTGGATTTGTGAAATTTACCCTAGCTACAAGGTTAGCAATTGAGATGTCAAACAAAGAATTGGACACAACAATATATGCTCCCCGGGTTGCTCAAGCACAACAGTATAACATGGACGCTTGTTGAGGCAAAGCCGCATATTAGCGCACATCGACCGACCTGTTCGATCTAGGCTTCTAGCTGAGGCAACTGCACATGCGAGACTGAACGTGTTTGTTCTATCGTGGGAGTAGCGTACTTTGAAAGCCTAAAACTTTGGACATCACTAGCACCCGGATGTTCCTATTTACGTCAACCTCCACCATCAGATCTAATTTAAAATAGTCGATCTCAGCCATCCGATCTGGCGCAACAAAAATCAGTGAGGCGCAATAATTACTTAGTAAGCCTGCAACAAAAATCCCATCCAATGCAACAAAAATGCAACAAATTCCCAATTCGAAGCAACAAGCATGAAATCTCGGTGCAACAAATAGACATCTCTATCGCAACAAAAAACCTCTTGCCGCAACATTTGATGCAATACCATCACACAATCAAAACACTTCTGCAACATTTTGAGCCAACTATTCCAACAAATTGAGCTAACGCCTTCAACAAATCATACCCGATGAAGCTGATGTGGTGCCCGGAGATGACGTTCAAGGCCTACAGCGATGATGCCAAGGCGCTCACCGACCATGACCTCACAGTGTCGACGAACATCGTCGAGCTCCTCTCTGCCATGGCCAGCTGATGAGGAAGCGGAGACCCGATGCGCTGCCTTGTCACCGACAAACCCCCAATTTGGTAGGGACCAGGCTGGTCGCAGCCCCAGCGAAGCCCCTGGAGGCCCTAGCGATGGCGGAGCTTTGCTAGCCACTACGGTTGCACTCGGTGGTGGCGGACCTCGGTTGTCCCAGTGGTGCTCGTGGAGGTCACTAACATGTGCTAAAGAGAGAGAGATAGAGAAGAGGAAGCATTGAAGGATTACTCACGTGTGGGCTGTGAGGTTGCGTGTGTCGGTGTGCAAGTGGAGCTCTGCATCTCGTGCATGGGTTGCATGCGCCGCTGTGCGAGTGGAGCTCTGCATCTCGCGTGTGGGCTGCAGGGTTGCATGTACGAGTGAAGCTCTGCGTGGTGTACGATTTATCGCTTCCTATCGTACGCACGAGACGAAGCGTTGTCCTAAAACTTTCATTTTTTTTCATTGGCGAGAAGATTAGTGGACAAGATATTTGACATGGCGAAGGGAGGACTCAGCTGTCCTTTTATCTTTTGTACACAAGCTGGAGATGTGCAAGATTGTTTTTTCCAATACAGGATTTGAAACTCTTATAAAAAAAGGATTCGGAGATTTCCTTCTATGTGGATGTTCTTTTAGCTATTCTTTTTTTTTCTCCCTTTGGTGTACATGATTTGGAGGCCCTTTTGTGTATGTCATTTGGAGTAGGGCATCTAACGATGATATCATTGGGTATATTTCCTTTTTTATTTTAAAACACTAGCTGAATGTCTGTGCGTTGCTATGGATAACAAGCATATGTAGAAATGTTATAAAAATTTGTGAAATGCATGGTTAACCAATTAGCAGATAGACAAAATGTTGCATCAGGTGTTGTGCTAATTGAAAGGTATGACTGTACAAATCATCTACAAATATGGTACAGTTATGAAAATATAGCAAATACATCATCACGTTTACTAGTGGTTGCAATCAAACATGCAAAAAATTTATTTTTTATATCACTGAACCAATTCAGTTGTTGAAGGCCTTGCTAGCCAACGCTGATATTTGAGCCATGGACATCGTTTTCTTCCACCAGCTTGTGTTCGAGGTCTTTTAATTTCCTATGCAACTCTCGGCTGCTGCAAGGGTCCTTCAAACTGCTCGCACACATCGCCCCAATAAATATTTCATCAAACACTTTTAGTATTAAGTAATGTTAGCTTGTTGGGATCAAACTTCATGAGTTAATGAATTAATGTCATGTTAGCTTTTGTATTGTTTCAATCAAAATTGAAAGCAAATGCACAATCATCGT
The DNA here is from genome assembly GCA_036346405.1 of Phyllostachys edulis. Taxonomy (NCBI): domain Eukaryota; kingdom Viridiplantae; phylum Streptophyta; class Magnoliopsida; order Poales; family Poaceae; genus Phyllostachys; species Phyllostachys edulis. Next base: position 26,157,635 of record CM070549.1, read on the forward strand.
AGGAGCAAGTGAAATTAACAATTCCTAAATTTTCACAACAAGCCTATTAAGAGCTAACCCGACTGAATATGGATGTACCACATGCCCACGCAGAGAGGTAAAGATATGGAGAGGGGGAGTTGTATCTCACCATAAGTCTGCAAGTTGTGCCTACCTCTGCCTGCTGTGTTTGCGTCGTGCGTGGCCCTTGCCTTTGGTCAATTGTTTCTTTGTTTTATTTTCCTCCTTCCTTTTTGGGCTAAGAATGGGAAGTGGGAATTATGGGATTGGCTAAATTCGGAAAGGAAGATAAGGAAGCGTGTTTTGGGTGTTTTTCGAGAGAGCGGGAGGGGGAGAGGATGAGTCTGATGGTTTATTTTTGAAAAGAATAGGAAACACATGCGCTTCACAATAAACACTAGTTTAATTTGTAACTAGCAGAGTGGCATGCACATTTGCGCGGTTAGATTTGTTTCGAAGTTTATAGTATAAAATGATATAACTTAAATGCCTTGAGAATATATTTATGTATCATGTAGGCTATTTAGATTTTTAAGACATCCTAAACATAGGAAATGGCAATGGAAGCTTGAAGAAAAATAAAACTTGGGAAACGTAATTGAAGTATGAGATTCAATGGAAGAAACTCATTGAGCATAATAAGTTGTTGGAGTTCTTAGAAACGTAATCACTCTCCACATGCATAGATCATACAGCTGTATGCCTCTATTCTTACTCCATTAGTATTTCTTTTTCTTCCAAATTATATGCATGCACATGTACATCTATTTAATATCAAGTAATAAGTTGATTATGTATGCGAAAAATTATCTTATTAGTTTACATGGTATTAAAGTACATTGCTCATACATACACCGATGCACCATGGACGACCTACCTTGAACTTATTTTTCATCACACGTCGGCTGCCCTACCAAACTGTTGGTGGTATATGCCCTAGAGGCAATTATAGAGATAATTGTATCACGTATATGTTTATGTTCCTTGGATAAATTATCATTTATAAAGATTAACAAACATGTGACTTGTTGATGAAGCTCTTTAAGTTATATGATGTAATTCTAAATGTATCTCTGGTCGGATATCACTAGTCATGGATATGAGGATATCGAATTAATAATGTGAATACATGTTAGAGAACATGGTGTTGGATTGACCCACCTTGAGACACTATTGATATTGTTATGATTTTGTGTGTCACCAGTTGGTCTCAAGCAATGATGATGTATAATCCTTGGACTTGAGATCAACATGGTGTCTTACATGTGTAATAATACACTTAGGGGTTGCCAAACACTACTCCGTAACTTAGTAGTTATAAAGGTAGCTTTCGGGTATGCTATGAAACATGCGGAGGATGTGACTGGTCGGATATGAGATTTGCCCCCTTCTAACATAACAGGAGAGATATCTCTGGGCCTCTCGATGTGATCGGATAAAGAAAGTGCATGGTCATACCACTAGTGGTCGAAGAGTCGACCAGATTAAGTTATCTGCCGTGAGATCGAGAAAGTATTGAACAGTCCATGGATAAAAAATATCTCATCTAGGGTTCAACCAGATATCGTGAGGCAAAGGGAGAATACGCAAGCAGGTTGTTCAGTCGGACCAGATACGAACTGGTCGTAAACTAGTCGGACATAAGCACTAATTGGTCAGCGAACTAGTTATAAAGAGTTACGAACTGGTTGTGACTAAATATGAACTAGTCGTATGGAGATACGAGCTGATTGTAAGTGATAATGACCTAGTCGCATATCATATTGCATAAGGTTCGTCCTATATAATATTTATATGTATTCGTGAATCGTTATATCTTGCTAGGAACTGTTAACGACTTGCGGTCGAAAAGAAGCTTCCGAGTCACAACCGATTACGCATGAACCTATTAGAATACGGGGATGCATGGGACTGTTGGGACGTGAGAGTTGCTCCACCAAAACCCTAGCCGTCATCTTCCAGAAGGCCCTATCGTGTGCGTTGGTGCTAGCACATCGACGTACGACGTTCCACTCCTGGACGTGTGGATACCATAGAGGCGTTGTTGCGTTGCTGTTGCGCTGATCAAGGAAGATCCACGACCTACGCAAGGAACGTGATAGGTTGCTAGGGGAGACGACCGGTGCCTTAGACGTTGGATGATCGACTACGACCACTACATCGACGCTCTCAACGTTGGATCAAGCTGCTCCAACTCTTCTTCCACTACATTGCACGTCTAATGGTAGCGATCTATGATCTCTTACTTGCATGACTTCCTGGTTTACGTGGTAGATTTTCGAATTGCAGCTAGTGTAGCCTACCTGTATCTCTACATGAGTTGTGTGTCTTCTATCTCATTTAGTTGTCACAGCTTTTTTTTGCTTCAACCTCCAACAAGTCGAATTCTTGATCGATACCTCTCATCTGCTACCTCTTCCAATACAATACTTTACCACATAGTTATACTCTACTTCGCTCTAATCATTTGTTATTACTGACCATTGCGACATCAACACACATACACACGGAACTGTCGTTGATCCCTACTGGGACACCCACCACGCTCTCTCCGGTGGCCTCAAGCCTATTTCCTACGGTTGTACCATCTCTACTCCAAGCATTCGCTGCTCTACTTCTGTACGGTCGTGCTTCTATTCGTACAGATGCAGGTATGTGTACACGCATGCATGATGTTATACACACTCGATGTTCTTTTCTCTCGTGTCGGTCGCTCTTTTTCTTCGACATTGGACAACTCACCATTGTGGCTTCCTTATTAATCACGATGACCTCCCATCTTCATTGATGTCGATATGTCTGCTTTAGTCGTTATCTAAAGATATAGAGAATATTCTCACATCGCTAGTGACATCGTGTCCGTCACCAATGATGACACACTCCTAGCTATCTAATGCCCCCTTGTTCGTTTTCAATGCGAAGCTTCGTATGCTCTCTACCCGATGGGAATGATCAGTAGAGCATTGGAAGTTCTTTCATTGGTTTGCTTCTGCTTTATTTCAGTTAGGGCATCTCCAATAGAGATAACATATGTTACATCATCTTTAGAAACAACATCTTCAATAAATAGTCTCTAGCACTGACGAGGATTAAAACATCTATGTATTATTTTAATATATAATAAAAGACCATACGTCTTCATGGTCGTAACCCCTAAGATGACGACCTCCCCGGTCGTTAGTATTCGAGAGGTTACTTAATGGGTACCACAGTGGGATGAGGCTTTGTGCCTAATCACGACGGATAACCGCCGTAAAATTATCGAATCGGTATTTCTTATCGTATGATGAATGGAACACGTGTTATCGTTCCAAACCATGCGATGGTACAACCCGAGACAACGACTATTAACCACCCTACGGTTAAGCTTTTCACAAGCAACCGCAAGGAAGTTAGCACATTGCTAACTGCTCTACCGTTCCGACCAGTCGTAACGCTTCACCAGGGACGTCTTCTCCAGGAGTAACTGCCACCTCTTCGGAAGTTATTTAAAGGTGAAGCACAGAGACAACAACAGAGACAGGAAGGGAGACGATAGGCGACACACAAAACAAGGCCAAGGCAAAGATATGCACAGAAGCCTAAGCGGTGGAATTAGAAGCTAGATAATCAGCCTTAGACTCATATTCTAAGTCGATTGCTTGTTAACATTCCTCCATTCAAGGTAATTCAGGGTAGTACTTAGCCACATCTTGTAAATCCAGTTCATATCAATAAAGAGCGACCCCATTCCATTCCGGGATATTCCACGTCATTTTCCTCGTTTATTTTCGTAAGATCGGCGATTCGATCGTCGACAAACGGCGCCGTCCGTGGGGAAGAAGGCGTAAGTTTCAAGAATTTTTTTTCGCTCAAGAAAATCTCGCCCAAAAACTCGCAATCGCTCATGCGACTATGCCCGAGTTTGGGATGAGGAAAGCTGGTTTGATTTAGCGGACACGCCAACCTCGACATGGAAGGATGTATCGCGTCATGGAAGAAAATGGCAGTCATCCTCCTCATCCTCCTCTCCCGGCCGCACGCGTCGCGGACGTTAGCGAGGTCGTCGGATGGATGAAGATGCGCCGCCACTACCGTGGCGCAACCCAGAGAACCGGCCGTTCCGACCGATTCGAAATGCGGAGGATCTCTCCAAGCGGCCTTTTCGACCGCGAAACAGTGAAGAAGTTTCACCTCATCACCCGAAAACTATATACCATTGATGAAATCATGGTGAAAGATACTCTCCTTCACGGCAATTCCAGAGTCAACCATCACCGTAAGCGGTGTCGATAAAACCTCCACCGGTAAATCGGCCATGTGGGGATGATCACACTCAAGATACGATCGGCAGTTCATCGGATCGGTGAAGACCTCGAGAAGTGCTCATCTCCGACCGATCTCCATCGTGGAAAATTTCGCGAAGCATCGACAAGCCCTCCATTAGTTACGATGGAAGCTCATCGGAAGATCAATCTTTGGAAGCACGAGGTCAACGCGATCGGAGATGAAGATCAAGATGCCCCTGACGGTCCTACACTCTCTACCACGCCATCACGTGTTGTTAGAGATGATCCGGCCGTCAAGCACCAACTTCCGGAGGCAACGGAACTAATCGACGTCAATCGGTTAACTACTTTCGCTTTGCCCCACCAGTGAGTGAGCGACAGACGAACAAATCCGAAGGTCGGGGAAGGTTGAGACAGCGTACACCTCGACCATTATGAACCACGAGACCTTGATGGCGACTAAAACTTGCGACGTATTCAAAACATGTTAAATAATTCGATCTGCTCTAGCAGAACGCCTAGTTTTGTACAACTCGTGAGGTCGGTATCCAAATTCTCCAACAGACCATGCGTGAGGAGGCGATCGAGAATAGAGGGGTTCAGAAGTCGACTAGGACTTCGTCCCAACGCTCCTCCTCGAGAGGGGACAACATGGTCATACCAGAGGCGATCGATACCAAGACCTCCTCGGCGATTCCGACCAAGGAGTCACGAGGAGAAGGCTATTTGAAGAGGATACTCCCCATCTGCGTCGAGAAGAACCACCACTAGGACCTAACGATCTCGACATCGTTTGAACCAAGTGGGTGGTCGTGGACATCATATCAATGTCCACGACCGGATCGCACTACCGGAGTTCAGCGTTCAATCTTAGGGATCGATCTCCGGCCGATTACAATCCGCACCTTCCGCAGAAGCGCCATGAATCAATCACAGGTTGTCGAGCCTTCTCTGCTGGGCTCCAAGGCAGTGCGTTAGCCTAGCTTGTTCCGATCGGCCAACTTGGACAAATTCAATGGAACTCAAAACCCATTGGAATTTCTCCAAATATATACCACCGCTATCGTATCTTTGGTGGCGATGAGAATGTAATGGCCAACTATTTACCCACCGTGCTCGAAGGGTCCGCCGTCGTGGTTGTTAAACTTACGGTCGGATCCATATATACTTAGGAACAACTCTGTGATCTTCGATTGCCAACTTCGAGTGCGTACGGCCATACAGGAAGGAGGACGATCTCCACGTAATCCGGCGAGGATCGATGAGACTTTACGTCAATATATCAAGAGGTTCACCGGAGTTCAGTAACTCTATACCGAAGTCGCAGAGTCCTCTGTTATTCAAAGCTTTTAAAAGCGAGTCTAAGGAATCGGCGGTTTACGGAGGACATAGCAATAAACCCTCCAAGAACAACCGTTGAGCTTTTTGATATGGCGGACAAATATGCCATTGCTAGTGAAGCAATCGAGTGGTGTGAAGCCATCGATCGGAAGACAAGATTCCCACCCGGTGCGGACAAGCGGAGAAAAAGAACAAGAAGTCTCTCAAGAAGAAAAAGAACCGCAGACCGACGACAAAGAAGTCCTTGCCGTTCGAGACAAGATCGGGAAGGGCAAGAAGGACTATGCGGTCGAAGCAAAGCAAAAGTTCGACCAGAAGGATTCAGACGAATAAGAAGTGGTGTCCACTTCACGTGACGAGGGCATGATCTGCGACTGTCGTGTCTGGCGAAGAAAGCGGAGGATTATTATGCGGGTAAGGACCATTTCAAAGCAATACAGAACATGGAGAAACGAGCTCCAAAAGGACAAGGATGGCGGCGAGGAGATGGAGTACCGGGATCCCCAACACACAGTCAACATGATTTTTGGAGGATCTTCTTCATACGAGTCTAGACGTCATCTGGAAGGCCATGGAGCGGAGGTCAACCTCGTCGAATCTCCAACTGTAATCAAGCACTCGAAGTGGTCGGACACCGCAATTTCCTTCAAAGAAAGACGATCGCACCATCCCATCGACTCGTAGGGTAGGTTCCCCATCGTCGTTGAACCAACTATTAATAATTGTCGGGTTAATCGGGTCTTAGTGGATGGGGTAGTTCCTTGAATATATTATTTGTAGGAGCTTTAGAAGAAATCACAGTCCCCATGTCAAAGGTGAAACACGTGAAATATGCTTTTCATGGCATAGTTAGGGTTCTACCGCTAAACCGATAGGACAAGTTTCCTTACGGTGGCGTTTGGAAAACGACAATTTCGAGCAGAGAAGATCCCGTTTGATGTAGTAAACTTGAATCCGCGCCTAGCGGAATCCTCGATCGACCAAAGATTAGCAAAATTCTTGATAGCCACGCATTACGGTTATCAAAGTTTGAAAATGCGGGGCGAAGGAGTCATCACTGGTCGAGGAGATCGAAAATGGCTTACGATGCGATCGAAATCCTTTGCCTTTGGTTGATGAACTTCCGACCGAGAGAGGTTAATCCGTCTTCCATGCAGTCAAGCACTCGAAGCCAAAGATGGCGCCCAAACCATCCGACCGGACCAAGGAGGTACTACTCGACAAAAGCGCTTCTCGGACAGCGTCAAGTCGTCACATGGGTCAGACAACCAGATCCAACCGCGCAAGATTACGGTCGGGCAAGACTCGACCCTAAATAGGAAGAGTCGCTCGTCTCCTTCCTCCGAGCAAATCAAGACGTGTTTGCTTGGCAAGCGTCCGATATGCAGAGTCCCCGAGGTGATCGAGCAGGCTTGCTCTCGGCGATAAAAACCGATCAGCGAAACTACGACGTTTTGCACCCGATCGGAAGGAAGCAATCGATCGGAGATTGACAAGCTTCTCTAGGCGGGATTTATTCGTGAAGTCAACCACCCACAAGTGGCTTGCTAATCTGTAATGGTTAGGAAAAATAATGGGAAATGGCGAATGTGTATCGACTTTACGATCTTAATAAAGCTTGTCCGAAGGATGACTTTCCCCTTCCGCATTGATCAACTAGTAGACTCTACTTACGGGTGCGAGTTACTAAGTTTTTTAGATCGTATTCGTGGTACCACCAGATTAGTATGTGTAAAGAAGATGAGGAAAACTTCCTTCATCACCCCATATGGTACTTCTTGTTATATTAAGATGCCATTTGGTCTCAAAAATTTGGTGCAACTTTTCAAAGGTTGATGCAAAAAACTTTTAGTCCACAAATCGATTGGAATCTAGAAGCTTATGTTGACGATCTGGTCGTAAAGACCACCATTTGGCGACCACATTCCCGACTTACAAGAAACCTTTAACAACTTGAGAAGACATAACCTCAAGTTAAATCCGGAAAAGTGTGTGTTCGAGTTTCTGTTTGAAAACCGCTTGGTTTCCTAGTTTCGCTAGAGGTATTGAAGCTAATCCAAAGAAAAATTGCGCCATCGACCAAATCGCCCTCAGACCACCAAGAAGGAAGTCCAAAACTAATGGTCAGATGGCGTTAAGCCGTTCATAGCAAGATTAGGGAAAAAGGATTACCTTTCTTTAAACTTCTTGAAACATGGGAGTTTCGAGTGGACTAAAGAGGCAAACGATGCCTTTGAGGAACTCAAAAAGTACCTTCGAGTACCGGTCTTAGTTTCTCCGAGATCGGGAGAAACATTGCTAATTTACGTGGCGGCAACACCACGACGATTAGCGGTGTCTTGGTTGTAGAAAGAAATAATATCCAACGACCGGTCTATTACGTGGCGAAGTCTTACATGGACCAAAGGAAAGATACCCACAGTACAAAAGTTGCTCTATAGCCTCCTTATGTCTTCAAGGAAGCTAAGGCACTACTTTCGAGCCCACAAAGTGGTCGTACCTACCGGATATCCCTTGGTCAAGTCCTTGGAAACAGGAATCATCGGGACGAATAGCCAAATGGGCGGTCGAGCTAGGGCGTTCGATCTCCATTTTATTTCACTTAACAACAATAAAGTCCGTGCAATAGCGTAATTCATTGCGAATGGACAAACCTCGAACCCACCCAAGGACCCGAATACGAACACCACGACAGTGGACAATGTATTCGGCGGTTCCTTGATGTTACAAGGATCGGGGCCGGAGTGGTCTTGATATCCTCATGGCGAACACATCAAACGCCATCGGTTAAATTTTCCGCCACCAATAATGTGGCGAATATGAAGGTTCTTGGCGGGACTCGGCGGCTCGTTCGCCGGATTCGCAGATTATTAGTGAAAGGCGATTCTCAACTAGTAGCGAATCAAGTGGGGAAAGAGTATCAATGCTCGAGTACCAAGATGTCATCTTATCTGGCGGAAGTACGAAAACTTGAAAAGCACTTCTTCGGTTTTCGGATCCAACATATTCCTAGAAAGGAAAACTTTCTGGCATCAACCGGTTGGCACGGATGGCCTCCACGAGGTCGACCGCCCCGCCCGAGTTTTTCTCGAGCAACTCAATTCACCCTCGGTAGTTGAGCCTTCCGAGAACATACATGATTCTTTGCAAGTTGAACAAACTAATCAAGGAAACATGGATGCTCCATGTGTCGTTGACGATTGGCGCCATCACGATCACGGTAGAGAGCTGGATGACATCGATCTACAATTATCTTCAAAGATGACACAATTCCAGAAGATGATGTAGAGGCCGATCGATAGCACTTAAAAGCCAAATCATACACTCTAATCGAACGTATCTTGTATAAACGAGGATCTCATGGAGTGTTGATGAGATGCATATCTCAAACGGATGGCATTAGATTGCTAACTGAAATCCATGAAGGCGTCTGTGGAGCACACCATTCCTAGAGAACCCTGGTCGGTAAAGCCTTAAGCAAGGCTATTATCGCCAACCGCCTTCATGATGCAAAAGAGCTTGTGACGAAGTGTGTACAATGTCAGTTTCATAGTCGACAAGTACATCAGCCAGCACAAGCCTTACAAACAATTCCTCTTTCTTGGCCTTTTGCAACCTGGGGACTAGACATTCTGGGACCTTTCCCAAGAGCACCCGGGGGCTTCGAATTCCTTTTCGTCATGATTGACACGTTTACAAAATGGATTGAAGCCGAGCAGTTGTTAAAATAACAACCGAGGCCGCTAAGATTTCTCTTGAAAAATGTGATCACGCGATTTGGTGTACGGTCGTATCATCACGCATAATGGTTCCCGATTCTCCAAAGATCAATTCCGGGAGTTCTGCGATGAACTTAGTGTCAAAATTCATTTTGCTTACATTATCATCCAGAGCAACGGAGCGATTGAGCGAGCTAATGGTATCCTTATGCGAGGATCAAACGCCGAGTATTCACCGATTAATCAAACGATCGGCGCTTGGTTAAAGAACTTCCCTCTGTGTTATGGGCCGTTCGAACCACGACCAGTCGTGCGACCGGTGAAACTCCATTCTTTTTGGTTTATAGTGCTGAAGCCATGCTTCCTCCAGAACTCAAAATTGGCTCGCCGAATCGATCGTTTTGACGAAAATGATCGAATGAACGACGACTTCGACGACGCCGATTTCCTTGAAGAACGATTTAAACCAAGCCCTTGTACGATCGCTAGTCTACCAACAAGCCATGCGAAGGTACCATAGTCGAAGGTGCGACCTCGCATGACCTTGTCAGAGGTGATCTGGTTCTCGAGAAAAATTCAGAGCCAAACAAATCGCAATAAACTTTCTCCTAAATGGGAAGGTCCTTACACGTGGTCGAAAAGTAACCCAACCAGTTCCGACGTTGGCTATGTCGATGGGCAATTTTGTCAAATTCTTGGAACATCGATCAATTGCGTAAGTTCTATGTTTAATTTTCATTCTTTCATTTCTTTCAATTTCAATTTCATTAAATTCATTAATTAATTAAGAAGTGCAACCTTGCTTATATATATACACCTACATTACGGTCGTTTATTATTGTTAGTCCGGTGGAGAAGATATTTTTCTCTCGATATCCTTTATAAGGATCTCGATACTCTATGGTCCTAGTCGTGAGCATTTTTTCAAATGATTCCCACGCGACTACACTCTTTTTTTTTAAGAAAATGAGTAATCGAGCACCACACAACTACCTATCTCATGAATGATATGCTTACGATTTTGAAGATTATGCTTCATTATTTCACGATTCTGGTCTATTCTTGTCAGCTCATGGTGGGACACGGAAAGCCTCCTAGTCAAGTCTCTCCTTTTTCGCGACGTGGTCACCTTAATGGAAGGAGCTTCCTAGCGACGGTTCTTTTCTTCACGATCCTCGCTACCGATCGGATCTGTAATTTGAACACGTTTCAAGAAATGTGTCGATGCCTTCGTGTCTTAGCATTAGTTCCACAGATTATGGGACAATAGATATAAACAAAGTTCACTTATAATTTGTTGCATACATATTTGCATTTCTTCTTATGTCAAGTTTGACAAAGTCTTTTTTCCGACCATATATAGTGTTTTTGATTGGTATTTCCATTATGACAAACAAAGATCTATAACTAGTCGAAATCATCTGTTAGTCTGACCACATTTGATTTCCTAATCTTTAACGATCGCTTTTGTCTTACATGTCCAAACATACCTTCAAAAACTCACATACATGGTTATGACCTCTTTTTATTCTCTTTCTTGGCTCGCTTGTACAAGAACGCGTTCTTCTACTATCAAGCGTTGGGGGCTAGAAAATATATGAGAATTTTAAAAAGTCAAACAGATAAACAAAAGCTTTGTCAATGACATAAAAGGTAAGTTTTCATAGATATTCAAATATTTTTACACTTGCAGAACCTACTCTAAGAAATATTCCCCGCCTAACTATCGCTTGTCGAGATTCGACCTCCATCTCCTCTACAACTATATCTCCGAGTGGCCCGAGTTCTTCCATGAACTTGGTCGCCTCCTTAGGTGGGCAGTTGAAGTCATCTTTAACAGCTTGGAGATCAATGGAGGGGTCGGAAGCTTTCAGTTTTGCCAAAGCAAAACTAACTCCACTTGCAACACCTGTTTTTAGGGCACAGGCATAATTCGTCCGAGTAGTTTTGACGAACTTTAAGATCCCCTAGAAGTTGACCCAAATAGTTCATTTTCTCTATTGGATCTCTTAAGATAGGCACGCTTGATCCTCGATCCCAAATCAAAGATCATCTTGTTCAAAGTATGAATCTTTTCATCAATATTTTGAGCAAGAGCGCCTCCTTATCCCGCTCAAATTTCGAGTTTTTTTACTCTGTTTAGCATTTGCGCTTGCTCTGCAAAACAAATCGCTTAATGAACACAAGCATCATTGAAGGAAAATCAAGTTTACTTACATATTACCTTTATTTGTTTTGCTAAGTGTTTCATATTTGGTCGTTGTTTCAACGATCAACAGGTCCTTAGTGAACTTGCTTCAAAGAAATGATCGGTCCTTAGCTTTTATTTCTTCTTCAAGAAAAGTCGTCTTGGCTTTTCACCACAACCTCCTCTTTTATTTTCTCCAGATCTATCGAATGCGATAAGGAGAATAATTGTAGAGGAGCAAAGTATTGAAGAAGAAATGAAGTTTAAAAGGAAAAGTTCTTACTTTCCAACTCGAGTGCTTTTGCTCCAAGTCCTTAACTCATTTGGTCGATCCTCCGATCACAAAGAAAGTTCTCGACCAAATGCTACACAATTAGCATTCTCTTTCTTAAGTTCCTTATAAACTTTGTAAAAAGAGTTATGTAAGCGGTCGAGAATACTTACGATTCAACTGGTCATTATAACCGCAAAAATCAAATCAGGTGCATCTTGAGCCGAGTATCCGATACTTTCGCCACGCCTCATCAAGCTCCTTATCCTCGATGAATCGGGACTAAAAGGAACTTGTTAGGTTGGGAAGGGTTATCGGCGATGATCGAACTGTTGAGACCTCTCGAGGCATCTACCTCCACGTAAGGGGTTTCAATCACCAAAGGATCCAACTCATTGTTGTTCTTGTCACCGCCGGGGCTTCTTCGACCACTACTTCCTCGGGAACTTTGTCCCGAGAAGTGCTCTCGTCGAGAACTTCCACAGTGCAGTCCTCGGGAAGAACTCCGGTGGAAATGACGGAACACCGAAGACCTATGCAAACCGAAGATGGGAAGTTCAAAATATCAAATCATCAAGGAATTATTAAAGATACATACTTATACGATCACTTTCATTTGTACATACCTTGTTAATTTCCGGATTTGACTCAAACGCGCCAGAGAGAAATCTGCGCCGCTAGCCTTCCTTTTCTTCTCTTCCAATTTTGTTGTTCTCGACCAAACAGGTTTGTTGGAACCTCACATCCTCCAACAAGATGTCGGAAGCTATGTCCTCGACCGATTCGTCACAAGGTCCACATTCCCGACTATCCGGCCTGAGGAGTGGTTTCTTCAATCTCCAGATCGCTTGTTTTAGTAACAACAAGTAAGGTCGCACGACCACTCTGGAGTCTCTGACCTCCGCAGCTACATTCTCATGCCTTGAGCTTATCCACCTAAATCAAAGAACAAATTTGATTAGGTGAAGAAATCCTTTATCTAAAAAAAATTTCGTACATATATGACTCCAAAATGTTCTATTACCTCGAGGATTCATCTCCTTCAAGTGCCTCGAGGCACGACTCGGTCGGAACAAGGTGGGACGTTGATCCTCACCAGATTGTATGATTCGCAATAACCGATCGCAAATATAGAGCACGATTGGAGATCTGGTCGAATATATGTATATACATGGTAAAAGAAATTTAATAAATTACCTTAAGCCTTGCAGTCTCCTTCAATAGGAGTTGCGGCTAAGATCTTGGGGCATTGGCCTTTTCTCCAGCTCCCTCAAGACAGATCACTGACTCGTTCTCTAACTTCCTGTGGGTAAGAACTTTAATGTAGGAAGAATAGACAGATTTTAAGGTAATACATTTATCAAATCAAAATACCGATCGAATTTATCTCAAAGACTTACCACCTTACGAGGTAGCTTCATCACGATCAAGGTACCAGAGCAGGAATGAGTCCGAGCTTCAATGGGCTAATCTGGCGAAGGGTAAAATCCTTCACCACATGCCACGGTCAAGCCCTCGACTCTTAAGTCGAGATGGCATCCGCCCATCTCTTGACTATCCCTGTCTTCTTTACGGTTTCCTTCCACTTGGAGTTTTCACTTGCTCTAGTTCGTGAAGTAGAGGCCATCGTCTTCAGAATCGTCATGTAAAACCAAGATTTTTCCATGACGACCACGAAGATTTCGCGTACATGAAGATGTACTCATCGGCCTTCCCGTCATGAAGACGCAATGTGCATTCCCCAGGAGCTGCCTCAGATTTTGCCGCAGATTTTCCCATCACCATGCGGTAGAAATAACTAAAGAGCTTCAAGTTCGGTTGTATTTCTGTATGCCTCGCACAAATATGCGAAAATACTAATATTTGCGATCGAATTTGGGGCCAAATTCACCAATTCCACCCCGTAATGTTCAAGAACGCGGAGGAGGAATTTGTGTACCGGTAGTCTCAAATTTCACATTCGATGTAGGCAAGAAAACAGGATTTCGCCATCTTCACGGCTCGAAAATGCTCTCCATCGCGGTCTCCAATTAATCGATTCCTATCTGGGAGCATTCCCATCTTCTTCAAGGCCTCGAAGTTTTTCTTGCCCAATTCAAGGCAACCACTTTGTAATCTGCTCGACATGGTGAAAATCCTCAAGAATGAGTAGCAAAAGTTGGAGACTTTGTGGTCGGAAGAACAGAAAAGACTCGGAGGATTTCTTGGCGAGAAGCTAAAGGATCGAAGGGGATTCGGAAGCATAAAAATTCTAAGAGCCCAAATGAGAGGAGATCTTATAACCTTCCGATACTTTCAAGGATTTCTACAAAAGTCCAACCGACAAAAACTTCTTTTTGTTCAAACGACAGAGGAACTCTTCGCTTCCCAAGGCAAGTTCTCAACTTTAAAGTGAACATGCATCACTTCAGTATACCACGACATTAAATGGGGTCTGCCCGATACGATTTCATCGGGAAAAGGTATATACACGACCAGTTCATTTAAAGTTCGAGGGCTAGCTGACGAGGATTAAAACATCTATGTATTATTTTAATATATAATAAAAGACCATACGTCTTCATGGTCGTAACCCCTAAGACTGACGACCTCCCTGGTCGTTAGTATTCCAGAGGTTACTTAATGGGTACCACAGTGGGATGAGGCTTTGTGCCTAATCCTCACCGGATAACCGCCGTAAAATTATCGAATCGGTATTTCTTATCGTATGATGAATGGAACACGTGTTATCGCTCCAAACCATGCGATGGTACAACCCCGAGACATCGACTATTAACCACCCTACGGTTAAGCTTTTCACAAGCAACGCAAGGAAGTTAGCACATTGCTAATCGCTTCTACCGTTCGACCATCGTAGCGCTTCACCAGGACGTCTTCTCCAGAGTAATCGCCACCTCTTCGAAGTTATTTAAAGGTGAAGCACATAGACAACAACAGAGACAGAAGGAGACGATAGGCGACACACAAAACAAGGCCAAGGCAAAGATATGCCTGAAGCCTAAGCGGTGGAATTAGAAGCTAGATAATCACCTTAGACTCATATTCTAAGTCCGATTGCCCGATTAACATTCCTCCATTCATGTAATTCAGGGTAGTACTTAGCCACATCTTGTAAATCCAGTTCATATCAATAAAGAGCGACCCCCATTCCATTCCAGGATATTCCACGTCATTTTCCTCGTTTATTTTCGTAAGATCGGCGATTCGATCGTCGACAAGCACACTCTCCAACATTTATATTTTATAATTTTTCTTTGAAATGGACCTACATGTCAACTAGAGTAGATTAATGAATCATGTCTTATTTCGCATGCACGACAGTCTCTTTAGGAAGAGACGACATGTGTTCCCTCTCCTCCCCCTCTTCCCTCTATGTAGAATTTTGTTAACGTGACATAGCTAAGAGACGATAATAAATACATTACTAGAGATGCCCTTATGTGTTTGGTGCAAGGGATTTGGATGTATACAAATATAACGAGGGGGGCGCTGTCTTGACTCGAATTACGGTCAAAATTTTTTAACAGCGACCATCACATGCTTGCACGTGAAAGTAAAATACTATTCTGCCGCCTTTCTTGTTTTCCAAAAGGATCTTGTTGACATATATGCGTCGTAATCTTTTTAGTAATTAATTAATGTGGATTTTTTTTATAGCGAATCAAGATTCATGCTGTATGTTAACGAGAACGGTCTATGTTCTCGCAGTTTTTATATTATCTATCCCTAGCCAGGAGAGTTTTTATATTATCTATCCCTAGCCAGGAGTGTTGAGTATACTTCAATATGACGAAATCATTTGTTGCATAACGAGATGATCCTGTTCTGACTGTGTACTGGATATCCTTAGCAATATGTGCGTGATTCGTCAACGAAATGTGTCCTGAAAAAAAAGCCCAAATTTCTGTATAACAAACATGATCCAAAGTACGAGTACGTATTAACATTTTAACGGTTTCAGAAGCTATCTCATCGTCAGGATGTGCCTAAGGAAGTACGTGATGGCTCAAGTGATATTATTAGGAGGAGATATCATGTGCTACCCTCTTGGAGCATCTACAATGATTTGTTTCTTAGCTTATTACTACAAGGAGAAAGAGTACTCAATCGAATAAAAAAAACAAGTATTCCAATATATTGTTTATTGAGCTTGTATCTAAGAGTTTAATTGCTACAAATGTGTATGATTCTTGATGATTAACAATGAAGTACAACCTTAATTGCTACGAGTTTTTAGGTAATAAGCACGTCTCCAACAGAGTATTTTGTTGTTTCTTGTGTCTTGGTATCAACACCTTACTTGTTTCTTCATCTAGTAACATGCTCACTTTCTCTCCTCACCATCTCTTCTCTATATCATCTAGATGTTGATATGTTCATCCCTTAATAATAAGTGACATGGACTATTGTAGATGCTCTTAGTGTGCTATATTCGTATTACCTATGTATAAAAGTTTTTAATTTTTTTCCAAAAAAACAATTCTCCAAAAACTAGATGTACGGGAGGACATCTTCTAGAGCTATATAAAATTTCAAGATTAAACTCGATTGCATTTGAAAGATATAAAACTAACAAGCAACGAAAATGAATATTGATGAACAGTGAAAATCACTATTTATACTGTTTTTTTTCCATATATCTCAAATGCAATCAAGTTTGGTCTTAAAATTTTACATAGATATATAATATGCTCTCCCCTACATATATAATTTTTCTAAGGAATTTTTAGAAACTTTTATACGTAGGTAATACGAATGTGACACCGAGGGAGTAGCACAGTATATATCCTCGTCATTAATTGTTACGCGAGGAATTACAGATTTCTTGTCCATCAGAAATTTAGAATAGGCCAAGTTGAGATATCATTTAATTTGTTGGCAACTGGTATAAAAATTCTAATTATAAAATCAAGAAGAGGAGAGGATGTAGCATGCACATAACATAATCCCGATGTACGACCACGAAATCCATCCCCGATCGCCAACGTGACGGCCGTTAAAGAAACAAAATAGTCAGTCGACTTCTAGAACGTCTCCATATCTCACGCCTGCCCCGTGACAAAACAGCGCGTGAACGATATAACCCCTCGCGAGTCGCGACTCCCTTCGTCTAACGCATGCATTGACTATCAAGACGTACAGGAACCGAAGCAACCGCATGCCGTGCGGCCGAGGCCAGCCGAGACCCAGCTACCTTTCGCACCTAGCGCTTTCACGGAAATGGAACTTGTCCGATTGGTGCCTTGGCTCTATGTCGGAAAAAAAAATGATGTCTAGCCTATAATATGTATGATTTTTGTTTAGTTAGATAAGTCTAGTGATATAGTGTTTGTTTAAAGATCGAGGTATGAAGAAAACATAAAATTGAAAAATATTATTTTGAGCCTAGATTAACGTGGTATGTTGGATTATTGAGCCGTTGTTGCTGTTGCATTGGAGCTCATATGGCCGATTTTGGTAGCCTAGCTCAGGCTAATGAAACTACCAGGGACTCAGGACAGGCTTGCTCGAAAATCGTCCTGTGATGAACCAAACACACCTCCCACCAGGGGCGGGTCTAGCGTCTCTCCAGCCTAGGCAGTTGCCCAGACTTACTGATGACGCGTCATGGTAGCCCCGGTGAAGTTCCACGGTGACCCGGATGAAGTAACATCGGTGCCCACGGTCGAGGCGGGTCCAGCAAAGACATTGATGGGCCTCCCCATCAGGAATGTTAGAAGAAATTTTGAGGTAATTTAATATGTATACAAATTATTTCATATGAATAAAATTTTAGCTTCGTTTCAGGTCAAAAAACTGGGATGCCCTGATAACATCCTACCTAAGCAAAACATGACGACCAACACCTTCTCATGGATTTGCCTAGGCTTTAAAAAATTTCTGACTCTACCGCTGCCTCCCACACAGTTCCGGTCCACGCAGGGAAGGAAAGGTCGGTGTTAGCTCGTACTCGTACCTACGATAGAGCAGTTTTTCCAGCGGCGCAGCAGGAGAAAGCAAGACCAGATGAAATGAAATGATGGGTTTCGTCCAAAGTCCAACCTGCCGGATCATTTAAAAAGCGAAGGCCAACCTGCCGCTGGTGGCGCCGAGCAGCCGCAGGCCAGCCGATCCATGCCCGGCTGAGACCGCCATCGAGTAGCTAGTGCCTGGTACAGGTAGTGTTTGGGAAACGGTGTTTTAATTTAGTTGTGGAAAGCACCTTTCCAACAGCCTGTGACACACTATGGGTCTATTTGATTTGTGTCCTGGATTTCATGTCTTAGAAAATATGGTGTCTAGAGGTAGCTTAAAAAATAGATGATTTTTGCTTGATCAAGCAAACCTAAAAATAATTTGTTTGGTTGGAACCCTGTGTCTAAAAATAGTGAATAAAAAATAGACCAACGGATCGAAGAGACAACGGTGTAGATAGAGCTATTGAGCTGCTAGCTTCAGGCGTTCGTTTTTGAAGCCTGAGCGTTGAAACCTAGCCTGACAGGCAGCTGCACTCAGAAAACAAACCAAACAATGTTCAGGTCATCTCCCGGCAGCATGCGTCAGCCAGGCAAGTTGGTCAAACCAAACACGCTCTATATACCAAACACGCTCTATATATATGCTATGGGAAATGCTCATACCCAGACGTCCGATGGGAGACAAAATATCGGACGGCTTATCCAAATTGTCTAACAGTGTCGGGGTCACGTTTGTACAGCTGGTAAACACGCTTACCCCCACCACGTTATCATTAAACCTGACCCATCGGTGACACGCCCCTCACCGCGTTATCACGTTCGTCTAGCAAAATCTATGGTTAAGCGGCTCGGTCGGCAAAAGTCGAAAGTCTAATCGACGCATGCGGACAATGTTGCATCTGTAGGAAAAAAATGTTACATACTGTCTATGATGATGTTGCAATTTTTTTTCCAACGTGTTTTTTTTTAATTCTTTGTGTTTTGGATTTGTGATGTTGCAACCGTTGTCCGGAGATGTTGCAACTATTGTCCTAGGATGTTGCAACCGTTGTCCGGGAATATTGCAACTATTGTCCTAGGATGTTGCAACCATTGTCTTAGAATGTTGTAAGTGTTGTCCGGATATGTTGCAACCATTGTTCTAGGATGTTGCAACCATTATCCAGAAATGTTGCAACCATTGTTTTAGGATGTTGCAACCGTTGTTCGGAGATGTTGCAACCGTTATGCGGGAATGTTGCAACCATTGTCTTAGGATGTTGCAAGTGTTCTTCAGGGATGTTGCAGCCGTTGTCTGGGGATGTTGCAGCCTTTGTCCGGAGATGTTGCAATTGTTGTTCGGAGATGTTGCAACCGTTGTTCGGGACCTTTGGTGACTTTCAACGCATCCAATCTGATCCATAATCTAAACTAACTAATTACTTTTGATCCACACCATCCGACCAAAATCAATTTTGATGAGAGCATTATGTACGTATTGATGAAACACTTGTACGAGCTAGTAAACACCCGAGTTCTGTTATAAGCCTGTCGAGGGATGACATGCTTGGCCAAACATCACGGAACAACAAACGAAAACTCGATCCGGAAGCTCTGTTAAAAGCTTCCCCAACGAGCACCTCGTCGTGCGATTCCCGCGATTCCCCAACTAGCTGCAGGCTTACACGGTCCAAATCATTACCCTTCTGGATCTGGGCGTACGGGTGGGAGCTCCCACCCGTACGTCCGATTGCTAGCGCCTCCCATATGCTATTGCTATGTGACGTTTGATGGAGAGTAACTGTTTCTTTAGTCCATACAGCTAGCATGGTGCGCCGTGCACCTATGCACGAAGAATTGCAACCGTCCTGTTACGAGTCGGCGGTCATAATTCCAAAATTTCTCGTGGAATCGAGTTTTTCGGTTCACCGCCCATGCTTTCGAAAATTAATATACGGTTCAGAACATAGACCACTTGAAGCATTGTAGTCTGAACCTCTCTAGGTCTAGGCTGAGCCCCTATCGAAAAGTGAAAACCTATAAATTGTTTTCAGCGAAAGTAATTTTAGAAGAGAAATATGGGACCTAATTTATTAAATTAAAAAAGTTGGCTCAACTACAAAAATGTATGAAGATGGTTATGTCGTCTCACAAACTATTACTGATAAATGAGATGAGAAAATTTTGTTTCCTGCCTTTTCTTTTCCCTCTCCTCTCTTCCATCGAACTGTTTGATATAGATAGTCACATTAGCGCACAATTTAAAATTCTACCACGTAAATCAGGAAGCCGTGTGAGTAAGAGATCACAGATTGTTACTATTAAACGTGCAGTGTAGCAGAAGAAAAGTTGGAACATTCTGGTTCAACGTCAAACACGTCAATGTAATGGTCGTAGTCGATCGTCCAACAACTTTGATCCTCGATCATCTCCTCCAGCAACCTCTCCCGTTCCCTACGTAGGTCACGGATCGTCCTCAATCAGTGCAGCAACAATCGCAGCAGCGCCTCTACGGTATCCACATGTTCAGGGGTGGAACGTCGTACGCTGGTGTGATAGCACACTACTACAGAAAAGGTCTTCGCAGACGGTTCAAAAACGTTATTACAGACGGTTTCGTGAGCTATCTGAGTTTATGGGTCAGTAATGACATGAGATCATCACAGACGGTTTTTGAACCGTCTGTGAAAAAAGCTATCACGGACGGTTCTAAATAAGAACCACATGTGATAAGTAATTATCACAGACGATTATTGTTCAGAACCGTATGTGATAGTTTTTTCTATTACAAAAAAAAATTGGATTTTGAGCCAAACCAATCAATTGTGGGACAGTAGCTTCCATATGTAACCTCTAGCAAGACAACTAAAATCCAATTAAAATTCTAATGGCAAACACATTACAGGAAAGATAAACCAAAAGGTTTCACGACGTCCCCTTCGAATGGGGAAAAAGGAATAAAGTTACAAAGTTAAACTAGCTAGAAATCATCTATGCCTCCAAGTTTCTGAAGAACTTATCGGTTTCTTGGATTGGTCTTGCGAGCTCCTTTTTGTACCTCACCAACAAATCGCAAGCTGTTCTTGCATGTTGTCTGAGTTCGACTCAAGCTCGTAGCCAAGAAGAGACGACTGAAAACCTCCGACGACGCTTCGATCTTAGGTAACACAAAATTAAGATCATGTTTTTTACAACAAACATCCAACAAATTGTGTATGTTTTGAGGATATACACGTACCTTCCGGCAGCCTACCTTCTGCAGCAAATAAGGAGCTCCTCCGTATCTCTCCTCCTTGTCGTCGTCGGCTGTGTCTCCTTGCCGAACCGCGACGGAGAACCGAGGGTGGTCGCCGGAGCTCGGCGTGGGGAAGGGAGAGGGAGAGACTGATGGAAGACAAGGCTGGGATGGCTATAATATATAAAGACAACGACAAAACATTTTGCCTCCCGTGCACATGTTCAAAAATTTTCGTCCTCCCGCGTTGCGAATCACAGATGGTTTCATACAAAAATCGTCTGTGATAACCGAATCATAGACGATTTTTATACAAAAACCGTCTGTAATGACCGTAATACTCCACAGACAGTTTCATACAAAAACCATCTCTGATTTTATCATGACTTGCAATTTTCCTTACCCTCTAATTTTACCATGACTTAAAATCACTGATTTCAAGCTATGGTAAAATCAGAAATACTTATCACAAACGGTTTTTAATACAAACCGCTATGCGTGATGAGGCGAAAAGTCACGAGCGATTCGTGTTGAAAACCGTCTGTGAAGTATCCCAGATCTTTTTTCACATACGGTTTTCAACACGAACCGTCTATGATATTACTTCTTCACAGACGGTTTTTAGCGCAACCAGTAATACAGACGGTCGCTAAACCAAAACTGTCTGTGATTGTATTTAATACAGACAGTTTTAGTCAACCGTGTGTGATGATGCGTCCAGTATTAGCGTTTTTGTAGTAGTGGCACCAGCGCGCACGGCAAGACCTTCTGTGATGTGGTGGCTAGGGTTTCGGTGGATGATGTAACTTATATGTCCAAAAGCTCCTACCCTTATAAAGAGCACATAACGGATCTAATCTGAACTAGTTTGTTCTAACACGTTAAGTGTGTGTTCCAGTAGATTAATGTGTAATCAGTCGTGACCCGGAAACTCCTTTCCGATCACAAGACAGCAAAGATTTCTAGCGGGATATAGCGACTTCCAAATACACATAAAGATTATATCAGACAAACCATATGCAATATGATTTCGACCAAATCCTTATCACTCACAACTAGTTCGTATCTCCTTACGACCAGTTCGAAACACCTTATGACCAGTTCGCCGGCTAGTTTGTGATCATGTACGACCAGCTCATACGACCAGTTCATATCTAGTCGGACTAAGCGACCTACTTGTATATTCTCCTTTTGGCTCACGATATCTGGTTGAACTCCATGTGAAATATATGTCATCCATAGACTGTTCAATCTTTTCTCGATCTAGTAATGGATAAGTTTTGTGGTCGACTCTTCGACCACTAGTGGCACAATCATACACTCTGTTTATTCAACTACATTGAGGGGCCCAGAGATATATCTTGTGTTATGCTAGAAATGACAAATCCAATATTCGACCAGTCACATCCCTCCGCATGTTTCATAGCATATCGGAAAGCTACATTTATAACTACTCAGTTATAATGCAGCGTTTGATAACTCTCTAAATATACTATTACACATGTAGAAAATCATGTTGATCTCAGATATAAATATTATAGATCATCGTTGCTCTTCGACCAGCCGAACAGCGCATACATATCTGAGCTCCTCGAACGCGAGGGATGTGAGATTTGCATGCCTATTCCATATGTCCCAGTCACGCTATTTAATACAAGAGATGTCCTAATTGTTGCATTCTACTAAGACCGAGAATCTCGAATAGAGGATACATGGAAGATGCCCAAACCACTAAGGCGGACGTTGCAGCACGTCCCGGTGGTGATGGTGTCCGCCTCCTGTGCGTCGCCTGATGTGCGTTTCGTGGCCCGTGGACAGCGGCATGGCCGGCGGACATAATGGCCGGCGGACATAAGGAGCCATGATGACCCTCCCGGTGGCTCCATGCTTCCCCTCCTCATCCTCGCCATCGTCCTTGTTCGTAGAGCGGCCATCTGCGCATAGGCTGCGGCGGCCGGCGGACGCTCTCCTCCGGCTTGCATGTTTTAGAACTGGATTATGCAAAGTGGTGTATGTGTGTGCACAATTCAAATGAATATTTGGTGTAAAAATTCATTTGTCCGTCTGAATTTGTTTCTCTAATGAATGCAAATGCATTTTTCAGTGATTCTCGAACGCAAATTGCAGTGTCGTATCTATTGAATGCAGCAACGACGACCACCGAGGCGACTAAATCTTTTTTCTATAGTGGAGGCAACTGCAAAATTGAGTCAATGTTGAATGCATCACCCACTGCAATTACAAATGTCATTGTATTGTATGCTCCTTAACAAGCACGCCAATAGAGCTTAGTTGTGTCAGCTTTGGCATGAAGCTTTAGAAAGTAAAAAAATACTAAAGAACCTGACAGATTTATGCTAATGGTCAAGTACACCTCAATGCTTTTTTGCTTTTACAGAAGAAACCATTGATGATACGGACTTCGATTAGGTAAAAGCACTACAGAAACTCACAGCAGAAGAATCTACAAATAACTCTTTGTTGCAGCAAAAGCAATCTTAGTAGCAGATTAGATCACCCATCTTGAATTTGCTTCGTCAGCGTTAATGTCAAGCAAGTCTGAATCAAAGCTTATGGAGAACACTACTAATTGAGGACCTTAGCATTCTGGACAGTTAATAGATCAATTTTTGTACATCAAGCATCAGGAATACATCCAGTATGAGTTTATTCATGCATATACAATAGAAGATCACTGCTACACTTAAAAAAAAACACTTCCAGACCATCAGAAAACGAGAATCACACTGTTATTCAAGCATTCCACACATTCTTGAAGCAGCATTCCATTCAAGCAGCAAAAACAAAAACAAAAACTGGAAGGAAACTGTTCATCCATTTCAAATTTAGGTACTAAATACAAGAAAGCAACTAAGCGGACTAATGAAATTCAGAAATGATCTCATCATCGTATTGGAAAACAACAAGTGAACTTAATAGCTAAATGAAAGTCATTGCTGCTGCAGTTTTTCCAGTAAGTAGCCGTAGCGTCTGAACATGTCCTAGCATTTGAAGAAGTTTGCAATTGGAGCTATGCGACCTGAAATCAGAAGTACAGAACATAGAGGTTATCGTTTCTAAAAATGGAAAAAAATATATGAAAAGTAAACAACACTTTACAGACTGTAATCATGAAAAACAAAGAAGCAGGATTGAAAGGTACGGTGACCATATTCAAACTTGGTATATGCTAAAAATTGGCCAAGCAACTCACTTAGCACATTGAACAAAAGCTTATTTCAAGTGACGCCATAATTGACCAGATATTTCACATGGCTGCATCCACGAGCAAATGCACACAATGAGCGAGCTGAGATTTGTAAAGATATGCGGCTAGAATTTTCTAAAGATAGGAAACTTTCCAAGACAAAATTTGGAAAAGGAAGGCCAAGAAGTGAGACAAGAGTGTTGGTGCATATGTATGTGCGTGCACAAAAGCAAAATAGGTGATACATACAACATTTTGGAGAGCGTAAGCTGAGCTTGTAAATTGAGTAAAGTCAGGATTTTTCCTATTTGTAGTTGAGCAATTTTACTAAAATGTTACAAGATATCAAAAAGATATTCACATGGACAGAGGTAACAACAATAGCCTTTCCCTTTTCCTCCTCAACCTTCTATCCCTCGAGATTTTGAGACTTACTGGGAGAAGGATTTCGACACTCGACAATTCGGCAGCCTGAGCCAGGAATTTAGCAATGAGGGTGCATACTTTAAGGTTAAAAAAAAATCTTGTACGATACATATGTAATTTCAAAAGTCAAACACAATTACACAAAAGAGTTCAAAATTAGTTAACAATGCAATACAAATAGTTCAAATAAAATCTTACATAAATAAAAGAGTCCTAAATAGCTAATGGCACAATACCACACGACGCGATCTCATTCCTTGGAAGCACTTGATTATATCATCATCACTAATCTTCAAGAAGATATCTCAATCTATAAAGGTGACTAAACAATCATTCAATACTTAATTGCTCATACTATTTCTCAACTTGTTCTTCACAAGATTCATCGTCGAAAATACTCTTTCAACGCTCGCCGTTGCCACCGGTAGGAGCAATACCAATTTGAGAAGCAAGCACACCAACCTATAAATATCATGTTTTCTTGTTTCAATAAGCTTAGTAGAAAGCTCACCAAGATTCTTTAGGCCCTTAAATTTATCATCGCTTCGCATATCATCAATGAAGTTATCAAGTTGGAAAGAAAGTCTCATTAAATCCGTGCTTGAAAAATCATTGGGATAAAAGTTGGCAAGGCTAAGCACTTTTGTCCCTATCATAAGAAGCAAATGAATTCAGAGAATTTAAAGCAGACATGCAAACAAGCAACTCCATATTAGCCTTGTCAAACTGATTGTCAAGCTCTTAGAGAACATTATCAATGATGCCAAGATACACTTCTCTTCTAAAATGATCATCATTTGTTTGTTTTGGGTAAAAACGTGATGATCTTCCATACGGCACATGTCTACCATCCGGCTTAGGAACTTTGATGCCATATTTAGTGCAAAATGTTATTACCTTTTCTTGAAGAAATTCTTCTCACCCATCATACCTCATTCGTTGCATTCTATCATTAGCCAAATTAACAAGTGCTACAGTATTAATAATATCTTGGTCTCTCTTTTGCAAAGACCGAGACAACTCATCTGTGTATCTAAGTATGACAAGCATCAAGTGTGCATTGAAAACAAAGTCAAATGACTTAAAGGCTCCCACCATAGCATGTATTTTTGGCTAATCATTCTTATGTGGGGGTCTTTTTCAAGCTGTATGAGTACTTTGCGGATTGTTGAATACATACCAATAATATGCAAAATAGTCCTATAATGAGAACCCCAAGGAGTGTCACTGGGCCTAGCTAACCCCATCTCTTGATTTAATCCCAGTCCATTTTCTATCTCACTCAATTCTAATACTTTCAAAACTTCTTGGGTTGAATTGCTGAAATTTGGTCAATAAAAATACCAATTACTCATACATATATATAGTTCAAAAAAAATTACACTAATTTTTGGGGGTGCCTGTGCACCACAGCACCCCCCTGCCACCGCCCATGGCAGCAGTTGTGCTTAATCAAGCAGCGGAAGGGAGATAGACGAGGAGGCGCTCCTTCCTTAGCGGCGGCGGCACGGAGTTGCAACAAGGAGGTGCATTGGCGCCGCGGAAGCTCACATAGGAGAGACGGCGGCGGTGGCGCAGGGAATGGCGGAGAGACGGAGGCGGTGACATGGTGGAGAGACGGCGGCTGCGGCACGCGTAGGACAGGCGGCGGCGCAGGGAATGACCGAATGGGGAAAGGATTAACATGTTGAGGGAAAAATCCATATTACCTTCACAAAAATAATTAGATTTATATAAAAAAAACTATCTACGTTTAATAAATCAATGGTCATATTTAATTTCTACAAACCACCACCGCAAATGTAACTAAAAATTTCCCACTCTCAATATGTCTGTGCTTTTGAGTAGCTCTCGCTGGGAGGATATCATGGATAACTTTCCACCAAAATAGTCGCACTTTTTTCCAAATGCGTTCCCAAGTCGGCTTGGCTGCTCCGGTTGAGGTAGATGCCTGAGCTCCTGCGTTGTGCCTTGCCAAGAGATGGTACGCTGATTTCACCGAATAAATACGGTTCTTCTCTATCATTGTCCTCGAAGCCTTTGCATCACTTCCATAACCACGCATCATTGTCAAACGGACAGTAAGATACGTACAATGTGCATAATTTCATTTGTTTTTCTTCAGAAACAAGCTTATCGAATGAAAGAAAATAAAGCTACTATCAAATCTGTCTTTTCTTTGCTGTACTTTTGTCAAATTTAACAAGAAAAAGGACTCAATCTGCCTTTGTTCCCGTTTCCTTTCCCTCTTTTGCTTTCTTCCAGGAATAAAGTTTATGAATGTCATGATCATCCTCATCCATATACTGATCATGTGAATATTCGGCCCCTTTGATCGATTTTCCCTTTCATTTTTCTTTCCAATGTTCCAGTCACTAAAAACACCCATTCTTGTTGCTATTATCAAAAGACAAATCTCAGCGAAAAGTTGTGTCTAGTTGAACACCTGCGCGCGGCTGTCTACTGAAATCTCGGGAATATATTTGAGGCTGAGGAACAGTTGCGATGACCCTACTTGAAAAACATATCGATGCGAATTCCTCGACAACTTGAACTTCAGAGAATCGCCGCACTAGCTTGCTACTTTATGTCTCCGTCGTGTTAACGATCTGTGAAGCTATCCACGTTGCAGCGAACCTCGCGAAAGTGGTGATCGATCCGTTGCCGGGGAATGATCTTTCTTCCAGAATTCAGAGCGTGCTTTACAGCTAGTTTTTGGCAGATCAGCTTAACTGAACCTGTTGCCGTTCGTCGTTTGCTGTTGGACTTGGTTGGTTAAACCCGCTCTTGAACTAGCAATACCATGATATGCAGAACAATATCATGGGCGAGGCTTCATCAGAATGGCCAAAGGTCACGAGTAATGAGTAATGACTGCATGCCGTACAAATTATGTAATATCAAATTTCGGAAGATTTCATTTGGGTGAGAGATATGCTCGCCACATAAGACAAACAAATGATGGCAATCGCCATGATGTGGTTTGAGTAGATCTTACTGGATGGATAGGTTTGAGATCATCAGATCAGCAGCAGCAAACAAAGTTACTAAAATAGAACCCAATGCCTCGACCACTAAGACCGTGACTTTTGTTTGTGCCATGACAGTGACAGAGCAACAGGCAACACAAGGCCCTGGTTAGACAGGCAGGCAGCAGGAGCAATTATCCAAAGGAAAGTATCAGAAGTGCCTAATGAGATAAAGCAGATAAAACTGCAATGTGTAAACTTATGCTAGATCTCTTTATTACAGGGTGATAGCAAGTGAATATGCGATGGAAAACTGCACGTTGAGTTGAACAGATAAAATACTGACACCCAAACAGACCACCCGTACATATGACACATTGGCAGTACTATACTAGTGCAAGTGAGCAACAGAGGAAACACAGGCATCATTAATTTCATTGAAAATGAAGTAGATATATTCCTAACAAATACAGAGAAGAAAGTAATTAATCCCCAGTAGTACATGAACAAACGAACTCAAATGACCTGAACAACGATGACAAGCATCACGAGGACAACAACAAGCACTAGCACACAGAAGCACACAAGCAGCAGTAGTACTGCAGACACGGCAATATACGTATGTACTATATATATGTAGAGCCGTACGTAGCACACACCGAAGCAACTGCTCGATCAGACGATCAGGCGTGTTCCTCCTCGCCGGCGGGGTCCTCCTCCTCCTCGTACTCCTCCGCGGTGGCGTCCTGATACTGCTGGTACTCCGCGACGAGGTCGTTCATGTTGCTCTCGGCCTCGGTGAACTCCATCTCGTCCATGCCCTCGCTGGTGTACCAGTGCAGGAAGGCC
The DNA here is from genome assembly GCA_036346405.1 of Phyllostachys edulis. Lineage (NCBI taxonomy): Eukaryota > Viridiplantae > Streptophyta > Magnoliopsida > Poales > Poaceae > Phyllostachys > Phyllostachys edulis. The sequence continues at coordinate 26,186,045 of CM070549.1, forward strand.
TTGCGGCGGAACATGGCGGTGAACTGCTCGCTGACCCGCCGGAACATTTCCTGGATGGAGGTGGAGTTGCCGACGAAGGTAGAGGCCATCGTGAGCCCCACGGGGGGGATGTCGCAGACGCTGGACTTGACGTTGTTGGGGATCCACTCCACGAAGTAGGACGAGTTCTTGTTCTGCACGTTGATCATCTGCTCGTCCACCTCCTTGGTGCTCATCTTGCCCCGGAACATGGCCGACGCCGTCAGGTACCGCCCGTGCCGCGGGTCGGCGGCGCACATCATGTTCTTGGCGTCCCACATCTGCTGCGTCAGCTCCGGCACCGTCAGCGAGCGGTACTGCTGCGACCCGCGCGACGTTAGCGGCGCGAAGCCCACCATGAAGAAGTGCAACCGCGGGAATGGGATCAGGTTCACCGCCAGCTTCCGGAGGTCCGAGTTGAGCTGCCCCGGGAACCGCAGGCAGCACGTCACGCCGCTCATCGTCGCCGATATCAGGTGGTTCAGGTCACCAACTGCACGCAGATTGATTGATTGATTGAGCAATTGGCATTGTGCATTGCGATCAATTGTGGCATATTGTGTGCATGAGAAATGAAAGGAACGTGTGGTGCATGCTTACAGGAAGGGTTGGTGAGCTTGAGGGTGCGGAAGCAGATGTCGTAGAGGGCCTCGTTGTCGAGGACCATGCACTCGTCGGCGTTCTCGACGAGCTGGTGCACGGACAGCGTCGCGTTGTAGGGCTCCACGACGGTGTCGGAGACCTTGGGGGACGGGAACACGGAGAAGGTCAGCATCATGCGGTCAGGGTACTCCTCTCGGATCTTGGAGATGAGCAGCGTCCCCATGCCGGAGCCCGTGCCTCCTCCCAGAGAGTGGCATACTTGGAATCCTGTCAGTCAGAAATGTCGACAAATGTTAGTCCATACTACTTCATAGCGTGTGTATGCAAACTGCCATGATTTCTGTTGCTGACAACCATATGACAGTTTCAGTTAACATATGTAACAATCCAACTGTTCTGCAGGACATCGCTAATTTTACATGAATATTTGATCGATAATTCATTTCAGAAGCTCACAAGTTACTGAAAATTATCAGAATTCTACTATTCAGATACAGACATCTATCGAGTTAGTCCAGTAAAAGATCCAATCTACTGTTTAAAAAGGGCAAACCGCAGACGCTTCTTTGCCTCTTTGGGTACAGACGCAACCGTGCAAGAATTGAGCACCATATTATTAATCCTTTCCGATCTCGGGGTTAATCATGTCCATATAGTACTCTTAGCAAATTAAATCTTGATCTCAATAGCTTATACACAACATGTCAATTTCTAGTTGTAAGTAGTAACTGAAGAAAAGCTTTTATTCTGCTGCTGCTGCTATCATTAGGTGTACTAAAATCCGTTTCACCTCATGCAAGTCCAAATGCAATCATGCAAGTACACATAAGCAAGTAAGCAACACATCGCTAATCCATCCATTCTACCCAACAACCAGCCACTGGCAACAGCCTGTCTCGGTGTCTCGTTCTCTGCAACCACCATCGACACTATTCCGTTCGCTGACACCTCCTTTCTAGTGTTAGGTCGTACAACATATTCAGTAATCACAGCAGGATGATATTTGGTATTAGTACATTATTAGTGTGATGGTAATCTCGTGAACTTCACCAGAAAAAAAAAAGAGGATGTCGACGTGTGATGTAACGTATTTCGGTACTAAAAACTCGTAGCTGACCGACAAACAAGTTGTCTGCCACCCGAAGGACTGAACCATCTCTGAACGACAAATTTAGTTTTCAGGAATTACTACTGGGAGATATTTAGTTTGCTGCTCAGTAAAATTTTGTCTCCTCATATTTTGAAGTACACATTTTCAAAAACAATCATGGATCGCTGGGTCATTTGTCTGATGCATTCGCCACAACTTGGTAAGATGTTGTTTTTTGCTCTTTGAAAAAATTTAGTTAAAACACAGCCTTACATTTCAACTAAGAATTTGCAGGAGAGATTGGTGAGAAAAGAACCTTTTTTTATTATTTAATCTATTTTTTCAAATTTTTTTAAAGATAACATCTCTCTAACTTTATTTCCAATTCTGACCCCTTTGGTCACGTCATAACGCGTGACGTGACAAAAGCACGTTGTCACGACACGGATCTCGGTGTGGCAAACGAGTGTTGTCACGTCACTCCTCTTAGAGTGACAGGACTTAGCCTAAAAACAGATACGTGTTGGTTCGGAGGGCTATCGTAGGAAATTTGGTCACGCCGTGGTTGGTGGTGTAACAGCACAATTTGGTGATCAAAGGGGTCGGAATTGGAAATAAAGTTAGGGAGATGCTATCTTTAATATTTTTTAAAAAAAATGGATTAAAAAAATAAAAAAAGCTCGTGAGAAATAGGCCAACATGTATATTTTTTGAAATGCAATACATATCTGAGTTCATACCGTCATGATTACTTTTGGTTAAATTCTAAATCAGGGGTGAAAATAGTATGGTTCTGTTTGTTTCACCAAACTAGTACTAATTACTAATTATGGTCTTATCTATCTGCGTCCAAATTTGGATTCACCAAATGGTAGTGTTGGTTCTCGTACTCAAATCCAAACTAAATGGTACTTTAAATTTGCATACACCACGAGCTATCTATCCTGGAGTGCTTATCAATGCTGGCAAGTTGGCAGAGTTCTTTTTCCATGCAATATACTTCTGCTATAAAGAACTAATAATGTGAAATATAATCCTGTCCATAATTACCAAAAGAGAACAAAAACAGCCAGATCCGATAAAAACCGAGAAAATTCTAAATCGATCCGATAAAACAGAAAATTATCTCGGCAAAATTTGGATCAAACAAGCATTCCCCGCTATTTTTTAGAGGATTTCATCAGACGATTCCAGTCTGTAAACGATAGTAAGATGCTTGGCTCTGTTCCAGAAACAGATGCAGAGAATGCCGTGAACAGAATGCAAGAGATGGCACCAATGGACGCAAGAAACGAAAGTAATACTACAATCTTTACCTTGGAGGCAGTCGCAGTTCTCGGCCTCCTTGCGTACGACGTCGAGCACGGCGTCGATGAGCTCGGCGCCCTCGGTGTAGTGGCCCTTGGCCCAGTTGTTCCCGGCACCGGACTGGCCGTAGACGAAGTTGTCGGGGCGGAAGATGCCGCCGATGGGGCCGGAGCGGAGCGCGTCCATGGTGCCCGGCTCGAGGTCCATGAGGACGGCGCGCGGCACGTGGCGGCCGCCGCCGGCTTCGTTGAAGTAGACGTTGATGCGCTCGATCTGCTGCGGCGCCGCGCCCGTGTACCGGCCGGCGGCGTCGACGCCGTGCTCGTCGCAGATCACCTCCCAGAACTTGGCGCCGATCTGGTTGCCGCATTGGCCGCCCTGGATGTGCAGGATCTCCCTCATCTTCACCGCCTCGATCGCCTCGCCTGGTGATCTCTCTTCTTGGCTCTTGCTGTTCTTAGGTGGTGGGTTTGTTTGTGGAGGCGGGCGCGCGGTTGTGTTGTTGTGGCCGGGCGAGAACGTGGGAGGGAGGGAGCGCCGAGAAGCGGGTGGGGGCGGAGGGATCGTGGAGGCTTATATGCCGAGTTTCAAGGGAGCGAACGTCTCGCCCCCCTGCCTGTCTCTCTAGCTCTAGGGACCTCTCCTGTTATGTATGACCAGGTCTTTGGATGAGGCCCATCGGGGATGGACATTTTTCTCTTTGTTTTGAGGGATGCACTTGAAATTTTCCTGGTGTTTGGTTCACTTCTGTTAGTAAAGTGAAACTACTCTCCAATGCACTCGAGAAGGAACCGCTCAGTGATGAGTCAGGAAATAGGTATTGGGGGAGCCGAGTAAATACGATTACTTTTTTATGATATACACTAAACAAGAAATTCAATACACATACTTAGAAGATGTTGTATACGTGCTTCAAGCTTTAAACGCGTACATCTTAGAAGGGTTGTATGCATACTTGAAGTTATTGTAAACTAGAAATTCATAGAAGGTAGAACACTTATCACAAGATAGGGGGGCTGTGGCCCCGCCAGTCTCTCCCTCCCTCCGCCACTGAGAACGAGCCCACACAAATAAGTTGAAGTGGTCACCATAGTTTCCCTTTTTTAAGCAACCATCCATCCTAATTAACGTGTCATCTCTAAAGGGACTGCCTAATGCCTACAGTGGAGCATTGGATATCTACCAAGGAAACCGTTTAGTTTCATTAGCAAGTTTTGCAACCAAGAGGAAACCGAACGAGGTGTAATGACCCAAAGATAAAAGCATTATTGGGTTCTTGTAACACTATTACTCTTCCATTTATACCGCTTCTATTCACGTGCAACCTTCACAAGAGTCAATATTTGTAGTGTATACATGAGCAATGAAGATATCCTAGCCCTTGCAAAATAAGAACAACGGAAATGGAAATAGAAGTCAAGTGCACAAGAACAACTATGTATCGCGGACAAGAAGATAAGACGTGAACCGCGTGTTTGGGAGTTAGAAAGGACGTTTGGTGATGGTGTACATGGACTATGTGTATAAGAGATGAGGGCGTAGGGAGGTGGGGCCGATCACGACCTGCAGCCTGCAGGTGGGGCAGGGTAACGTTGGGCTGTCTTCTCTTCGCGCCTCAGTTTATTTTTGGCTGGGCTGGGTCACCAGATAATGCGAGATTGATGCTGTTTCGCTGCTGCATTAATTTTGTACCTGCGGACGTCTCTCCCAGGTTTTTTTAGTTTTTTTTTACACAAGTTAAAATAGCTGCACGATTATCAAGTTGTGAAAAAAAACGTGATAAATCTACCCTATTATAATATAGATTCAGCTAAATAATGGTGCAAATATTATCTTTCTTGACTGATTAAGGTTAACCACAACAATACTATTGTTTTGCATATACACAATTTATAGCTTGTATAATGTATACTCACTCTGTTCTTTTTTACTTGACTTCCTAGAATCTGTGAAGTCAAACTTTCTAAAGTTTAGTCATCAATAGATTTAAAACTACCTAGATTGACTACATAAAAATTATATCATTAGATTTGTCTTAAAAATAATATTATAATATTATTACTACATCTTAATGTAAAGTTATAAAAAGTAACGATCAAAGCCGCATCACGACGACCACAAAAAGTCAAAAACGTCAAGTAAAAAAGAACAGAGAAGCACATTATATAGTTGCTGTTGATAGTTTTGGAGTCCTTTTCTATAGGGTGTGTACATCAAACAGACCCAAGGGCCACGAGGACTCCGCGTCACCCCATAATTCCTTGGTAGGTAAGTCGGGGTGAAAATAGAGCTGATGGTCCCAATCGTTCCGTCCGGCCAAATAAATTCGAAGTGAATTTGGAGCGAGGAAATGTATATCTGGAAAATTTGTCTGATTTTGGAGTAGGAGTAGGATAGTTTATCTCAGATTTGGAAGAGAAATATCCGTCGGATTTGGTCCGGAAATTTTTATCGAAACTATCCGTTAAATCCTATCTTTGATATCCGGCGTACATGCACAGTCCACTCGCAGCCGCCCATGGGCCACCATGGGCCTTGGCCCAGTTGAGTAGAATGAGGTTCTACCGTTCATGGATTTGGCTGGCCAAATTGGAGATATTGAACTCCTAGTGTAGCCGGATGTACCTGCATGCATGTGTCATTTGGTTCATAGTTTATACAACTTCAAACTTTTATTTTATATTGAGCAAAAATTTGTTACTTATTTAACTAGTCCTGTGATGTATTTGTTTGTTTACTACTAATGTGGTTGCATTTTCAAATTTTATTTTATATGGTTTCTTTTTCAAGCAATATCCGACTAAATATTCATGACCAAGACTATCTGCATTTGGTTCGACATGTATTCGTAACCGAGACTATCCACACTCATATTCATATCCAGTAATGTTCATGTTCGACTCTGATTTCGAGGAAAATATGAAAGATGATACGTGATGAGCGATATCCGTTCATATCCGCTCCGAGTGCACCCCTAGTGAAAACAGATCAATTTTGGACGGATACTACCATAGTTGTTCTCATATTTGGCAGCATTTTCGGTGAAGACCAACTTGTTCTCATACTCTTGGATGAGTCGACCAACAGATTGTTTTTGTTGCTTAAGTTGCTGAAATAGTAAAGTTAGAATTACAATAATTATTTCAGTAATTAGAGCAAAAGCTTATTTAACTTACTATTTTAGTTTTGCAATTTCTACATCTTCATATGTACCCTTGTTGGTCGGATTTCCCATGAAAATCTTAAAAAGGCAAAGTATTTCAGCTATTTTCTACTAAGTCATAATTTCGCTATCTAATTAAGGATCAAATGGCTTAAGTAAAGAGATTTTACCTTGTCATTCAAGTCTTTAATTTGATTCTCCAATTCACTATATCCAAACCCATCTGGTATGGTAGGCTTTATCGACCGTTGCTTCTGTAGAGCTGGTCGGAGCACCTGTTCGTTCAAATGGTGGTCTTCAGAGTGGAAGAAGAAACATTTTCCTATTCAAAGACCAAGATAAAAAAAATATATTAAAAAAGAAGAAGGCAACTTCTCAGTCATAACAACGTTGAGAAAGTAAAGACTACTTACTTGTTTAGTTGACTAAAGAGTTGAGTCCTGACCAACATCCTGGTTAGGAACAACTTCAACCCCTCCTTCGATGTCATGTGAAACTTGATGAGTTGGAGCCTGTTCGACTACCACCGTAGTTTGCCTTGTCTCCTCTTCTACTTGTGGGATTTCCTCGACCATGACTTCCACAAGTATATGTCTTGGGGAGGTTGGACCATTTCCGACCACTTCCTCAGCCACCACCTCGGGTATTGTTCCTCATCCAAGCCGATTTGCGCTAACTCAGCTATAGGAGGAGCAGGCAGTGGCTCCTCTTTGGATTCTTCAACTTCATCAGTTGGAATAGGAAAGGTGGTCGGAGCGCTGATATAGACAAAGACATTTATCTAAGTAAACATTGCAAAAAAATCAAATAACAAAAAGAGTTAAGTTAAATTATTTACTCGAATCGGAGACCAATATCATTCTCGAAAGAAAACAAGACGTTAGTGGCAACTAATGTACCACTGCCAACATCGGTGATGTTAACATTAGGATTGCTAATCCTAGGTTTTCTGACCAAGATGAGGGGAGCGTCTTATTCCTCCTCGATCTCATCTTCCTCGCCCTGAACATATGAGAATAAAGGAAAATGATTATACGATTGCTTTGAAATAATAACCTTCCGTTTTCTCTTGCGCGCCTGGGTGACAACCTTGGTAGCCTTCCTTAGCTTTACTTGAGCATGGGTCGGTCATGGATGTGTTTTGATAGGATAGCAGGGAGAGTGTTGGTTGTCTCTGTTGCAGTCTTGCTACTTGATAGTGGCGCAGCATCGGTTGGCACAACACTGGTCATCGTAGCGCGGGTATGCTTAATAGCAACCAAGGCACCCATAGAGACTAATCTAGCAGGTCTTGCCCTAGTCATTGGTCTTTCAACCACGATCTACGTAGACTCTATAGCAGTGATCTTGGTCTTCTTTGCTAGTGGGGCTTGGTTGCTAGACCTAGATTGGTCGGCTTCTCTTTCTACCATGTATCTAAAGAGAAACTGAAAGTTTATTAACTACAGTCTTAACAAAAATAATTCAAGACTAAGATTAAAATTATACATACATTCATTTGTTCATTTATGAACTCTGCAGATGCCCCGATCAGTGGTAGTCAAATGAGATGCCATCTCTACATTCTTCAACATAGTTGAAGCCCTTTCTTTGACCACTTCCTCGACGATTACTAAAAGCATATAGTGTGTGTGTGTGTGTGTGTAGACTTAGTAATGCTTATACTGCAAAGTCGAAATATTGCTTTAAAAGAAACCTAGAGAGTAACATATCTTTATAACTATCCTTGGTTGGGTCATTAACCCCTTCTAGCATCCAAGCATAGTGAGCCCTTTTCTTCAAGGGGTTGATCTTGTGCTAGAGGAAGTCGTGGATGATTTTCGACCAGCGAGTCTAGTAGCTACTAGTGAGATGACCGCATCGACCAGTCTTCCCTCTTATGTTGTTATGCCTTTAGAGGCCTTCTCACTCTTCACGTTCGAAAGCGGACCAGGTCGGAGGAGGACCTCTAGTATACTTCAGGCGACTACCTCTAGGAATTTGGAGTAGAACCGCTCCTTCTGATAATCCCGCCATGTATCCTTAAAAGGGAGAGGGGGATATTTCTTGGACATTTTGTCATGGAGCTTGAAATAATTGCTACCACAGAACCCTTGGCCTCTATTATTACTGGTAAATTGATAAAATGGCTGAAAAGACGAGCGGAGGGAGGAATGCCAAGGAAAGATTCGCAAAGATGCGAAGAGACACTAAGAATTATAATGGAGTTTGGTCCAAGATGAAAAAGTTCTATCCTAAATTAATCAAGGATGTCCGCTAAGAACTCACTTTCTGGTGATCGAAAACCTAATTTCACGAAAGAAGCGAAGAGAATGATCCGACCTTCTTTTAGAATTGGAGCCACTTCACTACCGCAAGGATTCCATTTGATTAGAGACCAAGCTAGGAGATACCCTTGGTTCTCCAATTATTGAATCTTGCTCTCGGAAAGAGTTGAAGTACCTAGAATCCCAATGATCAAAGATCAAAACGAGATTTTTCGAGATGAAGAGATTTGGAAACAAGAAGAATTGGAGACGAAGAGACCCAAAGGCGGGAGACGGATATTGCAATGAGAGCGAAGTAACAATAAAGGTTAAAAAAAATCCTTTTTTACCAAAAACCGTTAGCCCACTCACTGCAACCTCGGATATAGTTTCCAAGAAAATATGAATATTTTCCTTTCTCCCATATTTTCATTAAATGTTTGGAATGACTATGCCTGATCAAATCTTATTGAAGCACATTTCGAGGCAAGAAAGCCTTAAGTGAATATCCTTTATTTTCTTAAGCCTTGGGGGCTAGCTGGAGTGGATTTTTGACCAGTTCAACCTTTTAGGTTAAAGTCAGAGTCTCTGTCAAAGTAGACCCACATATTAGAGGCTCACTTTAAAATGGTTCACTACACGATGGCATTGTATTAGGGGCAATAATTTGTCGGGGAAGAATTGGATGAGAGACAAATTATGTGCTGGCAATGTTCAAGATATTACGGGTCCCATTATCTAACGGCAATAACTATTGTAGAACAACTTATCTGTCGGCTATGTTTTCATTTTAGCTACTAAAAGCATCTAGGCCCCTAAAAATTGTTTTAGTAATTAATGATAATATGTGAATATGGGATTAACATGTTTATTGAGTATTTACAAGGTTTAGTCCCATTGGTGAACTTGATGACATAAAGATGCATGCTAAAGGACAACATGAAGATCTACATGGCTTGAAGACAAGGTACAAGTAGTCTAGGATCCTTTTTATATTTTACCGGTCTTAGGAGAGTTAGTTGGAAAACCGGATTGTAGGTTAAATGCCGTACTATTAAGAAGGATCATGGCTAGTAGCTTGGTAGCATGTTCTCGTGCCATATGGATCAATTTAGGATTATGCATGCATTTGAATTTGAACTTGAAATTGAATTTGAAAGCTTTAAGTGCATTTGTCAAAATCGGTAGTCTGCTTGATTATAATGGCGGTTGTCTGCTTAGTGTGATATGACCACGCTTTACTTGGCGATAATACCGAATTTTGAAGGCATCACCAATGGCGCTAATGCGATGCGACCGACTCTTTGGCGGTACTACCGCATTCGGATCGTTCGATTACAGTTGGCGGTTCAATAAAAACAATACAAGTGCATTTTGGCTCGAAACTCTCTTTGATAATCGGTCGTGCAGCGTCTAAGAAATGGTTGAAGCTAGCGGCTGCGGTTGTCTGGAATTTTCTAAATGATGCGTATTTTCTAGAGAGCTTGTAATTTCAGTGTTTTGGAAACCCTACGATCGGTTGTACTGCTCGTCAATGCGGTACGACCGGGCGATGCTGTTGTAACGCACTTTGGTTGGCGGTCGTACCGCTCGGGAAAATTCCAACGGCTATGTCAGAGTATTAAATGCAACTGTTATAGCCGTTCTGATTGTTCGACTAAAATCGATCGTCTGGGATTCATTTGAAAGTTGGGGATTTGGTCCCCAATGATCATAAGTGTTGGTGGGGGTTATAAATACCCCCCAACTACTCAAGGACTGGTTGCTGGTGTTCATTTAACATCCTTAGAGCCTTGTGCATTCACTCAACACCAAAATTCTTTTGTGCATTCATTGTGAGGTGGTTGAGTTCATTCAAGTGTGTCCATTCATCCTAGTTGATCATATTGCACTTGAGCGCCGTCAAGCGAAGGTCATTGGTTTGTTACTCTTGGAGTTTTGGCAAACTCCTAGACGGCCTTGGCGGTGGAGCATGGTGATCTCTTCAAGAAGATTGTGAAGAGGCCCGGTGCAAGCTTGTAAGTGGTTTGGTGTTCGCCATCTCCGGAGCGAAGGAAGAACAACCATAGTGATCGAGGAAAGGCTTAATTCGTGGAGCTGGCTTGAGTTGTCAAGCTTCCTCAGCGTGGACTAGTGAAGACCAAGCAAGTCTTCGATACCACGGAAAAACATCATTGTCTCATTGCGGTTATTTCTAGTCTTTACACTTTCCGCATTTACATTTCTAGCTTATTTCTTGTATTGAATTGCTTAGCTAGAAGTGTAACTTGTTTAGACTAAGTTATTAATTGGCTTAAATTGATAAATTGTTAAAAAGTTAAAAAAAACCTCCTATTCACCCCCCTCTAGTTGGTTATCCTTGATCCTACAACTACAACACATCTGCCTTAGAAAAAATAAACTAGGTCAACATATCTGCCGGGCAAAACATTGGGCGGGAAGGTCAAAAAAGAGGACCTCGTATCTGCCGGGGAAAACAATTGAGCGCGTATGTGAAAAAACGGAGGAGATAGAGAGAGGCGCGGAAGGGTCTGAAGACCTGAACAAATGAGAAATTTTGGCATTTCTGGCCCCCTACTCCGCCATAATTTGCAGATTTGGCCCCCATATAGTGCACTGCCCTAGCCGGTATGTGGACACTACCGACCCCGGCGTGGCAAGCCTCCTGCCCCCTATGGTGAGCGCGACAAGAGAACCTGCCCCTTATGGTGAACACAGCAAGAGAAGGTGTAAGAGAGAGAGATCAAAGAAAAGAAAAGAAAAAGAAAATAATCGGACAAATTTTAAAAATCCAAAATTTCAAGACAATTACATAAAAATTTAATAAAAGTTTTTGAATTTAATTGAAGTTTGTTTTATTAGTTTAAAATATTTGGATTCTATACAAAATGAAAACAACATCGAGAAAAACCTAAAAATTCAAAGTGCTAAAAAATGCATGAATTTTATACAGTAGCTAGATGATGATTTTATATGAATTTAGATGAAAGAATTATTCCATTTGGAGTTAGCAAGTGAAAATTATAGTAATTTGAAAATCAGGTTTTGTAAAAAGGCTGAAAAATACACTTTGGTTAGTATTCATCCGATTTTAATTATTTAGTAAAATTTTGTAGAACAGTGGTGGAGATAAGGATTACATAGATAAATAAAGAATAAAATTATAAGATCAAAATAACTTGGTTCACCTCAATTGGAGTTCACATGAATTAGTTATGAATTTCCAAAGTTAAAAGCATTTTCTAGTGTAAATAATAATAATTCGGCTTTGGATTAATTTCCAAAAACTATAATTTCTGGGACAGAGATGAGTTGGAAACCTATTCCAAATTAAAGTTCACTTAAAAAGAAAATTATCAAAATTGGTTTCACTTAATTTGGAGTTACTTTGAATTAGTTATGCATTTTTGAAGTTATTCTGTTGTTCGGACCGTCCGATCAAAATTGGACCGTCCGGATCAGAGGAGACGTTCAAAATGTATCTCCTCCCCTGCCCTCTCCTCATCGCAGGTATCCTTCTCCTGCTCCTCCTCTCCGCACTATCCCCGTCTCCACTCTCCTTCCTCTGCGTTTCTACCTGCGTGTTCGCCACGCGCCGCCTATGTCGTGCCTTTCGTGTGTGATTGCATGAACTGGTGGGTGATGATATATGTGGCCTTCGCCTTGTAGCTGCAGGCACTAGATCCGAGCTGCTCATTTGTAGAGTGAGATTTTGCTTCATCTAGAAATTTATTTTCAATAGTAACTTTGTTTAACAGATTCTTATTTGGAAGTTGGTGCCCCGAATCCACTACACCATGGCATAGTATTAAAGGCAATTATCTGCTGGGGAGAAATTGGATTAGCGGCAAAACATGTGCCGACAATATCCAAGAGATTGAGGGTCTGATTATCTGCTGGAAATAATTATTTTCTAGTACAATTTTATCTGCCAGCAATGTTTCAACGTTAGTTATAATATATCTACCCTAGAAAAAGTCAACAAAGTCATGTTATCTCTAGGGATACTCACCATTCTTTGGCCTTGTTGAAAAAAGTAATTACTGAGCATAAAACCCATTGAGTTGCCGAGGAGCTCCTCGACTTCGTGGTGGCAGAAGTGGCGTCGAAGTGCCACCGCATCTCGCGCCTTGGCCTCAACCGCAACGTCAATGCCGAATAGAAGGAGCTCCGCATCTGGGCGCCTGCGCGTCGGAGACCACCACAGGCGGCGGTGAGGAACAAGGGGTGACCGGCGTCTTGAGCGGCGCACCCGGCATCGCCGTCGGCGTCATCAACTATGTGAGCTGCGGCCGCTCGCGTAAATGCATGGTGAACTGCTCATGCAGCGCCTGCGGCCGTGTCGCCTCCCGTCGATGCCTCCTCGGCTCGGCTTGCCGGCCTCTGGCTCCCAGTGCCCGCCCGACTCCTGCGCCTCCTACGGCCGCCCGATGCTCGGCTGCCCCCATGGCACCGCCTCCTCTGCCACCTGCACCGCCTTGGACCCAGTCCCCAGCCCTCAAGCACGCCCCTCCCCTGGGTCTCACCGCCTCATCCCGCGCCGTCCTCTGCCGTCTATGCCCGGCTCAAACCCTCACTTCTCCGACCTGAGCCCCTACGCACTCCCTGGTCCAGCGCCTGGCCTACGGCCGGCTCGGCCTCCCGGCCGTCGGCCACCTCGGCTCAGCCCCTTACTGGCCCGGCACACCGCCCTGGCCCCTATCCGCACTCTGCTCTCCTCCTTCCTTTTCTGCTACAACCGACTTTGCTTTCTGTTAAACATGATTTCATTTTGATGTTTTGATTTGTGATAATAGATGCTCATGCATGAGTGCTCATGCGGGGTACGCGGCGAGGACATTCGTCGAGCACGGCATGGCTAATGACCGCCTTTGCATCGTCTCGAAAGAGGTAGTGCTAATATGTTTCAGTGCATTCACTTTGCTATGTTAATTACAGAAATGGATTAAGCTTTTTTGCCCATTATATCATTGCGTTGTTCAACTTCATTTGTTTGTCTTGATTTTTCAATCTATTGAGTGTATGTTTATGGTAACCAGGGAGCTCTTATTTCTCAATACATTCTTTTCTTTTATATAATTGTTTAATTCATGGAGCATGCTATCATATATATCATGGATGCAATCCTCTTCTTCTTTAGATATAAGATTAGTATCAATAGCCATTTTGAGATCCAACAAAAAGAAACTCATTATCTGATATGCACTTGCAGAAAGCAATCAGAGGTAATTATATTCCTGTAATGTTTACTCTAGAGCACTTGATTCCATCAAAATTCTCTGTGAACTGCAATGTTTACTCCGGAGTTTAACAATTGCTTAAAATCCTAATCACTGGTTTTCACATTTATATGATATATCATGGGTCCTTCTAGAGTAGGAAAGACTTCTTTTCTCAATGCTGTGTTAGGTAAAACATCAAGATATAAGAAGGATGGGCTAGTCCTTATAAATGGAAAATCTGGATCGATGCATTCATACAAGAAGATCATTGGTTTTGTGCCACAAGATAATATCATCCATGGGAACCTGACGGTCAAGGAAAATCTGTGGTTTAGTGCATGCTGCAGGTATTAGATACATCTCAAAGCATGATTACTCATGTGCATGGTTATTATTCTTCATGACTACTCTGTTTCTAAATCGAAAACAATGTCCAATTGTTTAGATACAATACAATATGCTTTGTATGAGGAGCTTGATGCAAAGGACATGGAGCGGACTAGAGGCGTTTACAAGGAGTGTCGAAATTGATTCCACACAAGAAATTCACTTTTGCCAAGTTGTGGCTCATAGCACCCAATTTGAGATATGGCAAAAGAATCTAAATTTGCCTGACACGATTCTTGGAAATGCAATTGGGATGGCTCCAAAGGCGAGATATTTAAGAAGTACATTGAGATCGAGTTGTATCTGGGCAATTTTGACCGTTGTAGGACTCTCTATGAGAAGTATATTGAATGGTCTCCGACAAAGCTGTTATGCACGGAGGAAGTATGCAATTAGAAAAGAACCATAGCGAGACAGATCGTGCTCGATCAATATATGAGCTTGCTATTGCTCACCCGACCCTTCATCGCCGAGAGGTTCTATGGAAGGTATGTTGTTCTTGATGTTATCCTCTTAGCTTATCCACATTTTATGGTTTGTGGAGTGGCCCGATGGATATGTTCTTCTTATTCCAAAAATCAATGTAAATGATGCTCCAATGAACAATCTATTAGCCTTATTTTAGTTCCTAGAATCTATAGGTTTCATTTATAGTGAAGCGGCAAATTGGGCACAGTTTGCCTTTAAGAGACACCATTCATTTGATAGAAATCTATTGACATAGCTATCTAAGATTTGCTTAATTTGGTGGTGGTTCTACTGTTCTTTTATAATTGGCCGTTTGTTTGCGAGGTTTTGTTTGGCCTATGAGCTTTTTTTACTGTGCTCTTCATTGTCATTTTGGGTGTATTTACATTCGCTACATGCTCTTCTCATAAAGAAATAGACTACAAGTATTGTCGTATATGGAATTTGGGTTGATCATTGCCCAACATCACTTAAGTCCATGTTATTTCGATCAACACATTTTTTTGGGAGGATTCTATTTCTTTCGGGCTTATGTGCACGAAACCAATTTGATCTAGCTTAGTGTTCATGCAAGTGATATCGTAATTTTTTTTGTTGAGAGGAAAACTAATAACTCAACTCTGCGGTGCTCATCTGGTTTTTTCTAAAGCTACGAGAGGATGCAATCCATGATTCTTAACCCGACTTATACGATCTGCTCATATCTCTAACAAAGTCATTTTCGATGTACATACGATCTGCTCATATCTTCAACAAGGGCATTCTTGAGTTTGATTAGGAGTGAATGGGTTACGAGGTAAATTCGTGCGAAGTTGTGGAAATTTAACGAGGCTAAATGCCTTGAGAACTAATTATGTGGTCTAGGAACCAGATTTAGTGCTTTGTAATATTATTTGCTTGACAATATTTGCGAGAATGAAGGTGCATTTCTTGTTAGTGCAAGCTAACAACACCTTCCCGCTCCTTTTGAGAAGTGAATTATCGATTCGTGCTTTATTTTACATCATTTGCCATTTTAATATCGATTCTTATGTAATGAAACTCATTTTCTTTTCATTTGCACCTTACAAGTGTTGGACGGTGGGCTCCTACATAAGCAAGCCTCCATTATTATAAATTACTACCTTTATTCTAATGCTTGCATGCCAGAAGAATCGATTAGTCTTATGGAAAGAGAGGAAAGTATAGGTGTGACAGCTCTACATCAAAATTTGATCTCTGCTCCATGGGTACCATCATGTTTCCTTGGTCATCCTTTATGATTTGATTTACAGAATAGTTTGAAACTGGTTGTTCGAGCATGGCATTAGCTTCTTTACCTATAACATTCTACCCGATAAGTGATTTTGCAATTTCT
This sequence comes from Phyllostachys edulis, assembly GCA_036346405.1. Taxonomy (NCBI): domain Eukaryota; kingdom Viridiplantae; phylum Streptophyta; class Magnoliopsida; order Poales; family Poaceae; genus Phyllostachys; species Phyllostachys edulis. The sequence goes on from CM070549.1 coordinate 26,201,907, forward strand.
GCGTTTGTATATGCAAAAACTTCTTGCATGAAGGGGAGTCACCGTAATACGGATTAGCCAAATGGAAGAAATGGGAACAACTTGCTAGACCAAAAATGAATTTGATCATATACGCCACTAGAGGTAGTTTTTTACTGACTATATGATGTTCCACAGCCCAAAGATGCTACATATATGTATCTTATATTGTGTTGCATATGACATAATCGGTTAGATGCCATTATTGCATAATTTAGATAGTTCATTTCACTTTCTGCTCTATAGGACTTGGAACTTGGAAGCGACACTTTGCATGATTTAAATGTTTCATTGTTTTTATCTGAGTACTATTGCAAACAATCTGTTGGAATGAAAGCATACATGGGCTACTTGACATACAAAAAACTATGTGTTCTATGACCAATACATGTCATTAAGCGAGGATGTATCCTTTGTGGGCTACGACATACAAAAAATCTATGTGTTCTATGACCAATACATGTTTGATCAATCTGTAGAAACACAGTAACTAAAGGAAAAAAACATGTTATGTTTGATTCCTTGAAATTACAGCTCCGCATTGATGAACAATGACTTAGTGTTTTACTTCAGAATGCTCTATATATATATAAAAAAAGAACATTGTAGTGCTTCTATTGGTTATGGTTGAGTTCTGCTACACAGTTTAAGCAGCTGTTTTCTCCTTTACTTGATAATTGTTGCTGATGGACCTATCTGTTCACCATGCTTTTGCTGATCTTTCTCTGTTATACAACAGCAAAAAAAATCATTTGCCAATGTAGACATACTTCTCTTGCAATATGAATCTTCACTGGTTCTGCATGGTTCTACATATATAGGATGCAAGTTTGTATATTTGCTTGCAACATAATTTGTTGAGTTTTTTCAGAAGCAGCCATGGTCTGCAGACTAAAAATTCTAGCGTTTTCTCGGAAGCAATTGTTTTCCATTTTACAGAATTTCACACACATAAACACAAAAAATAAAGAAGAAATTTGGTGTATGATGCAGCATCCTACACTTACATTTTTTATGCACATACTTCACATTTGAGATGCAGAATAAATGCTGGTGCTTAAGAAATCTAACAACTGAATAGATTCCTACTCTATTTACAGCGTTGTTGCGAGACAATGAGATGTCTGATGCGGGCATGGGATGCATTTATGCATTCAAAGCATAACTCTCATTAGATGTATTATAAGATCTCTTTGGAGTGAAAGGATGGAGCATTTAATGCATATATAGCTTCTCTGTATGAGCTTCCTTACAACGAGCGATGAAGCGATAATGTTAGATGTGGTATTTTTCTTTTCTGATTTGTTAGTTTAGAAGCAATGTTCATTCCTCTGTTAGATTAAGCTAAAATGCAAAAGTTATTGGTCTCGAGCTAGTGAGCTCTGTTGTGCTTAGTTGTCCGAGGTGCTCATTTTTAGTTTACAATGGTAGTTGCCTCTGATTCTCAATATATGCTATCTCGTGTTGTTAAAGTCTTGAAGAAGTTACTTTCAATTATTGCAATCACTTGAAAGTGTCAATCAACTTCAACCTTTGTTAGTATTTTATCTTATCTTCTTTCTAGAATTATCCATATACTTTGAATACTTCTTGATGTATTCTATGCTATATCCTTTTTCCTAATCTAAAGCGTTTTCTAGTTCTTTCAACCTACAAAAGTATATATAATAGCATTTTCAATCGATTTTTGGGACATGCTTTGTATGCTTGATGACCTGTTTTTGGTGAATAAATACATGATATATATGCTGATCGAATTGTCTTCCTTATCTTCTTTTGTTTAATTTTGAATGATTGAATTATGGATTTGAATTACCGATGTAGTTTGTAATCCGGTTTGAGTCTTGTTGCTTTAACCTAGAAAATTAATATGAACGATAGAAATTGTTTGATCTAACATTTGTCCTTACGAACTATATGTAATTATGTCCCTAAAATAACGAAGAACAAATCTGACTAGTAAAGAATTGACCTATGATCAAAGGGCTCTAATCTGGTTGTGCATGGTACTTGGTACAGTTTGCTGATGAAATAGTGCGAGTAAAATCCATATTTGTATTTGATTTCTGAGGTGTCTTTGTGCGCTTTTATTTACCATTCTTGTTTTGCCTAACTGTGTTTAGTTAAATGATGATAGTATTATTTCGATGCATTCTAGTAATAACATAACTTCTATTTTTACTAATGATTTTTGTCAAGACTTGCAATTCATCTGTTTGGGCTCTACAATTGCTCTGCTTTAGGCGTTGTCTTTTAACAAGGTTTAGGCACTTTTAGCTTTCACTACATTAATAAACTAATTTATCACCAACTTTGTAGGATCTACTTGATGGGTCAATTAGCGAGGAGCACATATTGCGACATCGCTCTCTTGGAACAAGCGGTTAAAGAATCTAGAGGAGGCGCATTTCTTGGAGTGTTACTCAAATAAAAGCATATTTTGGTATGTAAAATAGATTGGTGTTATCATATTATGATAAGGATACTTATTTATTCTTTATTACGACTACAAGATTTTAGTATGTAAAATAGATTGGTGTTATCATATTATGATAAGGATACTTGGAGATCTCAATGCACTTTTATTGACTTCACTTAATTTATTTATTTGTTAGAGCTTCAACATAGAGTTATCCTAAACATCAATGGACATCTTTACGCTTTTATTTACACTAGCGTAGGCATTTCCTACAAATATTATAGCTTATTTCCTCTTGATTGCTCACTTTAAGCTTACGTGTATGCTTGAAAGAGTATGGATGGCTAGGTGCGACTAGCATTTGATATTGCTATTAAGTGCTTGATAAGCCATGGAGGTTAAATGGTGCAAAAGACAATTAAGGCGGTTTAGCTCTGGCAATAAATCTAGCTAGCCGCAAAGCCCGATAATCGAGGCGGTTTAGCTGCCGCAATACGTCTAGCTATTTGGGAAAAAGCGATAATCGATGGCGGTTTAAGCTGCCGACAATACGTCTAATTCTTTGGGAAAAATGATAATCGATGGCGGTTTAGCTGCCAAGCAATCGTTTAGCGTTGGGAAACTCTAGCGTAAAACTATAATTGCTAGGGGAAAACGACTTTTCTAGAGCGATTAGCGCGGGAATGCACATATCTGTCGAAATGTTTTTCGTGACACTTCTGACGAGCAATAAGTCTTTGGGAATACACATTTCCGACAGATAAATTGCCTTACAACACAATTTTTCCCGACAATTGCATTGCCCTTAATACTATGCCATGGTGTAGTGATCCCGGGGTCCTCCTTGTTAGGCTCGTACGAAGTGGATGCTCCTAGTGTAGACAACTATAAAAATGTACATTTTAGTGATAAGCAATACATGGTTGTTCATCTTGGAAGGCTAAAGGAACACGAAGGTTCAATATTTCAAATAGCTTGGTCCTGTGATGGATTGAAGTTCATGTCTGTTTCTGATGATCGGAGGTTGGTTCATTTTGCCTTTCACCTTCCTCTACATTCTCTGTGCTAGATTTGCTTTACTGAACTATCTAGCTTTTGGAACCATTTTGTTTCACACGTTTGTCTTTTGTGTTGGCACCACCGGCTCACACGAATGGCCTGGACAAAAAGCGCACACTGCATACTGGATAGCAAAAGATGAGCACAACAGTTTTTGGTCTGCTTAACTTCACCGACTTTTACATTTCTTCTCATCTTATACTAAACAAAAGACTCACTACATACCACGTTACATGCAATAAAAATGAGTAAGCGCCATGCGCTTTGCTTTCATTAGCAATGCATAGTACAAGCCCGACAATGAAGTGCTATCAATATCTGCTAATGCAAATGAAAAACTAAAACAAAAACAAAAACGTTACTAGACTTAAACAGCATTAAGGATTATTCAACAACCCCCCCCCTAATTCTTGATGCGCTTTCTTAATCTCGATCCTTGTGCGCAGCTTGTCACGCTCTCCGTGCCACGCCCGAGCAGCCCGTCGTGCCCACTAGTGCTATCGTTTCTAGCCATGATGATGCTATTATATGCAAATAAACACTAATGCTACATGCAAAAACTAATTAAGTCAAGATTATAGCTAACAATTTCCCCCTAATCTTGACATGCCAACTCCCTATTGCGAATCGCTCGCAACCTCTTGCCACACACAGCGGCTTTCTCCTTATTGCGACATGCAGCGACTCCTCTTGCACGACTCATCGCACCATTCGCGGTCTTCAACACTTATCTTCAAGAAATTCCGCCTTCCCACTCGACACGGGTTAGCAACACAAGTTTCCTTTATGTGTCGCCAAATCCATGCTCGCAGCCACTTCTCTACCACGTGGTGCACTCCGACTTGAGGGGCAGTACTGTAATATCTCGTTTAAATATTTGAGTACTTAACAAATTATAGGAAGTAATTAAAGAATTAATTCAGGATTTTTGGAGGGCTTTGGGAAAGAAAATGGGCCGTCGGCCTGTGGCCCAAGGGAGGCTGCCCACCCACACAAGGAAAGGAGGGAGGTTTCAACCCTAGCTCCATCTCTCTCCCACCACCCAACCGCTAGCCCTCTGCCCTTCCCTGCATGCCCCTTGCGGCAGTTTTCTTTTTCTCACCATTACTGCCCTTCCCTGCATGCCCCTTGTGGTAGCTTTTTCCCCATTGCTGCCCCTACCGAACAGCCTTTCGCCACTGCTACAGCCTGCTATGCTAGCACTGCATTCATGTGCCAAGTTCCTGCATGGCCGATCCTGCTTGTAGATGCATGCGTGCAAACATGCTGGAGAGAGAGGGGGAGAGTTTAAGGAAAGGTATGCATGCTGCTGTGCTGCCAGATTCCTGCCCCATAGAGAAAGAGAAAGAGAGATGTAAAGGAGGATGAGTTGCTTTCCATGATCCGCTACATACGTGTCTGTGTGCTTCATGCGTGTGTGTGTGTGTGTGTACGGCTAGTGCTGCTGCAAGCATTGGACAGAGAGAGGGAAAGGATGGTGCTGTTGTGCTGCGAATGAAGGAAGAATGGAAGAAAAGATTAGGAAGCGAAGGGAAGGGAAAGCGAGGATTAGATCGGAGTTTTGGCGTCTGTCACTTGGTAACGATCTGGTTATTTCCTCTCTGTTTTCCAATTATGTTAGTAGAGATTAGAGCCCGGATTAGAGAGGGCGTTAATAATTTCTAGTCGGGAGAAGTTCGTTTAGCAAGATCGGTTAATCTGCTGTCTGCGTTGCACTGAGGATTCGGAGACCAATTGGGTAGAATCTGGGATTTTCATCTCCTAGAGAATTGTAGGAGACGTCGATACCTTTCCGTAGAATATTAGATCTTGTTGTTTGGACAAACGGTTTAGGAGTTATGAATTTCGTCGTGCCGCTGTTCGGTAGTTCTGTTAGATTTCGGACAGATATTGTTAATCAGTCTCAAGCAGTTAGTTAGTGGAATATTTAGGAGATCTCACTATAACGAAAGATGTATATAATTGGCTTAGTTTTCCAGAAAGCTAAAGATCATGAAATTTGGATAAATATACTGAAAGTTATGATGATTTTAAGGTCGCTGTCCAAAAACCCTAACATGAAATAGCTGCTCTGTTAATCAGTTTGGTAAGGGTATTAGGTGGCCGAATCTGGAAGGCTCACCAAATAGGTTTAGGTGGGGATTTTGATAAGATTTCCAGAAAGTCTAAGAACGTGTAATTTGGATCTCAGATCAAAAGGATATGGATTTTAAAATGTGACTATCTGTTAAGGGAACAAACGGCTGTTTAAGATTTTTGGAAGTTGGGTTTGCGCTAGAGAACATAGCGATTTCGTAATTGCTTCTAGTTTCGTTTTGTCCAGTATTATTGTCTTAGCATGCTTTTTAAATTTATTCAGGTGGGGGATTGGTCCCGGGGGCAGCGCCCTCTTCACGTCCTCCGTTCTCACACGGTTAAGGCAAGTACTTGATTGATAGATTTATTATGAGAGGATGATCTTGTTTGCTAGTATTGTGATTATATGTGATATTCATGGATGCTAGAATATTATGAATATCAATGATCATGTTAATTAGTATTGTGAAAATATGTGTTATTCATGGATGCTAGAATGATATGAATGCCTATGATCATGAATGCTAGAAGTATGAATAAGTTTATTCATATGTGATGTTACCGCGGATGCATGATTATGATGATTTAAGGTTTTGTTCATATGCATCATGCTGACATATTGAAGACTTGGTCACATGATGACCAACAATTATTTGAGGTCCCCGTCATGAATATAATAGGCTTATGGTCCCCACACTCGTGGAGTGTGGGCTTAGGTCCCCATACTTGTGGAGTATGGGCAATGGTCCCTGTGCTAGATGGCACAAGCATGGGTATGCATCGATGGATGCATGCTCTGCATTACCGGTAAAATGCAAAAGAGAAAGAGAAAGTGCATTTGAGTATCTTGCATAGCATGATTATATAACATGTTTGATATAGATATTTGTGGATGGTTGTTGATGATTACAGTTGTTTATGTTGTTGTTACCATCTATTGTACTTGCTGAGTCTTTGGGCTCACTCTTGCTGTTGTTGTGCTTTTAGATACCATTTACAAGAACGGCATGCATGGGGGAAAATAAAGATTAGAGTGGTTGCACAATGGCACGAACTACTCACAGTTGAATTGATAGAATGATGATTTAGTAGTTGAGTAATTTACTTAAAGTATTACTTATGATTACTCCCTTTACTTGGAATAAATTGTAATAGAGTTGACTAGATGATTGTAGATGGCCATTGGATTATACTTTAGTTGTTTATCTTGCTATAGATGATATAGTAATGATTAGCTTAGTTTTGGATGTCTCTTGATTATGCTGGATGTTGAATTATTTAGTTATGTTATAATTAATTGTTAGAACCTCTGGTATAGTTAACTATACAAAGGAGGTTCTGCCGAAATTTATTAAGATGTTTTTAGTTTAATTTGGTTATAATGTTAGTTTAGTAGCATTCCAGACCTTGGTCGGGCTGGGGTGTTACAAGTACAATCACCCACACCATGTGGTCACACTTGAGGGACATTACAGTCGTTCCCGCCATCCGCGACCATGAACATGGGCGCCACTATAGCCAATGCATTTTGCAGTTCTTCTCGTCGGGACATGGAGATGGACAGTACATTCGTCCATATTGCCTTGCCGGTTGACGACGACGTTCCTTAGTAGCAGGTATTTGGGAGACATGTCGCCACCTCTCTTCACGCTACCTCTTTGTGCCACAACTTTGTCACCGGTGGTACAACTCACCGGGCGACTCCGACCTCCGATTTTTCTTGCGACGACAGCTTCCATGCCATTGCTATTTGTCGGCCTCATGCCAACTCGTTTCCCAGCAGCTTCGCACCACCTCACCTTGCCGCCGCTGGCCTCCACCTCCTGTGGAGACTGCCGTCGTCGGTCTACTCCACGGCAATCTCGTCGCCGCCACCGGTACGCGTGTCACGTGCGATTTTGGCACACCACGCTGGCCTCGCTCTGGCCGCGTGGACCTTCGTCGTCGTTCTTCTGAGCGTATTGTGCTGCAGCAGGCTCATCGCCGACACCTGTCCACCTTTGCCCAAACGCTCCGGCTCTCCTCACCGCGGAGCCACATGCGCCCGATTGCGTAAATCGCCCTCGTCGCCCGGCACCTGCGTGTGTTGCATTACCGGTAGCCCTCGCACACGCACACCCACGTACGCCTGCGCGCCTGCGTCGCTGTGTGCCTCAGCGCGCCTTGCGCCGTCACATACGATTGATCTGGCATTGTTGCGCCGCGCGCGCTCTGCACACACCCTCACGCAACTGTAATACTCCACATGTATAATTAGGAAGGAGCAATAATTGAAGAAGGTCTATTTGAATCGATTTAGAAGAAGGAACAAATAGAAATTACTCAATTAATCAGATAATAAAGGAGTTAATAGCACTGGGGGGCATCTTGGGCTGGGCCTTGGCCCAAACACCCCTAGTGGCGGACCAAGGGGAAGCACCGTTCCCCAAACCCTAGCCGCCCATCCCTCTCCCTTCCTTGCCGCCCTCCCACCCCTTAGGCCGCCACTTCCCACCCTTGTGCGCCTCCACCAGTCCTGCACCCCTCCCATTCTTGGCAAGTGGTCCTCCCTCTTTGGTCGTCCAAGAAAGCGAGAGAAGGGCTGCTGCGTGTGTTGGCCGGCCAAGGAAGGAAACAAGGAGGAAGGAAGGAGGAAAGAGGAGAAGGAAGAGGAAGGGTTCATGAAGGTCTAGAATCGTAATTTGGACCCCTGGCGAAGTTATGAATTTATTAGTGGGACTGTTACTGCAGATTCGTTGGTGTTACGACGGGTTTTAGTAATCTGGTTGACACGATTAGTTAAAGGGGAAATCAGAAGCTCAGTATAATAAAAGTTGTAGATCAATGTCTCAGCTTATCAGAAAGATCAAGAACTCGAGATTTGGATATACGTGCTGAAAGTTATGATAATTTTAGTGTACTGTCGAGAGAACCCGAGCGTGATAATTGACGTTCTGTAGATTGGCTTGGTAGGGGCAGTAGGGCATAATCAGAAGGGCTCCCCAACTAAGTTTATTTAGGTAATTTAATTACCTTTCCAGAAAGTCTAAGAAAACCTGAATTGGACTTCTGTAGCAATAGTTATGAATTTTAGAAGTTGACTGTCCACCGAGGGGACAGATTGGCGTGTAGGATTTGGGGTTGGATCGAGTTAGGCGCTTTTGCAAGTTAGTGATTGTGGTTGTATACTTTGGTTTGAACCGCTACTGCCATCTTAGTGTGCGTTATAATAATTACTCGGTGGTGGACGGTCCGGCGGTACCTTCGGCGTCCCTCGCTCTCCCGCGGTTAAGGCAAGTATAATGATGGTTATAATACTTATTGTTGAATGGCAATGCTAGTATATGTTATGAAATTTGTGTGCTCATGAGATGTGGTGATGGCATAGCTTGTGTTGTCTTGATATTGCTAGAGATATGAGTTATGTGATAAATCCGGTTGTTAGTTAGTTGTGGTGACCTTGTTTATGAGCTTGTAGTATGAATGGGATTTTCATATGCAATATTGTTCTTGGATGCATTGCTTGTTAATTTGAGAAATTCATACATATGCATCATGTTGGTGTGTTGAATGCTTGGTCATGTGGTGACCAAGTAACTCTTGAGTCCCCGTCATATTAATGGCGGGCTAAAATCCCATGCTTGAAGAGCATGGGCTTAAATCCCCATACGTGGAGTATGGGCAATGGTCCCTATGCAGATAGTACGAGCATGGGTGTGCATCGGCGGATGCATACTTTGCATTACGATAAAATGCAAAAGGGAAAAGAAGGAAGAGGATCACCTTTGAGCATATTGCATTGCATGCGTGTGTATGATGGTTGACTTATGGATTTGAAAAGTCTAGCGCTGATTTGCTTATTTGCACATTGTGATACCATTTATTATATTTCTTTGAGTTTTTGGGCTCACTTCTTGTGTTTCTTTGTTTGTTTTAGGTACCACTTGCAAAACGGCTTGCATGGGAGGAGTAGAAGCGCTAGGCGCACACACCACCTCACATTCTTTTAAAGATGACTTTCTTTAGTTCATACCTTAATAATAAGCAAATTGTTTAAGGATTTATCTTGGCTATGCTTGAATGCATTTGGTTATTTGTAATAAGGAGAGCGGTAAATTTTGATTATGCAATGTTTTGATGAACTTGGATTTTGAGTTATTGCTAATAATATACGCATCCGTTGGAACCTCCGGTAGACCTAGTAATATAAATGAGGTTCTGCCGAATTTTTGTAGGATGTTTTTGTTCGAATAGGTTTAATTTACTTCTTTTAGTAGCATTCCCGACCTTGAATGGCTGGGGTGTTACAGTTGGTATCAGAGCGGGCAGTAGGTCCGTGGTTAATGAAATCTTAAATTTGACACACTAAGCACAGTAGTGGGGTTTGGGTTTGCATTGCATCTACGCTTCTGTTGATTAATCTAGTTTTATGTATACTTAATATTTGAGTTTATGTTGTTTGTGATGTTTTAGAGATGGCAAGGGGTGGAGGCCGTGGCGTGGTCGTGGTGTGGCAGTCTTGCGGACGAGGCGTGCAACGCCCGCTTGAGATTGAGCTCGTGGGTGGAGAACACGAGGGTCGAAGAAGAGGTGGCCGGCCAGATTCGAGGAGGTCGGCGCCACCAGCGGCACCGTGGCCGCTCTGTGGCGGTTCTGCTGATGGTGCGGCGGTGGGTGCTATGGGGCTACATCGGTGGAATGCTGCGGTTGGACACTTTTGATGGGAAATTGGAGCACGCCCGATTGATGCGACTAAGCAGCCGTCACATAGAGAGCATTTGGGGCGTTGGGATTGACTTGAGCGAGAGGGCTCAATTCGTGGCCTTCGGCTAAAGGGCAAGCGGATCTCTGGTGGGAAGAGTCTGTCGGTAGAACCGCGCCCATGGACCCGACAACAGGAACTATTTGTAGAAGCGATTCAGAGGAGGTTCTATCTGCCTCATTTGTGGAGAGGATGGTGGTATCTTTGAATAGTTACAAGCGAGGGAAGATGTCGGTGACAAAGTGCGAAGTGGGTTTCAATAACTTGATCCGCCGTTCGGTAGTGCTACCAATGAGGCGGAGAAGGCTAAGAGGTTTCATGAGAGGGCTCGGCGAGAATTTAAATCAAGTGTTGGGGGCATTGGAGCTGCGTGATTTTAGCTCCCTAGTAGAAGCGAGCCGGGGCATGGAGCTAGAATGCAGATTGGGGAAGAGTTGCGAGTCTGAGAAGGTACCATGGCTCTGAGCGCAGTGGCGATCTAAGAAAGTCTGAGGAGGAAGCGGGTCATCTCTGGCTTTGTTTCCAAAAGTTCAAGGGCCACAGAACTCTTTCGAGTCGAGTTCACAAAGCCACAGTCATCCTCCACTTCTCGGCCGGCGAATGCTCCTAGGATGCGTCGGTCCTAGGACAAGGTATGAAGTGCTTCAAGTGTGGTAATGAACATCGTCTTTGCGAGTGTACACAGTGAGGAACTTGTCGCCCTTGTGGTCGGGGAGGGCCAAGGCGTTGGTTTATGCGGAACCCGGCAGTATTATCAAGTGGGAGCCAATTAGGGCATCGGCACCGTGCAGTTGCTTCTTCTCGAGGTCGGTGCGGATGCTTGCGGCTACTCCCCTCGGCCTTGGATGCATCCTGACCCTACTATCCTACTCTGGAGGATCCCACCACCGAGGTATTTTTGGCCGCCCTCCCAGCAACCTTGTTGTTACAGTGTGGCGCATTCGGCACCTCCAATGACCACTACCGCCATACCGGTGTTGGGGCTCCCACCGCTTGACATCGATCTCCTACGCCATGCTTATGGCTTGAGTCGGTTGGTCGTCCCGATGTGGTGGCAGTGCGCTCTTGGTGGATTCGATGGAGAGCTTTGTTTTGTTTGATTCAGGGCTACTTTCTCTTTTGCATCGTTAGAGTTTGCTAACCGGGCAAAGTTGAGTATCTGATCTATAGCTCGATCGATTTTAGTTAATTCACGGAGGATTCTTTCTAGTTCCACAGTTTGTCGGTTGTGTGATCTCTTTAGATGGGGAAGATTTTATCGCTAATCGATGGTTATGAAGATGGAACCGTTTGGCGTTATTTTGGGTATGGATTGGTTGCATAGCTACCGTCTTTGTCATATCATGCTTTTGGAAAGCGATAACTCTGCGAGGCTCTGTCAGGCGGGAGATAGTTTTTCGGGTAGTGCCCTTGTTATACTCCTGTGTGTTGGCTAGTTTGTTCCTGGTAGTCAGGCGTGTAAAAGTGGCTTTCTTTGTCAATCTTTGGAGAAGCCGAGTTCGCCCTTGACTCTGCCGGTATTCGATGGTTGAGGAGTTCTGGGCGTATTTCGGTGATCGCCGAGAATGCATCCACCTTGCCTGATGGAGTTCGAGATTGATTTAGTTCGGCGCTTCGGCCGGTTTCTATGACCCGTCCGTTTGGCGCGACCTTTTAGGGAAGGCGAAGAAGCGGTTAGACGATCTAAAAGCGAAGGATCTTATTAGTCGGCGTTTCTCCGTGGGGGCCCGTGCTTTTACCAAGAAGAAGGATGGTAGTTGGCGCATGTGTATTGACTATCGTGCTCTCAACGGTGACCATTAGAATAAATATCCTTTGCCACGCATTGAAGATTTATTTGATCGGTTAAGGGGGCAAAGGTATTTTCAAAGATTGATCTCAATTGGGATACAATCGATTCTGTCGAGAGGAGGATATTGAAAGCGGCGTTCTCTACAAGGTATGGACACTTTGAATTTAAAGTTATGTCTTTTGGACTAACGAATGCCCTATTTGCCTTCATGGAGACAATGAGCGAGGATCTTTGCATGAGTATCTGGATGATTTTGTCGTCGTCTTTATTGATGATATTTTGATCTACTCCAAGAGTGAAGTAGATCATGGGCGACTATCGAAATTTGGTGTTGGAGGCGCTAAGAGAATAAGTTTTATGCTAAAATTTGAAGAAGTGCGAGTTACGGATGTCAGGGTGGGATTTTTGGGGCATGTTATCAATGATAAGGGAATATCGGTTGATCCAAGCAAGATTTCCACAGTGGTAGAATGGGAAGGCCGACCAACGTCAAAGAAGTGAGAAGTTTCCTTGGAATGGCAGGTTATTATCGGTGATTTGTGAAGGATTTCTCCATTAGTGCCAAGCCCTTATCCAGACTCACTCAGAAGGATGTGAAGTTTCGGTGGGATGATGACTGTGAATGCAGTTTCCAGACTTTGAAAGAGAGGTTGGTGACTGCTCCGGTTCTCACTGTTCCTGAGCCCGGGAAACGTTTCATAGTTTACTCTGGCGCTTCTCGAGTTGGATTGGGTTGTGTGCTCATGCAAGAAGGAAAGGTTACGCTTATGCATCTAGGCAGTTGAAGAAGCCTGGCGAGAACTACCCAACACATGATTTGGGTAGGCTGCGGCGGTGTTACATATGAAGCTTTGGAGACACTATTTGTATGGTGAATCTTGTGATGTCTTCTTGATCACAAAAGCCTTAAGTACATTTTACCCGAAGGATCTGAATGCGAGGCAGCAGATGGTTGGGCTGATCAAGGATTACGATCTCACGATTCAATACCATCGAGGCAAGGCCAGCGTGGTGGTGATGCTCTTAGTCGCAAGCGGCGCTGCTACTGGATTGCTTAATTGCGGATTTTGACCACATGGGAATATCTTATTGCTATCACGAGCCGCGGCTCGAGTTGAAACTTCGGTTGATCTTAAGTTGACCATTCGAGCAGGTGCGGGAAGCACTTGATATGACCAATTCTGCGAGGGTCGAAGCGTGCGGAGATGGGCAAGGAAGGGATTCGGTTTGGATGGAGTGCGGAGCATTGCGATTTAAAGGTCGCTTTGTGTGTCTTGAGGCGGAGGTTAAGGATGATATTTTGAGGAGGCACATCGCACCCGTACCTTTGTTCATTCGGTGAGGCGAAGATGTCCGTGATCTGAGCGAAATTTCGGTGGAAAAGAATGAAGGTGGATATTGCTAATTATGTAGCCTCTTGTGGTGTTTGTCAACAAGTAAAAGCGAGAACATAAGCATCCTTGAGTTATTCTGACCTTTGGAAGTCCCTCAATGGCCTTGGGATGATATCTCCATGGACTTCGTGAGTCGCATTACCTCGATCGCGCGAGGAAAGGATGCGATTTGGGTGATAGTGGATCGATTGAGCAAATCGGCACATTTTATTCCTATCATACGACCAACTTAGCGGCGATTTAGCTCCTATTTATGTGTGTGAGATTGTGAGATTGCATGGTGTGCCAAAGACCATCATTTCTGACAGAGATGCCAAGTTTGTCTCCAAGTTCTAGGATAGTTTGCAAAGTGCTTTGGGCACCCAACTCCGTTTGAGCACGGCGTTTCATCCCGAACAGACGGACGGTCGGGCGCACCATCGGACCTTGGAGGACATGTTGCGGACTGTGTTTTGTCTGGAAGGGTAGTTGGGAGGATCAATTGCCATTGGCGGAATTTGCTTACAATAACGACTACCATTCAAGTATTAAAGCCGCACCGTTTGAGGTTTTGTATGGGCGAAAGTCTGAGTCACCCCTTTCTTTGGGAAGCGATGGGTGAAAGCGATCTTGGGTCGGATTGGGTCGAAAGCAGTTGAGCGAGTAGCCTTGGTGAGGCGAATCATTAGCGACCCAGGCGAGCAGAAAAGCTATGCGAGATGTGAGGAGAAGAGACTTGGAATTTGAAGTGGGGATCGGTGCTCTTGAAAGTATCTCCCACTAAGGGAGTAGTGAGGTTGGTACCAAAGGGAAGCTTAGTCAGAGTGCGTTGGACCTTTCACGATCTTGGCTCAAATTGGCAAGTTGGCTTACCGCTTGGACCTTCAGGAGTCTATCACGAGGGTGCATAACGTATTCCATGTATCTATGTTGAGGAAATATCTCGAGATCCGGAGCACCTTGTTTCACTAGAGCCATTAACCATCGAGCAGATTTAACTTTTGAGTCGGGCGGTCACGGATTGGAGAGATCGGAAAGGGTTTTGAGGAATAAAACTTTGAAGTATGTTAAGGTACTTTGGTCGCATGACGAAGAGAGAGAGGCCACATGGGAATTAGAGTCTCGCATGCATGAGCAATATCGAGTTATTCACGTCAGTGCGTGTTAATATTGTTTTTTAGCTATAACGGTGATTTTACCTTGGCTTAAGCGTGGTTAGAATTGGGGCGAATTGAGTTTAAGGGATAGAATGTAATACTCCACATGTATAATTAGGAAGGAGCAATAATTGAAGAAGGTCTATTTGAATCGATTTAGAAGAAGGAACAAATAGAAATTACTCAATTAATCAGATAATAAAGGAGTTAATAGCACTTTGGGGGCATCTTGGGCTGGGCCTTGGCCCAAACAGCCCCAGTGGCCCGACCAAGGGGGAAGCACAGTTCCCCCCAAACTAACCGCCCATCCCTCTCCCACTTCCTTGCCGCCCTCCCACCCCCTTAGGCCGCCACTTCCCACCCTTGTGCGCCTCCACCCAAGTCCTGCACCCCTCCCATTGCCGGCAAGCTGGTCCTCCACTGCTGTGTCGTCCAAGGAAAGCGAGGAGAAGGCTGCTGCGTGTGTTGGCGGCCAAGGAAGGAGAAACAGGAGGAAGGAAGGGAGGAAAGAGGAGAAGGAAGAGGAAGGGTTCGCGGGCTGCTCATCATCTTCAGCAGCTCATCCCTGGTAACTTTCGTTCTCCTTCGATTAGGTGTTCGATTAGTCGTTCTAGCGATGTCGGTATTTAGGGCTGCTCAGGACAGATTAGAGAGAATCGGGTTTTTTATGGGATTAATGGTAGAATTGGTCCAGGATGTCTCTTATGATATTGTAGAGGACGTCGTCACCTTTCCATGAAGGTCTAGAATACGTAATTTGGACCCCTGTAGCAGAAGTTATGAATTTATTAGTGGGACTGTTCTGCAGATTCGTTGGTGTTCTGACAGGTTTTAGTAATCTGGTTGACACGATTAGTTAAAGGGGAAATCAGAGAAGCTCAGTATAATAAAAGTTGTATATCAATGTCTCAGCTTTTCAGAAAGATCAAGAAATCAAGATTTGGATACACTTACTGAAAGTTATGATAATTTTAGTGTACTGTCCAGAGAACCCGACGTGATAATTGACGTTCTGTAGATTGGCTTGGTAGGGGTAGTAGAGGGCAGAATCAGAAGGGCTCCCCAACTAAGTTTATTTAGGTAATTTAATTACCTTTCCAGAAAGTCTAAGGAAACCTGAATTGGACTTCTTTAGCAATAGTTATGAATTTTAGAAGTTGACTGTCCACGAGGGACAGATTGACGTGTAGGATTTGGGGTTGGATCGAGTTAGATGCTTTTGCAAGTTAGTGATTGTGGTTGTATACTTTGGTTTAGACCGCTACTGCCATCTTAGTGTGCGTTATAATAATTACTCAGGTGGTGGACCGGTCCCGGGGGCGGTACCTTCGGCGCATCCCTCACTCTCCCGCGGTTAAGGCAAGTATAATAATGGTTATAATACTTATTGTTGAATGGCAATGCTAGTATATGTTATGAGAATTTGTGTGCTCATGAGATGTGGTGATGGCATAGCCAGTGTTGTGCAGTATTGCTAGAGATATGAGTTATGTGATAAATTCGGTTGTTCGTTAGTTGTGGTGACCTTGTTTATGAGCTTGTAGTATGAATGGGATTTTCATATGCAATATTGTTGCGGATGCATTGCTTATTAATTTGAGAAATTCATACATATGCATCATGTTGGTGTGTTGAATGCTTGGTCATGTGGTGACCAAGTAACTCTTGAGTCCCGTCATATTAATGGCGGGCTAAAAGGTCCCATGCTTGAAGAGCATGGGCTTAAATCCCCATACGTGGAGTATGGGCAATGGTCCCTATGCCAGATAGAATGCGAGCATGGGTGTCATCGGCGGATGCACACTTTGCATCTGATAAAATGCAAAGGGAAAGAAGGAAGAGGATCACCTTTGAGCATATTGCATTGCATGCGTGTGTATGATGGTTGACTTATGGATTTGAAAAGTCTAGCTGCTGATTTGCTTATTTGCACATTGTGATACCATTTATTATATTTCTTTGAGTCTTTGGGCTCACTTCTTGTGTTCTTTGTTTGTTTTAGGTACCACTTGCAAGAGCGGCATGCATGGGAGGAGTAGAAGCGCTAAGGCGCACACACCACCTCACATTCTTTTAAAGATGACTTTCTTTAGTTCATACCTTAATAATAAGCAAATTTTTAAGGATTTATCTTGGCTATGCTTGAATGCATTTGGTTATTTGTAATAAGGAGAGCGGTAAATTTTGATTATGCAATGTTTTGATGAACTTGGATTTTGAGTTATTGCTAATAATATACGCACCCGTTGGAACCTCCGGTAGACCTAGTAATATAAAGGAGGTTCTGCCGAATTTTTGTAGGATGTTTTTGTTCGAATAGGTTTAATTTACTTATTTTAGTAGCATTCCCGACCTTGAATGGCTGGGGTGTTACACAACCGCCTATCTTGGCGCCCGCTCGCACGCACCCGCTCTCGGCCGTGATGCTCGTCGCCCTCGCGGCCGTGCAACACGTCCCGCGCCTTGTGCACCTCCACCGTGCTCGTCAAGTGCCATTGCACCTGAAGCTGCGTCGCGCATGCCCTAGGCTGAGCCGTTGTCACACCATTTGGGGCCGAGTAGCTACGTCGTGGCCATGCCGTGCTCGAAGCCGTTGCCTCCAGGCAACGCCTCGACGTCCGTCGCGAGCACCTTGGACATCCACTCCACATTGCGATCCTGCTGGTCCTCGAACAGGTTCTGCGCCATCACCAGGTTCGTTCGCTCCGCCGAGTACCATGCCGTGCCTCCGACGCCGCGCCGTGCCCTGCCGTCGGCGCCACCGGGTGGGCACTCTCCTCACATTGAACCTCGCTCTGATACCAAATGTTGGCACCACCGGCTCACCACGAATGGCACGGACAAAACGCACCGCTGCATACTGGACAACAAAAGATGAACACAACGGTTTTGGTCTTTGCTTAACTTCACCGACCTTTTCTGTTTCTTCTCATTTTATACTAAACAAATGACTCAATACATACCACGTTACATGCAATACATTACATGCAATAAAATGAGTAAGCGCCATGCCTACGCTTTCACTAACAGCATAGTACAAACCCGACAATGAAGCACTATCAATATTTGCTAATGCAAGCGAAAAGCGGAAAAAAAAACCTAAAACGTTACTAGACTGAAACATCATTAAGGATTATTCAACAAACACCCTATAATCCTTTATACGCTTTCTTGATCTCGATCCTTGTGTGCAGCTCGTCGCACTCTCCGCGCCACGCCCGTGCCGCCCGTCGTGCCCACTAGTGTTGCCGTTTCTAGCCATGATGATGTTATTACATGCAAATAAACACTAATGCTACATGCAAAAACTAATTAAGTCAAGATTATAGCTAACATTTTGTAATATCGGTCTGATCTACTTAGTTTCATTGTTATGGTAGTGCTTGCATCTGGATGTTGAGTTGTCACTGAAAGAATTTTGTCAATCAAGCGGACAAACAGTACGATGTCGAGATTATACCAATACTCACACTTTTTGGGCACAGTGCTAGAATATGGGATTGCTATGTATCTGATTCTGTAAGTGGTTGCACTTGATTTTCTTATTCTTTTTGAAGATGCATTAGTTATCTGCATCATTTGTTGTGTATAGCTATTTTCTCAATGCTTTCCTTTTACTTGTAACTCTAGAATGGACAAATGTAACTTTAGGTTTATTTTTGTGTGATAAAATATAACTTAAAGTTTCTATCTTAACTATTTTAAATATATCTTGCTGTTTCCAACTGAACTTGTATTTTAGGTAGTTACAACTACTGGTGAGGATTGTACTTGTTGCATTTGGGACATGGACGGAAAGCTAATCAAGATGTTCAAAGAACACATGTAAGTTGGGCAGGTTCGGTAACTACTTGAACTTGCAATTTGCAAAATGTGTTTGCCTACGGAGAACTTAAATTTTACGTGTTGCATCTAATGTTCACGATGGCGAGGAATATGGAGATGTTTATATGATCCAAACTCACTACTTGATCACCGTTGGGTTTGATTGACAATCAAAGTGTACCATCTATGTAACTCCTCTTTTCATGACATAGTGGAAGAAAAAGGTGGCCTCGGATAGTACGAACTATGATTACGAGGTCTTTGCAATATCTTCTCCTCACGATGTCGAGGATAACATGGTCCCCTGGTAGGTATGGTGTGTACATATGTATCATAATCTAAATTATCTATAATTCTATATCTTTCATGGTGTGACAGTGAAAGTGATTATTCAGCTGCTTCATCACAACAAAAGCGAGTATGTATGTTGCCTACACTTTGCAGAATAAAATGTTCTCTATGTTGCCACAAACAGTTGATATCTACATCATGTTGATCTCTCTAATATTAAAGATGTAAGATGGACTGAGGTTATGCATGTCACGGAGAAAGTACAAATTATCTGCATTGATGCCATGACAATGTACTGAGACTTTTCTTTGAATAGGGAGGATATGGTTGTCCTTGGAGATGGTTGCGGAAATGTTACAATTGTCCGTTTAACCAGTGGCAATCTTGAACTTAAAATAGATTTATCTTTTACCTGGTCAGCAAAAAAAGATAGGCAACTACTAGGATTATACTGGTGCAAGTCACTTGAATGTAGGTCCATGGATTGTTCAAATTTCTACTTAAACATTTCAATTAGCAGGTAATTATTGTTCTTAACAGTTTCTCTTTCTTTTCTTTCTTGTAGCCACATTTTCACAACTGATCCTAGAGGCGTGCTTAAGTTATGGAACATAAGGAATGCCCTTTTCTCAAATACCCATGCTATCACTATTCACTACATCTCAAGAGGTTCCACTTGTTGCGATGTTTGAATCTTCCTTTGGGGCTCGAATCATGTGTTTATATGCGTCACTTCAAGAGGAGGTAACTATTTTAAAACTAATTGTATTTCTCATTGAAGGCAAAACCATACACGTTGGCTAATATAATACTTTGTGTGAACATCAGAAGTTAACAAGTAGGATTATAGGAGTATTGATTATATAGCTAGAATGCTAATGTCTGATTTTGAGTCAACGAAAGAAATAGAATAATAAGGATATCTCTATTCTGTTGCTTCAAATTGTAAGTGATAGTCCTGTAGGGTAGAAGAGAATGTAACAATCCTGCTGGTGAGAATGAAATAAGTTATCTGATTAAAAAAACATGTGAATGTGTTACATGTAACTTTGCCCCTTTTTTCCATGCAGATCCTTATAGCTAGTAATAAAAAGGGTAACATCACTGTCTTTCCTTTCCCTAAAATATTGGCAGCACATGACAGCAGTGGGACACAATAGATGATGCCTTTATGTGACCGTTTTAAAGGAGCTCATGGCATTTCTAGTGTCACAAGTGTTCATATAATTACCTCAACTTCTGATCATATTGAGATTCACACTGTATGTTCAGAGTGTTTTTGTTGTTCATTTTATTTAAGTCATGAACTTGTCGTGGCATACACTCCTCCTTTGTTGAACAATTGGCCAGGAAATAGCAGCACATGTACTGTTGTGCTTATCAGTAATATTATATTTCATGTTTATGTACTTTGCATCATCTGAATTTCATCTATGTGTTGCAGCTGTATTTGATTATTGATATGATATTTTCTAAGTGGTACGATTGAGAAAATTGTATGTTTTATAAATTTTGATTGAATGGTGCAAACTATTGGAAAAATATTAAATTCACTATTCAGGGCGGCATAATTACATTTTATTAGTATTTTACATGTATATTCCTAGATGTCTAATCGTGGGAATTATGCTAATCTTTGTCAATATATGTCTTGGGAAAAAGAGCCAATCAAGGCGATTAACTACTGGGGAAACTCTAGCTATAGGAAAACAACTAGCTGCCGTGAAAACCAACTTATCTAGGGCATAGCTGCCGGAAAAGCAGAACAATCAAGGGCAAGTTAGCTGCCGACAATACATCTACTTGCCCGAAGCGGCTAACTCTAGGAAACTATAGCTGCTGTGGGAAAAACAACTTTTCTAGGCGATTAGCGCCGAAAATCCACATATCTGTTGGGGAATGTTTTTCCGTGACACTTCTGACGAGCAATAAGTGCTGGAAAACTAATTCTTGGCGAGATAATTTGCTTTGCTAAGCAGTTTTCTCCGACAGTTTGATTGTCCTTAATACTATGCCATGGTGTAGTGGTTATGAACCTATGACCAATACTTAAAGGAAGTCCAATCTCATTTACTACGGTCAAACTTGTCATAACCCAGTTTAGGCCATGAGACGACCAATTATGAACACTTGACGAACAGACATATGGTTTTGGGCCATCCTCGACTAGCAAACTGGTCGGTAGACATCACAGTTTCCCACGTGACTAACGTGAGAGTAGTTATTGGTGCATCTGACGACTTATGATGGTTGACTAAGAGATATGACAGCTCAAGACTCAACAGAGGAATATGCGTGAAGATAAGAAGCGTCTTTATCGGCATTAACTGTCACCCCTTTAATAGTTATAAAGATGGTAGTCCACGTATTCTGTAATAACATGTCCATCATTCAACATCTCCATAACATTACTGTCGATGATTTACTATCGAACTTATGAAATAAATGCTAAGGACACAACACTTGAGATTATGCAAGAAGAGACAAGGGCGTTTTTAGACAGGTTTAGGCCTTCTCCGGGGAGAATAATAACTCCACTCATGTGTTCTTGTATTGTATGGATTTACATGATGAAACAAGTCACCGAAACTTAATCTAATGACTTCGGTATGTCTTCTCTCTCTCTCTCCTGTCCTTCGGCATTGCCCCTTATAAAGCTTTTGAAGAGGTGGCAGTTGTTGTGTGTCGGGAGGCGCCTTGACGGTTGCTTGAATGCCCATGTTGGTTACGGTTGTTGGCAGTGAGACATCCTCCTGCACGTTCGTTAGTGATAGAAAGAACTACGTGCGGTTATATCAGAGATAACATGCACGTGTATTAATTACCACGCGTAAGTAGGCGTAGTGTACAGAGTCCCTAGTCGATAAGGTCCACATGTTTGTGGGTTTTATCGACCGTAAGGTGATCGTGATTCAACCTTGTCGTAGCAGGTCTTACAACCATAGCATAATCGTGACCTGGATTGGTCGTAGCCTTCCACTGGTCATTGCAAGTATCATCGACCATGGGTATATTTGAAGGCTATTTAGAATACCATTATCCATAAATATTATAGATAATTAGTTTCATTAATTGAGGATTATTGAATCTTTGCCGATTACGATCATTCGACCAATTATGTAACATCCTCATTGTATTCTTATACATTTATTGTGTCCAAGGCAATAAATAGTATTTGTTTAGATTGTGCTCTTATATTATTTTTTCAGATAAGCTCGATAGGGATCCGTGTCCTGGCAATCGGCATCGACAAAGGGTTTACTGTAGTTAAGCATATTCAGTTCAATGTTTTACTTTTGGATTGCCCCAGATCCTATTGCTATTATTCTAACCCGCTGTGCTGCAGTAGTGCAGAGCCACCATTCAGAACGAACTCTTCAACAATGTCGAAATCGCCTGCCTGATTTGGAACTGTGTAACTGTACTGTGAATCTTTTCTTCACCAAGTGTATCTGTGTATGTATATCTTTTGCACTAATTCTCTGTATTTGCCAACAACTTAGTACAATCAATACAAATCTTTCGTGCTTTGAATCTTTTACCAGCTTGCTGCTTACCAACCATACTCCATACGTACATAATAGTCTGCCTAAGTCCCAAGCTTTGACAGGGAATGAAGGAACCACCGAAGAAGCAAAAGACAGCAACTGCACTAACAGTAATGACTAACTTATCATTACAATCCAACCATGCCAAATCAGAAATGCCATCGAGCACACGACTTAGAATTTCCAGTGGCGGTGTCAGGATTTCACCCATGAAGGTGTAAATTTTTTTTTTTGCGATTATAAAGAAGACACATATGCACACACCCCACTATACACACGCGTAAGTGCGCCTCATATCACATGTTTAGAAAGACGGAGGCCGGGAATAAATCCGCGACCTTACAAAATATCTATTGAAAACATACTCGTGTGTGCATAAAGATACGAACCTAAATGACATATTTTAACATAAAAATTTAAATGACATAGTAAAGGTTCAAGTGGAACAAATTACATGTTTATAATATAACTGACATCACAAAATATTGCTTGTGTTGGTGGGCTGCTAACTATTGATTGCTGAGAATAGCACAATGTAATTCATTGTATAGTCTGTGTATTATACTAGATATATATATACTGTATAAAGAGTTTGTATGCAAAAATTTTGGAGATGCAACTGTACCCCATGCTCTAGTACGGCTTCGCCACTGAGAATTTCAGGCCATGAAGTAGAAAAAATCAACAAATTTGAAAAAACCAGTTGGTCACAAAAATCACATCGTATGCAATATAGTACGACCATCGGCAGAGCGTGACCCAAAAATAAGGGGCGGCCAATGGCAATTGCTTTTTGCCCGGGCGGTAGAAGACCTGCCGGCCGAGAGTTCATTAAGAAAGAAAGGAAAATGGCAATTGGTAGCAACCACTATATTCCATTGTAATACAATGGAGACCATATTCCACAGGCTAAAGCTTTGAAAGAAAAAGAAATGATGTCAGTAGAATAGAGAGGGCCAATTAAGTAATTGCCCAAAGAGCAAATAGACTTAGAAGCATGCATATCTATGGCCAACTAATAAATCCAAGGGGGCCAAGGCCCCGTATGGCCTCCACTACGCTCCGCCGTTGAATACGACGTCCAAAGCACTGAATATTGCCAAATACGACTTCTCAGAGCCAACTGAATCACGGAGACAAGTCGAATGCACAATTTTTACTAGCATCTCTTAGGTGAAAAATCCTTTGAATGTAGTGTAAGCAGTTACAGAAACATAAAAGTGTGAAACCAAAGAAAAATGGATTGGAAGTTCTGGGAGTTCAGACCACTAGTACTAAAATGACTAGCTATTACATGCAACTGAACAAAAGAAAAATTGCAACACTGTTCAGCAAGCAAATGAGTTCAGCAATATTTGTCGGTCGAGAAACAAAACCTGTAGCTATCTATTAGTATACACGACATGGAGGTTTTCTCTTCCTGAATGTGAATGGTGAACCTAAAGACAACAGAACTAACTGTATCACATTCGGACAACACCCAGCAACCAGCATTGCCTCATGCCACACACCATGGTTCCGGTTCAGATATCTCACTCACCGTAATGTACTATGCGTCAGTGAGAGCCACAACTCTGAACATCGTGCAATTCGGTATCCAGTTCAATCTTCTGTATTTGCTCTTTCATCACAACAGAGTTTGGACAATTGGCATCCCTTTGACGACGATTGCAATTCAGAAGCACAGACAATGGCGAATCAATGGCAACCGTTGGTCTCTGGTCTCTTTGTTTTGGCGAACGAGTTATGGTTCATGATGGCGACTTTTGGTCTTTGGACTTCCTAGCATTTGTTGGCCTTTGAACTTCTGGCATTGTTGGCCTTTGGACTTCTGGCGATTGTTGGCCTTTGGACTTTACGGTTCTAGCTATTTAAAGAAAAAGTGGTTCTTCTCCAAGTTTTTACACACAACAAAACTCCACTGTGTTTTGTTCTTTGCCTCTGGCAATCTCCATCGGCAGGCGGCGTGTCTGGTACAGCCGGAAGAGCGAGCCTCCGAAACCTTCGTCCTTGAAGGCTTGCTTTCGGCGAGGACGAATAAGGTTTTGGGGAGGCGTTCAGCGGGATGCTTTCATTGCTCGTCTACATCAAGCGCTGCGACTCGACTCTCTTTCGTTCTACACAAGCTGCACAACTACGGCGTCCACTACACCAAGGCGAACAACGACCTTATCAAGAATGCAGTGCTTGCTTCTTATTCCAATGAATGCTGGGTATGGCTATCTCTCTCTTGTTATTTTGTTTATTTTACTATCTGTTGTTGTCTTGAACCTTGAGATAGTTATGCTAGATTACATTCTTCTAGAAGATAGTATTGCTATAGTGTTCTTGGTTACTTGCTTTGTGAAAATGGCTAGAGTATTTTCTATGTTTTATTTAGCATATTTTTGGATTAAAGTACTTTCAAAAATTCTTATATCTTCAACAATCCAAAAACCTTATTTTAGGCATAGGCATTTTTAGTCAGCGGCTTTCTGCGCCGCTCAAACCCTCTGAATTCGATGGTGTGAATTACAAGAGGTGGCTCACCAAGATGGTGCTTTGGCTACTTGTCATGAGCGTTTTCATGCGGCAAAATGGCAAGCTGAAGGAACACTTACTCCTAAAGAGAGCAAGCGTTCGAGAACTCGCGATAATCTTTTAAAGGTGTCGTGGTTAGTGTTCTTGGTGAGAAGTTAGTTGATGCATACATGGTGATTAAAACTAGGAAAAGATGTGGGATGCACTTTCGAGGCCAAATTTGGGGTTTGAGATCAGTGACGATGAATTATATCTCATGGAGCAATACCATGACAATAGAATGGTTGATAGCCGTTACGTAGTTGAACAGGCTCATGAGATACAATCCATGGCCATAGAACTTGAGTACTTCAAGTGTGTGTTACCGGACAAATTTGTCGCAGGAGGTATTATTGCCAAGCTTCCTCCTTCTTAGAGGAATTTTGCTACTTCTCTGAAACACAAGAGATAAGAGTTTTCTGTTGAAAATCTCATTGGGTTTCTTCATGTTGAAGGGAAGGCGAGGACAAAAGATACACACACTAGAGGTAATGAGGACATTTTAGTGCCAATGTGATGCAAAGAAGAATGGCCAAACTCAAAAGTTCAAAGGCAAGAATAAGAGTGCACAAACAACAAGCTTCAAGAAGAAGAAGAAGAAGAAGACAAAGGATGGCCTTTGCTTTGTGTGTGGCGAACACGGTCATTGGGCCAAGGATTGCGACCAACGCAAAGGGTGGGAAAAGAATCGACAAGGCGAATTCCAAGTCTGCCAATATTGTTGTTGGTACTCTTGAGGCAGGGAACTTGAGGTATGGTAATTTACCTACTATTCTTTTTAGTATATCAATCTACCGATTGGTGGATGAACACTTGGTGCTAATATACATCGTGTCTTTGATATTTCATTGTTCTCTTCTTACGGGTCACTTTCGGGATTCAGTTGTTCTAATGGGGAAGCAGGTCACATGCCTTATTCATGGTGTTAGCACAGTTGATCACGAAGTTTACTTGGAGAAGATTGTGCAAGCGAAGAACGTGCATCATGTGCCATCTATCAATAAGAATCTCATCGTGGATCTCTTACGTGTAGAGATGGCTTTAGGCTATTATTTGAGTCTAATAAATTTGTAGTGTCCAAGTGTGGACAATTTGTTGGTAAAGGCTATGTGTGCGGAGACTTGCTCTGCCTATCTCTTTCAGATTTGTGTAATAATGTTGTGAACCATGTTTACAGTGGTAATGAGACTACTATTTAGCATTCACGACTTTGTCACATAAATTTTGGTTGCATGACGTGGTTAGCCAGTTTAGAGTTAATCCGAAATTCACCCTTGCCAAAGGTTCTAAGTGTCAAGTTTGTGTGCAATCAAAGCAACCTCGTAAGCCTCATGAGGCAGAGAGGTAGAAACTTGGCACCATTAGAACTCATACATTCAGATCGTGTGAGATGAATGGTGTGTTGACAACTGGTGGTAAGAGATATTTTATGACTTTGATCGATGACTCCGCTGGGTTACATTATGTGTATCTTTTGAAAACTAAAGATGAAGCTCTTCACTACTTTAAAATCTATAAGGCAAAAAGCGAGAACCAACTTGAAAGGAAAATCAAAAGGATTAGGTCACGATCATGGCGGTAGTACTCTTCTAATGAGTTCAATTTATTACAGTGAGGAATATGGTATAATCCATGAGAGGGCGACTCCTATTCACCAGTCAAATGGGATTCTTTGAAAGAAAGAACCGCTCTAAGCGATTTGATTAACGCCATGTTGAACACAGCGGGTCTTTCCAAAGCATGGTGGGGGAGGCTATATTGACTTCATGTCATGTCCTAAGAGGATTCCTACAAAGAATAAAGATAACCCCATATGAACAATGGGAGAAGAAAAGACTATCACTTTCATACTTGCGCACTTGGGGTTGTTTGGTGAAAGTCAATGTGCCAATTCCTAAAAAGCGTAAGCTTGGACCAAAAACTGTGGATTGCGTCTTTCTAGGCTATGCTCACTATAGCGTTGGATATGGATTTCTAGTGGTGAAATCTGGAGTACCTGACGTGCATGTCAGTACAATTATGGAGTGCCTGATGGTACTATCGAGAAGTACAAGGCACGGCTTGTGGCCAAGGGTTATACCCAAAAGGAAGGCGAAGATTTCTTTGATACCTATTCACTGTGGCTAGATTGACCACTATTAAGTACTACTATCTCTGGCTGCCTCACACGGTCTTCTCGTTCATCAAATGGACGTTAAAACTGGCTTTCCTAAATGGAGAGTTGGACGAGAAATTTACATAGAACGACTAGATAGATTTGTAGTAGATGGTCAAGAAAGAAAAGGTGTGTAAGTTGTTAAAATCTTTGTATGGTCTTAAACAAGCACCTAAGCGGTGGCATGAAAAGTTAAACGAGAACTTTAACATCTGCGAGCTTTATTGTGAATGAAGGCAGCGGATGTGTGCATTATCGCCATAATGGGGGCGAGGAGTCATTCTATATCGTATATTGATGACATCTTGATCTTTGGGACCAACCTTAATGTGATTAAGGAGGTCAAGTATTTCTTGTCTCGAATTTTGAGATGAAAGATCAGGAGTAGCGATGTTATCTTGAACATCAAAATTTGTTGAGAGGTGATAATGGTGGGATTACATTGTTGCAATCCCATTATGTGGAAAAAGGTTACGAGTCGTTTTGGTTATAGCGGCGCAAACCCTCTCCAACACCTTATGATCCTAAGCGTGTTGCTTAGGAAGAATGGGAGAATAGCGGAGACCAATTAAGATATTCTCGGATAATTGGTTCACTCATGTATTTAGCTAGCGGTACCAGGCCTCTTATCTCGTTTGTTGTGAGCAAACTAAGCCGTTTTGTTTCAATCAGGGATATCATCATTGGCATGCTCTGAGAGGGTAATCGTTCTCTAAAAAGGGTACTATGAGCTATGGCATTCATTATCTGCGGGTACCCAGTCTTGGAGGGTTATAGCGATTCAATGAATATCGATGCTAATGAGATTAAGGCCACAATTGGATATGTCTTCATACTTGGAGGTGTAATTTGTTTCATGGAAGTCTTGCAAGCGAGACCATCTTAACGAGGTCAACAATGGAAGCAGAACTCACGGCATTAGATCTCGCCCTTGTTGAAGCCGAATGGCTTCGTGAGCTCTTGATGGATTTTGCGGTGGTTGAAAAACCGATCTGGCTATTACGATGAATTTGTGACAATCGGTTGTGATTGTCAAGGTGAACAATTCTAAGGATAATATGAAGTCATCAAGACATGTGAAGAGAAGAATGAAGTCAATCAGGAAAATGAGAAACTCCGGAGTAATAGCTTTGAATTATATCCAAGCGGCTAAGAATCTGAGATCCCTTCACAAAGGGTTTATCACGAAATGTGATAGACAATGCATCAAGGAAGATGGGTTAAGTTTGAGACCCACGTGAGTTATCTCATAGTGGTAATCCATCCTATGTGATCGGAGATCCTGTGAGGTAGGATTGGCGAAATAAGCTATTAGTTATCTGGGAGGAGAGTACCATTATAGACCCACTCCATTGGAGATGCAATTCTCTCCTAAATCTGTAAGACAAGTTGATTTTTATCTTAATGTGTTACGTGGCTTGTTTAAGCAAAGATCTTTGTCCTCTGAGCGATCTTGAAAGAACACACCTATATGAGCCCAAGCGCTAGTCACATCTATGAAATAAGGTAATTTCTAGGAAACTCATGAATAGGCGGGGAGTATGACTTATATACTCCAACCAGCGGGATGCTGGCGACCTAGTATCGATTAAGGACTTAAGTGAAACTTATTCACACAAAGCTCAATTCAAGGCTTAGTCCATTATGCGATTTGTGGATAAGTGTAGCCATTCTAGATGGATGTTCAACCTTGACCGGTCTCCATCAAAACCTTTGGTATATTAAAATAATCTGTGGATCAAGGCATTTGGCATGTGCCTTTGAGATCAGGTGGGGGATTGTTGGAATTATCTGGTTGGGCCCAAATTTTAATTCTAATTAATTCTGAAAAATCTCAAAGACCCATGTGCAATGGTCTAAGTGCTAAAAGCTGTTTAGTCCCCATGGGGGATGAATGGGAGTTACACACTTTAAAAAGGTGGAGCGTGGTAGCCCTCTTGTGGAATTGGAGAAGAGCCAACATCATGTGTGCCAGAAGCCAGTGCGGTCGCGTGTACAGTGACACCTTGTGGCCTGCGAACGGCCGACTACAGCACACTTCATTTCCTCAGCTGATCTGTCAGTTCTTGGCTTCTTGAACTCAGCCTCTCCAACCAGCCCATGATAAAATAAATAAATTAACTTCCAACTTTTCTTCAGCTTAAAAGCCCCAAAAGAAAGAAAAAGAAACAAACACTCGGATGTAACATATACAACACAAAAAGAATTGTGCAGATTTTCTCTAGCTCTTTTGACAGTCCAATGAAGTAACCGCAGTTGAGTACACATGATGATTGGTAATAGATATATCTTATGTCAATCATCACGGAATACCCCAATTAACATCGACTCAATCTCATCTTGACCTATATTACATTACATATGCTTATTCATGAGACAGAAATAAATTTATAGGCGTAAGCCCATTTCTTAGTGTGTCCAATTGCTTGTCCTAGATTACATTACTAGGAGCATGTCCCTTTCCCGATTCTAAGGAGCTTTCCCTTGGCCGTTTTGGTCGTCGTCCTCGTCGGGGACCTCGGCCTCGACATAGCCTCTAGCGATGAGCTCCAGCTGGATCCGGGCCTGCTCCCTGGTGACGAACTCGTTGGCCTTCTCGTGCTCGGCGGCCGCCCTGGCCAGCATCTCCCTGACGTGGTCCGTCGGCCCCGGGAGCCTGGCCGGGATCTCCTCGCTCAGGCCGAGGAGGGGCCTCGGCACGAACGACAGCATCTCGAGGATCCGTCATCCTCACCTTCTTCTTCCCCTTCTCCGTCTTGCGCTTCTTGCTGCTCTCCCCAGCCGCAGCCGCCGCCGCCGCCTTCTTCGTGTGCCCCCTCAGATGAGCCCTCCATGGAATCCGCCCGAACCCCTCTCCCTTCTCCGATCTGCTGGCTGTAAACCAAGGTGTCAAAGCGCGCGATCTTACGGATTGATGGGCGGTGGATGCTCCACCTCCTCGGCATCTATAGATCCGGCAGTCCGTTTGGATTTCCCATCAGGGAATAATTCGTAATTTGCTACGGTGAACCGATGGATTTCAGAGAAAATCCTAAAATCTATCCTATCTCGCAAATTATGAAATCCTCCTATCCGACTCCGACTCCACCTCGATGTTTTGTTCCTTGCAGCTGCCTTTTCCCGACTGCCGAGAACGACCAGTCCTTCACAGACTAGGCCTATGATGTGGTGTAGTGCTTCTCCCGACGCATGCATCCAAGTGGCCCGTTAGCCTAAGGCCCAGGCCTCCAACAGTGTACTTGTGGGCTTCTAAAAAATAGGAGTAAACAGGTTAATGGGCCAGAAAAGGACTAGGATTTTGTAATCATGCCGAATACACATTGAGGATTCTATATACTAGTGGGCCTGCGTGCCGTGCGTGGCAGCGTGGGGATGTGGGCCCATGCGGGAGCCGCCGTGCTCCACGGCCTGTGACGCAAGCACGTGCGTGGGGCCTGTGCTAGCCAGCGGAAGGAAAGGCGAAGGCCGAACACTCAGGCAAATCGGACGGCGCAAAAACGAAGGAAGCCAAATCGGATGCGCAGCAAAAAAAGGGCGACGTGGCCTGCCAAATCGAGGCTGAACTTTTTCTCTAATTATACCGGAGGACTAGTGGCCCTTGCGCGCGCAGCTTGGCGTGCAGAGCTGTGTAGCAGTGCGTAGGCCAATGGGAGCGGCCGCCTTGTCACGTGGGTGGGGCCCACGTATGGAGACCTATGGACGCAGCTCGTGCGCGCGAAGGCACGAGATCGGACGCCGCACTGCGCGCGGGGCGCGGATCGGACGGGCCAAAAAATTTTGCCGACGTGACGCGTTTTTTTTGCGAAGAAATTCTACGGCGATTTACCTAGTAAGATACTCCACCTATAGGTCGAGTAATGGTGAACAGTGCTTTGATGCTGCTGTCTCGATGAAATCTACCACATCTTCGAAAATTCTGCACAATTCAGTTTGAAAACTGGCGCTCTTCTATAACATCGGGAGGCAATGAAAGACACTACTGCGCGAAAGCTAGACTGCTAGAGTATCTACAATGTGGGATATATACACCAACGCTAAGAATTGCCGCATCACACACACACACACACACTAGGTTTGTCTTTTTTCCCTTTCAATGTTCAATACCTCCATCCCTCCTCTAATGGGTCCACCACATATATTAAATTAAAAAGAAAAGAAAACCTCGCAGCTACTCATCTCTCCAACCTCCCCTCCCTTCCCATAGTCCGCCGATCCCCAATCTCCTCCTCGTCTCCACGCGAAATTGGCCACCACGTCACCCGATTCGCTAGCGCCGACCGTCGGTCTCCCTGCTGCACGCCTCCAAGCCTTGTCAAGTGGCTCCCATGTGACGAGTTTTAAGGCATGCGCGGCTACGTCGAGCTTAATCCGACGGCAGAGGCGTGGCTTCCGGCATGGGCAACAACAACAGGGTTCACAATTTTGGTGAAATTTTGTGAAATTTTGGAATTTTTTTGGTGCTTTTGTTACCCTCCGAAAGAAATTCAGTTCGTTCAAAAACTTCGTTTAGTTTGAAATTGAAGGGTTAAAGTGAGTAAAAGAGGTTAATAAACAACAGACATGAAGCTAAGCAGCGGCCATGCTAGCGGCGGTGACCCGGGTTCGAATCCTTGGTCACGTGCTGGATTCTTTTTTTTTGGAATTTATCAAATTTTCAAATTTAAATTTGATCAAACCGTTTGGCCAAAAATTATCGAAATTTCGTCCATTTCGCTGCCAAACGAAATAAAATGCAAAACAAAATTGGGAACCCTTCGACGAGTCGACGACCATGACCACGCCTCCCTCTCTCGGTGCGGGCGACAACGGCCGGTGCGCTATGGTGGATCCCATTCCCATTCGATTTTTCCCCTGGGTACCGGTACCAAGTTTTGCTTCACTACGAGGCACCGATACTAACACCCTCTCTCTCTCCTCTTGGTACCGGCAAAAACCTCACACTTGAGATGCTCTTAGAAGACATACCAGTTCTTCGGTAACTCACGATCTATCATGCCTTATCATTGTGAACGATGCAGCTTTAAGACAGTTACGGTTGCACTTGGAGTGAGGGGATTCATAAGAGATCAAGATTTTGAGCTTAGCGTGACTTAGCGGCAGTTATCCATGAATTGCGCGTTATCAAGTACTTAGTGTTTAAGATTTTGAGACTACTTCGTGCTAAAATTTGTCGAAGTTAGCGACGTAAGCATGAATTCAAGTCGTAGAGAGGGGAAGAAGGCTCCAAAACCAGCACCATGGAAAAGGACAGTGTCTGCACGTACGTACTACGTATCATGGTGCATGTGCGCCATTTCGTCCGCAGCGATTACCACTGCAGAAGTACATAACTACGGAATTTCTTTTAGACTATGCCTTCAACGATACATACTTTGCCCTCCCCGGTAAAACATCGACCTAGCACGGGATACTTCCGACCCATCGAGGTAAAATGAAGAAAAGAAAAGAAATACTGCACTACGGTGGCGTTCATACATTCGACCCTGAAATGGCGGAGCCAGCGGCCTTTCAAAGTCTGGGCAAGCCCCCGGTTACGGCCACGCTCTTGGTACGGACTCCATGTCCCATTGCACCATCTGTAAACAGCTATTAAGATACGACTTAAGCACCAAGAGACAAGCTGCGAAGCTCAGGCAAGTGCCCAGCTAATAGGGCCGCTGGCTCCGCCAGTGACTCATGCGTGTATAAGCCGGACGGTCATCACGTGCGACTGTTTTAACATTCTAATTCCTTGTGGCATGAGCGTGATTAATCAACCTAGCAAGCCACATATGAACTAACAATGCAAGGAGTAAGGAGACATAACATAGTTTGCAAGCTCTCACCATCCGTGATGACCGAAGCAGCTCGAGCAGCCACGCAGGCGAGCAAGAACAGCGCGATGCAATGATGTACACAGGGGCGAAGCCGTAAAGTCCGGGTAAGTGCTCGGCCAATAGGGATGCTGGCTCCGCCCCTGCGACCCCAGTCCAATTGAGCTTGAGCAGCTATAAGATTCTTTTTTTTTAGAGAGAAGCAGCTATAAGATTCGTGCACGGTGCCGCCGTATGTTGCACCACAGGCTCGTGGGCCTGCACAAGTCGGATTGGAGGCCAGCAGCCCAGCGAGTGCGATTCGGGCCGAATCCCTCTCGATCTCATCAGCCTGGAGCACCGTACCAACGGTCCTCCTCTCGCCACGTGCCCCCTGGACTGTGCAGCATTGCAGCAGCGGCCTTGAAGCCATTGCAAATTTGCAAACGCTGCTGCTGCAGCAGCTACTGCTCCATTACTCCGCGCGCCGTACGTAGCGCGGTGATTGATCTCACTAGTAATTCGACCGTAAAGCTGGTCCCGCGACCATACAGTCACTCGTATACCAGTACTGTTGCTTGGGGGCCAGTGGATGGGGATGGCCTCTGTTTGTCACGGCTTACGCATGATGGGTACGTGCCCCTCGTAATGCCGGCGTTTGCCGCACCTGGCTTGTACAGCTCGTGCGGCCTAAAAAATTTTATTGCGTATCCCGTCGTGGACGGACAGTCCGACCGTATGACCAGGAATCAATGCGTCGTTTCTAAAAACGGACCGACATCTCGATTTATCAGCCTCTCGTTTGCTTTTTTGCATTCCGGATAGACGCGCGGTTAGAGCTCTACCGGTGGAACTGCGGCCACGCTATTGCCAATGGAAATTGCAGGATCAAAAAACAAAAAACATTTGCTGCGCCGTAGAATAGATCTCAGCCATCTATCTAGGTCGTACTAATGTACTGCTCCAGTGAGACACATGCATGATGCGCTGCAGTTCATAATTGTAGAAATTACCACATAGAAATGGAGTGTGGCAGTACTACTGGTGGCGCAGTAACATTGATCACATGGAGTTATTGCAGCTAAGCGTTTCATTGCACGAAACGGGAGTAAATGAGCAATTTCTCTGCACAGCCCTGGCCATTAATTAACATATCTAGCAATGATTCGGCTCAGACTAGTCAGCGCCTTTTTCTTTTTAACTAGATGAATAAAACCTGCATATAGTACTGCGTGTTTTTTAGGTTCACAATCCAGTGAAATCGGCAACAAGAAACCAAACCGTAATACATCTCCATAAAACATATAGATTACAGCAACACAGGTTCAGCATTTCCTTTTAAAAAAAATAGGTTCAGGATCAATCATGTGATAGTTTAAGGGCCATTGTGGAAAGCGGAAACTCCAAAGAGCTCCTACGAGAATTATACTGTTTCATGTGATTTAGATGTTTCATGTGCAAACATACTTTAGGACGGCACGGATTTAGATGTTTTCGACGGAAAGCCTAAGCTCCAGTTGTACGTGTGTAGTATGTGAACTAACAAAATTTTGTAGCCGTTCGTAGTGACTGTACATATGCTGCTCTGTCATTTTCAAATTGAATTTTGCAGCAGCTCGCTAGCATGCATCTGCACTCCGTACCTGGACACGTACTGGTCCAACATTATGGCTTTGGAAAATTAAAACAAGACTACCAAACCGACCAGTTCGGGCATTCAATCTAAAGCGTGTCTTTAAAGGGTGCGCAACTAATGGGCAGATTTAATCCCTACCATGGTCGCAGGAATTAATTAACGAGCTGCTAGAGCGACAGCTGATCGTTCCATTCTCTCCGAAGGACTGTTGCTTGGGAACAGTTAGCGTCAATACCCATCGTTTCAGTTCTCGTGGCCTTGTCTTCGCAAATAGTAGTACATAGGAGTAATACTAGTAGTGGTACAATAATTAAGGTTCTTTATTACTCAAGAGTCTGTCTGAAGCATCAGTTTGGAGAAGACGTAGACAGCATAAATTGTCATGTTTGTTTGAGCTTAGGCATTTGGGCTTAAAGTTTAAAGCTTTTTTTTTTTGGCTTAGAGCATCTCTAATAGCGTATTTATTGTCGTCTCTTAGCTATAATACATCAACAAAATCCTACGTGGAAAAGAGAGAGGGAGGAGAGAGAGCTCAGATCGTCTCTTCCTGAAGAGACGGTCGTGCACATGAAACAAGACGTGATACATTAACCTACTCTAGTTAACATGTAGGACCGTTTCAAAGAGAAATTATAAAATACAAATGTTGGAGAGTGTGCTAGAGACTATCCATTGGAGATGTTGTCTTTAAAGATGACGTAGCATATGTTAGAGACAAGGTTATCTCTAACTATTGTAGCTGCCCTTAAACATCTTATAAGCTATCTGCTTTTAAGCCAAGTCAACATGTTTGATAGTCTTTTTTTTTCTTTAGCTGGCTTATTGGCTTCCACGATGAATATCTAAAATACCCTTTTACAAATAGGCTAAGAAGAATTTTTATATCGCCAGTTTTGAATTTTTCTTATACAAGAATACACACAATTTTCATGAACACACAACAATCCACAATAATTTACGAAATTTTGAGAATTAATTTGAACTTGAATCCATGATCATTTCCATGAAGACAACAATATGTGATCATTTATGTAAACACAACAATAAGTGAAAATCACAGTTCAATTCAAGAAAAGAAGAAAATAGCACAAATTAAAATCATCGTCTCCACAACGGTCGCTACCATGGTGGCGCCACAGTCATTGGGCCGCCCTCACCCTCACCGCCGAGATCTAGAGATGATCTGTCGCCACATAGCCTCCCTTCTTCTAGATCTGAACAAAGGGGAGCAAATCAGGTGGGGGTGTGGAGGAGGCTAGTGGAGGGAGGGGCCGACGAGGCCGGTAGGAGAGAGGATCGGAGGAGGTCGACAGTGGCAGAGGAAGTAGATCCACCCTCAGCGGAGGAGAGAGGGGGCGGCGAGAGGGAGAGGTGGATGAGACCGGCGGAAGGGAGGGTCGGAGGAAGCTGACGGTGGCGGAGGAAAGAGAACAACGATGGCGCCCACATGAGGCCAGTGGGAGGGAGGAGGCCAGCGGCTGCGCCCACTAAGGGTCAAAACAGATCGAATACGGACGAATAATGGATCTGCCATATTTGTTTTCATGTTTTTTCTGGATGCGAATACAAATACGAATACAAATAATGTCAAATACAAATACGGAGCAAATAGGAATCAAAACGAATGCGTTCACGAATTTTTCTTGAATCATGAAAACCAAGGTAGTTAGAATCGCAATCCTACTCTTAGAGTCTTACGATTCTACAAACCTACGATAGCCTGTCGATCCAAATCGCATCGTGAATCAGAATCAGGTAGAGTCGCGATCGAAAGAGTAGAATCGTGTAGAATCGCATAGTAGAGTCGTTTGGGCAAAAAAAAATTTGCAATTTTTTTGCAATTTTTTTAAAATTTATTTTTAGAGGCCAGGGTTTGCTGATATTTTGTTTTAGAGCAAAATTTGTTGATATTAATTTCTGAGAATGAAACTAAAAATATTAGTGTGGTAATGCTAGTCCAAATATCTATATTATGACATGAGCAATCTTGAGCTTGATAATGATAAGCTATTTTTATTCCTGGAGTATGTCTAGCTGCTTTTAAGAAACATGCAAGTGTTGCAATTAGATATTAATTCGCAAAAATTGTGAACATTTATCATGTAATTGTAGTAAACTAGTTATGGTCATTGGCTGTTCTCCTTAGTTCAGAACTATATCACCCATCATGTTTGTACCATTATGCTTTTCTATTGTGCGATAAAGAGTGCTTTGTCCCTTTTTCAGTTATAAGTAAGTGGTAAACCATATAAGAATCATACAAACTTATAGTATAGATGTTAAATATGTGTATTTTTATAATTCCATAGAATCGTCGATTCTACGATTCGATTCTACTGGAGGCAAATCGATCCAACTTAGGATCTCGACTCTAACTACCTTGATGAAAACACCTTAAATTATTTGCAATACAACAACAAAAATAAAGAATTAGTTTATACTATCAAAATATTCCTCAATTATGTATATGCGGTCATGTTTACATCCACTCCCTAACATGCTTTTAATGTAAAATAACTCAATATGCCCTACCTTACATGCTTTATGTACCACTTTTGCTTACTTGATATCTATTGCATACTTCATAAACATAGCATAATTCATTATAAAATAATGTTTTATTATTTATATGCATAATGATTGTGTTTTGGGACTTCCGAAACAGAACAATGATGAAAGGAGTCATGTTTGGGCAAAATTCGGAGAAATATCGAGTGCTGAAAATATTATTCAAAGATTTTGAATTATTTTTGGGAAATTAAATGGACTCAAATAAAAATATTCACAAATGCAAAGTTGTAGATCTCATCGAGCTACAATTTAGCCTATTCATTTGCCTAATTTGGACTTTGAACAAGAAACTTATTATCTTCGAAAGACAACACACATGCAGCCTCAAACAGTATCTCTGGATATCCGGAACTACGTATCTCCTCTCTGGATATCCGAAGCCGTATTCGTATTCGACGGATAGTGCACTACCGAATCTATATTCGCTTCTGACAAAAATAATCTGTGTTTGTTTCCGATCTGACATTATCCAATAAATATCAGAGCCGATAGCAACCGTATTCGAAAATGATCTGGATCTGTCGGAAACTATCCGAACTATTTTCACCGCTAGTGCCCACACATGTCGCTTGGGGGGGGAGAGAGAGAGAGAGACAGAGAGAGAGACAGAGCTGGGGGAGGAGAAGGGGTGAGATTTTGGAGTTTATATAGGATGATATTTGGTTAGTAATTTTGAGGACTTTCAGTGGCAAAGGTCTATTTCCATCGCGCAAAAGCCAAAAAAGCTCTCCTAATCTGTCTTTTGGCTTATAGTTTCACGAGGGCTTAGGTTTTTCCCAAAGCGTGTAGAAAAGTCACCCCTTTATTTGGGCTTTGACTTTCTTTTTTTCTTTTTTTTTGCTTTTAAGCTAAAGAAAAAGTCCAAACAAACAGGGTACTAAGCTGATAGAGTAAAAGTGAAGTTTAAATGATTTTTAATTCCTTATATGCCACTAGATTTTTTGTGAAATCCCTGATTGTGTCACTGCATGTGGGGTTAGGGTCCACATGCCAGCGACACAATGAGTGGTATATAAAGGATG
This sequence comes from Phyllostachys edulis, assembly GCA_036346405.1. Lineage (NCBI taxonomy): Eukaryota > Viridiplantae > Streptophyta > Magnoliopsida > Poales > Poaceae > Phyllostachys > Phyllostachys edulis. The sequence goes on from CM070549.1 coordinate 26,239,941, forward strand.
AGGCAAAAAAAATTGTGGAATTCACCCAATCTTATTTCATCGGATGCATTTGCTTGCAAGGATGCACAAGCTAGAAATAGATCAAGCTTGTATTTAAAACAGAAAAACAAGTGTGTAAGTACATCAACCGTGGGTTTAGTCCGAACTCAAGAGTCTCGAATTCAACAACAAAATCATACAATTGTGTTAGAAACTACGGTGTGTGTGTGTGTGTGTGTGTGTGTGTATTCCCCACACAACAACAAACTCATTTTGGAATGGAACAAATATGTATGTTCAAACAAGCGATGTAGCACATAACATATGAATAGTAGTTTACATCCAGTCATCCAGAAGCCCCTTGCAGGCAAACACCATGAATAGCATATTTGCGAGTACACATGGGAGCCATACACATATGATTGTTGCCATTTCATCAACATCCTCCTGTGTCAGGCATTTCATCAAGCAGTTGCCACACACCTCTACTAGTTGCAGGTCCATGACAACATGCCTGCATTTAGCAAGGGTAAAACCAATATTAAGTAGTTATTGATCGGTTCAAAGGCGACTATCAGTAGAAAACTAAATGTAATCGAAGTGTGTAGTCCATCTATAAAAAGTATTGCCTGTTACAGAGATAGCTACCAAAACTAAAAAATAGCATGGCAGATGATCTCATGTCGACATAATTCCTCTCAAGATCAATTACCACAGTTGAAAAATCACAACAATGACATTATTATCCTTTCAACTAAATATACTCCTAATATATTTGTTAATTACAGATATGAAGTATGCTTCTCTCTTCTAATTACTATACTGCTTTTGGATTTTGTTCAGTTCTACCTTTTGAAAGCTCGAATGAATCTTGTGATTCTTGTGTTTAGATTTTGAATTGATGACTAATATGTTGTGACTAGGTTTTCGTGGTTAATCATCGTATCCAAGAATAACATGAGTGAACAAAAAAAGTACATGATATACTAAGTTATCACTGATCTTCCTTCAGAAAAGATTGTGTGGTGATCGAAGAAGAGTATCTCGGCTATGCAAAAGAAGTATGTTCTCAACAGAGAAAAGATGTATGTTCTGAACAGAGAAGAAGTATGTTCGATATCAAGTGCTAACGATACTACTAGTTGAAGAAGTATCCGGTAGTATGCGTCAACCAAATTAGTAGTATATATGTTTCTCAAAGAAGTATCATTTAGGAGAACATAAAAAGTAGTATGCTTCAATAAAATTAGTAGTATTATTCTTCACGAAGAGTATATACTTACTAGTAAGGAGTATATATGAGCAGACATAAGTAGAACATAATTAAGGGTATGACCATAGCACAAAGGAGTGTACTACTAATATCGCATAGCACATTTTTCCTCATTGAGAAGTCGAAGGGTACCATCGAAGGTCCTCCGTGCAACCCAGCCAACAAACCATACATGTTTGTAGATTTTATTCCACTGTCAACCATGTCTGTAATTATACCCCTTGTTCCCTCATCGATTTGGTTGTGCGATTGATAGTTTCTAGTAACGCCGATTCTTCTTTTCATAGCATGGTTGTGCTCCGTGACAAATTTTGTCACCATCCATATCCCCTCGCCATTGTGCCGATTCACCCTAAGCATTGCGCTGCACCCAGCACGAATTGAAGTTTTCTTCGTCTTCGGATTATTCCCCTACATATCAAAGCAGTATAACACGAAATCAAATTAACAACTACTCTTAATCCCCCCCCCCAACAAAGGTCAACAAATTACCCGGTAATTACCAAGTCTGCGGCAAAGAAATTCTGCATCGTTTTATGCCCATTCGTGTTGTTTTGGAATTTGTTAAGATGGATTTCAAAACCCATTCTCACAGCATACAGGTTGTACAAGTTGTAGGCATCCCTATCTGTCTTGAATGATTGTCCCTGTGTCGGCATCATAACTTCAGGATCAGCGTACTCCGATGGAATTTTAGTATTTTCATCTCCTAACACAGCACTGATACAGCAAAACACAAGCATTTAATTTTCAAAACATGCATGTACTGATGCATTCAATATACCATATTGACGAGAACTCAATATCAATATTGAATGGATATTGCCTAAGGTGTCGTCCTATCGGGACCCCGAGTATACAACCTCAGGATCCTCTGTGCATTCTGAACTAGTCCCATAATCAGTAGCTAGCTCACACAGTTGCAACATTGGTGTAATCATATCCACACAACCAAACTAAAGATGAAGCAGACAAATTAATATTATTTAGCAAAAAGACCTTGGGGTCAAGTCTTACAACGTTTGCCACGCAGGTCGGGATGGCAATGGGGCCCTATTCCCCATTCCTCGATGGGGAATTCATCTATTAGGGGGCAGGTTTGGGACTATTTCATTCCCCACGAGGATATTAATATGAAAAAAGCATTCCCCATCGGGTGAAATTTGGGATGGGGCTATTCCTGCTCCCCATCCTGTTGCAGATGGGGCCCCGATCTTTACAACTACTGAGCCTGACCCACTATCCCTTAAGGCCCAACCGAGTGCATCTATGTTGCCTGCTGCGTAACCCTAGCAGCCGCCGCCCAACTCCTCAAGACCCCAAGTCCCCATTTCCCTTCGATTCCATCCGTCCCCCCCAACTCCCCGATGCCTTCTCCTCCTCCGCCTTCGGCTCCACCGACGCCTTCCCCACCTCCGCCGATGCCTCCTCCTCCTCCACCGACGCCTCCCTCTTCGACGCCGACGCCTCCTCCCGCACTTCCGCTCCTCCTCCCCAACAGCCCGACACCGACGCCTTCTCCTCTGACGCCTCCTCCGACGCCGATGCCTCCTCCGACGCCGACATCGACGCACACGCGGTCTTCCTCCCCAACAGCCCGACGCCGATCTCTGGTATCTGAGGTTCTGTTGGTACTTGTGTATTAATATGAGCTTTGTTAGATTCATATCTAGATTTGTGTATATGACTATGAGCTTGTGTATATGAGCATCTGTTATATTCATATCAGTTGTGTATATGAGCTTGTGGTACTTGTGTTAGATTCATATCAGTTGTGTATCTGAGCTTCACTAATGCTTAATATCTTAACATATCCTTGTTTGGGAGGCTTGAGAAATTTATGTGTATGAGTGTATCCATGAATGATGAATTCATGCTTTAGTTGTATGTGTATTTCGGGTCTGGATCCCCGTGGGGCCCTGAAAATCCGACGGAGACGGGGAACGGGGAAAAATAGTACCCGAGGACAAGGATGGGGACAGGGACAGGGATTTTTTTCTTGTCACAGGGATGGGGATGGTCTACCACTCCCCAACGGGGAATGGCCCCGTTGCCATCCCTACACGCAGGGCTTAACAACAAAAGGTAACTTGCAGCGGAAACCAAACAACTGGTGGAGGTCACCCAATATGCCCACCGGCAATCGAGTGAAGGACGCGACCTAATTCGCATAGTCTTCAAAGTAGTCTTCCTCATAGAACTCGGAGCTCCCTGGTTCTTCTTCAGCGACTGATCAACCAGAGGGCATAAAACCGTGAGTACATTGAATGTACTCAGCAAGTCGCAGAGAAATGTATGCAAGTAATATTCATGCAAAGCTTGACAAGGATAGCTTTATGGCTATTTTGCAGAAAGCAATATTGGACAATAAATACAGTAAGTAGATTGCAAAGCACAATTTTAAAGATTAATACATAAGTAATCAAGTTTCTTTGAAACAGTTTGAAACAGCTAGTGAACACCCTGTTCACTTCCCAACCATCAACCATCTACAAGATACGACCAACCCATTCCAACATCTTTGATAAAAGTCTACCCCTCGTGTGAAATCACCAGGCATTGTCCATAACCGGGAACACGGCTATTCGAATAGTTTTATACTCTGCAGAGGTTGTACAGCTTGACCCACAAGACACGAATTCTCTAGTTTGTTTGGCATATATCTATGCCACTGCTCACTACCTTAGGTAAGTAGTGTAGAGCACGTGACAAGGCTTTTACAAAGCTCTATTTCGACTCGGTTCTGTTCGCTAAGGTTTCACCTCGATCTAGCCCCCTCTTCTTGCCGTGCGATTACAGTTCTCTGGAGATCACGCCACCAAAAGCAGAACCGAATCAAAACATTACTAATTAGTCGGCCAGGTCCACCCCATAAATGAACTTGTGGTTGCACGGTATGGCCCAGATCAATGGCGCACAAAGTTAAGTCCTTAGTGGTTACTCAAGCGAGGCAACATCATCCCAAAATCATCCCCTTTCTTGCACGATCACTCGCATAGAGTATAAATCATTTGGGTTCAACCCGCCAATTAACCACCCTAGTCATGGCACAACATCTTTTATCAATAGTGGCTCTGCCACTGTTCCATATTTTCTTTAGTCAAAATTCATTCATTCTTGAGTATGTGATCATGAACCTATCGTATAACTAGAGCATTGGCTAAGCATAATACGGTACCCATGTTGGTATTTTAATAATGTCCAACTAAAATAATCCATCCTAGGGTGTCCAAGGATTTATGTCATTCAAGGGTACATGTCGTTCACAAATTACCAAGGAGGCATAATGGCAATTAGGTAATTAACTAATTCCCGAAACAAATTGTTATAAAATTAGCAATGCATGTTTATATCAAACAATATACTTTTATAAATTGGGTTCAATATGATCAAAGGTCTATGACTTGCCTTCGTTGAAGAGTAGAGGTGCTTGATTGCGTCATGCAAGTCGTCCAAAACACCGGGATCTATACGTGCGAACAAAGCTAAATAAATAAAACAACTCCAAATAAATACCAAATAAATACTAATAGGAAGATGACGAATTTAGATGAATTTAGAAGTTTGAATCACTCGAATCGAAGTTTGAATGAAGAACTTATGACCAAAGGAAGATAAAGAATTGCATAAAATCAAGAAAAAGGGTTTTCTGATTTTTGGAATTATTTTCAAAAGGAAAAAAAAAAAATGCCACGCTGGTATCCTTTGGACAACCACGCGTGCACACGCCAAGATGTGGCGCCGACTAGGCGTGACTGGCGCCACGTGGCTCACCCACGTCGGCTCGGCGGCGCCAAGACGGGGCGAGGGCTCGCTGACGAGCAGCGGTGCCCGATGTTGGCGAGGCACCTACGCGAAGAGGGAGCGCAGCGATCTTTGGTGCTCACGAATTTGGGGACGCGGGCTGAGGAGACAAGCGGTGGCGAGGAAAGCGGCGGCAGCGGCGGTTGAAGCGTGGCGGCGCTCGGGGCGGTGGCGCACAGGAAGCCGTGACTTAGCGATCTTGGGGCGAGGTCAGGCGCCGGAGGAGGCTCGGCGGCGGCGGATGCGGCGGAGTGAAGCTCGGTGGTGGCGGCGGAATCGCGAAATCCAGCCACGAGAAGGTGAGAGAGGGAGAGTGAGTTGGGGGAGGAGCTAGAGGAGCTCGAAGCACACCTGGTGCGCTCCTTAAATAGGTGAGGGCATGGCCAGAGGTGGAGGAGGGCGTGGAGGTCGCTTCGGCCATTAATGGCGGCTTGACCCGGCGTGGTATGGGGAGGAGGCGAGGGCTAGCAAGGCATGGGGGAAAGCAGGGCGAATGGCGCGAAGTCGTCTGCCTTCAATGCCGATCGAGGCGACCTGACGGAGGTGGTGCTGGCGGTAGAAAGCCGCCGCCCGTGGCCGACGCCATGTGGCATGGTATTTATCTAGGCTCAAGCGAAGACCAGACCGGGGCAAAGTGGCAAAGTGGTGTGAGACCTGAGTGTGTGGCGAGAGACGGACGGGAGTGGGTGGCGGCATGGCGGGAAGCGGCAGCGGTGTCGGCAGGATTCGAGGACTGAGGTGCGCTTCGGTCGAGAGGTTGAAGACGGCAAGGGTGGTGACAAAGCGGGCCCAGCTGACGGCAATGACAATGAGGAGAGGAAACGAGAAGCAGCGGTGAAATAGGAAGCGGTAGAAGAAATTCGGCTCAAGACGAATAGGGAGGTTTTAGGAATTTTGATTATATAAAATACCAGAAATAGAAAAATCATTTTTAGAAAATAGCTTAAGCCGTCCAAAAATCCAAGAAAATTCACAGAAATCTCTTGAATTATTTAGAACTTAATAAAAATATTTTCAGTTTAACTTTTGCCTTTAATTTTGTAAATAATTATTTTTAACTTAGGGCAAAAGGAAAAACCAATTAAGATCCGGAAAACTCAATTAAACCAACTTGAATTAGTTGAAGTTTTATTTAATTCAAATTAAATTGCTTTTAAAATTCTAAATTACAGTTTAAGCTTTAGCGAATTAATAAAACCAAATGGTTAGTTTTTTTAAAAGTTTTCAAAATGTTCAAAAAGCCCAGAAAATAGGGATGTTACACGTCCGCGCGTGGTATTCAGTATTCAACACTGATGATTAAATTCAAACTGTAAAACCCAGGAGTTTCTCCATGCGGAAACTGTAATACTGAATACTAAATACCACATACGCCTAAAGCTTCAAGAACTTAACCAAGGAGTTTCCTCTGATACTGAGTAAGAAGGCCTCAGTACCAAAATGGATAAGCTACGCAAAACAAATGTATTCAAGAACTCAAGAACACATTTATCATGTCTAACCTTTCAATGGGATGATAAGCACCATCCAAATCACTCGGAACACCATCCGTCCAAACCAAACATAGCAAAGATTCCCTAGGTACATGTAACGTCCCGTTTTTCCAGAATTTTGAAAAGCTTGTAAAAATAATAACCATTCGCTTTTGTTGAGAGTTCAAAGCTTAATTTGAAGATTTCAGAAATTTGGAGGTTTAACTTGAACTAACCAAACTTCAAATTAATCCCTTTCTGGTTGAGCTGGAGTTATTGCTGTTCTTTGGCTTTTAGCCTCTTTTTCTCTACTGGCCTTGTTTGTCCTCCAGGCTAGTCTCTCCTCCCTTTTTGGAGACATCCTCTCTTGGGTCCTTCCTTTCGCCCAGACCTCTTTATAGGTTCAACCCCTTCTGTTCTCTGGACCTCTCTTTGTAATCTTCTGTTTGGACTTTCCCTTTGTTGGCTTGAATCTCTTTGTGCTTAGACCTCCTTGGGTCTAAGCTTTCATCTTATTTGGATCTTCCTTGGTCTAAACCTCTTTCTTTGTTTGGACCTCTCCTTGTTGAGATCGGCCGTTAGGACCTCCTCTCTGGAGATCTTAGCCGCCTGAGACCTCCCCTTGTTGAGATCTGGCCGTTAGGACCTCCTCTCCGGAGATCTTAGCCGCTCAGACCTCCCCTTGTTGAGATCTCGCCGTTAGGACCTCCTCTCTGAGATCTTAGCCGCAGACCTCCCCTTGTTGAGATCGGCCGTTAGGACCTCCTCTCTGGAGATCTTAGCCGCCTGAGACCTCCCCTTGTTGAGATCTGGCCGTTAGGACCTCCTCTCTGGAGATCTTAGCCGCTGAGACCTCCCTTGTTGAGATCTGGCCGTTAGGACCTCCTCTCTGGAGATCTTAGCGCTCAGACCTCCCTTGTTGAGATCTGGCCGTTAGGACCTCCTCTCTGGAGATCTTAGCCGCTCGAGACCTCCCCTTGTTGAGATCGGCCGTTAGGACCTCCTCTCTGGAGATCTTAGCCGTCGAGTCCTCCTTCGTTGGATCCAAGGTCCAGACCTCCTCGAGCCCAAGACCTCCTTAGCGCTTGGAACTCTTGTGGTCATGTCGCTTAAGGCTTTACCTTTCTCACCTAAGGGCCGTCCGATCTAAATCGACAGCCTAGCCTTCTTTGATCATTTCGCTCGGTCCGAACGGCCCCTCGTTCGCGCCATCCGATCTGGATCGGCGGCTCAAGCTGCAGTGGCGTTTGGATGGTCCAAACGTTCCTTTCCTTCTGGACCGCCCAATTACGATCGAGCGGCTCTGCTTTCTGCGCGTTTTCCTTGATCGAGGACCTCCCACAGGCTGTTTTGCAAGGACCACCTCCTCGATCCTTCTTTGGTCTTTTGTAAAGACCACCCTTTTAATCTTGAATATCCTTGACCGTCGGGACCTCCGCGCCCTTTGATCTAGACCGTGAGGTCCTCCGTTTTGAGATCTTGGCCGTTCGGGCTCTTCTTTTGAGATCTTGGCGCCCGGGACCTCCTTTGCCTTTTGATCATGACCATTCAGGTCCTCTCCTTTTGATATCTTGGCAGTCGGAGTTTCCCTTTTGGGAGATTTTGGCCGTCGGGACCTCCCACTCTCGGGGCCTCCTCGGCGCCTTACCCCTTGCGCTTGGGACCTCTTTTGAGTCTGGTTCTCTCGTGATTTAAACCTCCTTAGGGTCTAGATCTGCTTGAGGGTTGGATCTCCCTTGAAGTCCGGCTATCTTTTGTCTTTTGGACCTCATATCCTTAGGACCTCTTTGTGTTTTGACCTTTGTGGTCTAGACCTCCTGTTGTGTTTGGACCTCCTTTAGGTTCGAGACCTCCTGTTGTGTTTGGACCTCCTTTAGGTTCGAGACCTCCTTGTTGTGTTTGGACCTCCTTTAGGTTCGAGACCTCCTGTTGTGTTTGGACCTCCTTTGGGTTCAAACCTCCTGTTGTGTTTGGACCTCCTTTGGGTTCGAGACTTCCTGTTGTGTTTGGACCTCCTTTAGGTTCGAGACCTCCTGTTGTGTTTGGACCTCCTCTAGGTTCGAGACCTCCTGTTGTGTTTGGACCCCCTTTGGGTTCAGACCTCCTGTTGTGTTTGGACCTCCTTTAGGTTCGAGACCTCCTTGTTGTGTTTGGCCCTCCTCTAGGTTCGAGACCTCCTGTTGTGTTTGGACCTCCTTTAGGTTCGAGACTTCCTTGTTGTGTTTGGACCTCCTTTAGGTTCGAGACCTCCTTGTTGTGTTTGGACCTCCTCTGAGGTTCGAGACCTCCTGTTGTGTTTGGACCTCCTTTGGGTTCGAGACCACCTTGTTGTGTTTGGACCTCCTTTAGGTTTAGACCTCCCTTTTGTGTTTAGACCTTTGCGGTCTAGACCTCCCTTTTGGTCCTAGGACCTCCTCATGAGACCTCCTTCTTGGACCTCCTCCTTGGACCTCCTATTTGGACCGTGGACCATGTCCTTTGGTAGTCTGCGCAAGACCTTTGTTGGCCCTTGGCGGTCTTAGTGCATTAATGTGGGTCGGGTCACATTAAATGTTGCCACCTACCTTTGTACTCTTTTTCTACTTTGTGTCACATCCCTTGCTTTCTTTATTTCTTTTCGTACCTTGTGGCGGTGTGCCCTTGTCCTAAAACCTTGAACACAGTAAGCTTCTTTGGGTTGGTGCTCTGTTCCTTGCTCTTTAAATAGAGCACCAGAGGGCACCATTGCCTCCCTCCTCCTCATTTCAACTCCTCGGTTTCTTCGACTGGTGGATCTCCTCCTCCTGTGGATCTCCTCTTCTCTCTTGGTTTTGAGTAAGTTCTTTTGGTTTTCTTGGAAATTATTTGCTTATTTGGTTTCTTTTTGCGACGTGTAGATCTCGGGTGATCGTTGAGAACTCGTGAATCAAGCTCCTTCAGCCGAAGCTTTTCTTTCTCCAACAGAGGCAAGTCGTGGCCCTTGATCATCTTGATCCCACTTGGCAAAGCTATTTTGATTCATTAAACTTGCATGGCTATCTTTATAAAGCATGTTTTGGGCAGTAGCTATCCTCCTACTTGACATTATGCCTCCTTGATATACTTGAACTGAACATGTTGACATGAACTCTTTGGACACCTTAGGATGGATATTTTGGTTGGTATTCCTTGTTATTGCCAACTTTGGGACCGTATGTTGTATGCTTAGCCTTGCTTTAGAAACGTGTAGATCTGTGAATCATGCCTCATCAATTAATAACCTTGACTAATTGAAATATGGAACCCGTGGTTGGTGCCATTGTTAAGCAACTATGGCGGGATGCCTAAGTTGTGTTGATTGTGGTGCGAGATCACATTAATAATTGTTGTGCCAGGACTGGGTGGTCTTTTGGCAGGGTTAATTACAAATTGTTTTGCTCGGGCAAGAAGGTCGGGAGTGAGTAGTGGATGCTTCATTTTGGGGTTGTGGATGTCTTGCCTGAGCACAAATAAGGACTTTACTTTGTGTCTCATTGATCTGGGCCAATCGATTGCAACCACAATATCATTTTATGGGAATAGTGCAGGTGAATAATTAGCAATGGATTGGCTTGGAAATTTCTTTGGGTTGGCGTGTGACTCGTTGGCGCAAGAGGGCACCCATAACCTGCGGACTTCTAGACCAAAGGGGATTAAGCGAAACCTTAGCAGGCGACTCTGAGTCAATTCAAAGCTTTGTAAAAAGCCTTGTCGCTCTCAGATTGCTCACCCGGAAGTGAGCAAGGGTGGCCGGAACCCGCCCATTGGAGAGATCGTGGATTGTGGGTAAAGTTGTACACCTCTGCGAGTGTAAAATCTATTGAATAGCCAAGTCCTTGGTTATGGACATGCTCGATGAAATGGTGCAAGGGGTAGCTTTGTGAACTTGTGCTCCTGGACACTTGGGTGAGAGGTCATGGCTTTGCCTTGAAGAGACCTTGGCCGGCTCAGAGGGGTCATGGTCGGCTCACTAGTTGGTCGAGGGCTGGTTGGGGAACTCTGGAGTGGGTGCTCGGGGTGGTCGTGGGAGAGGTTACGGTCATGGGTATGACCGGACCTCCCCTGATTAACTTGGGTAGTCTGGAGTGGGTGCTCCAGGTGTCTTTGGTGTGGCGGTGCTCACGGCCCTTTGAAATCAAATGTATTTATGTACTAATGCTTTAACTTGAGCTTTTCAATCTACTTATTACTTATTGTCAAACACCGCTTTATGCAACTAACCTTCTGACTCTCTTTTGGCAAGCCTTGCATAATTATCTAATGCATACATTCCTCACGCTTCTTGAGTACATTCAATGTACTCATGGCTTTTGCCCTCTGTTCATATCGGCATTGCGGGGAGGTTCGAGGAGCTCAAAGCTCGATGAAGAAGAGGTCTTTGGAGACCTTGTGACCTAGGGGCGTCCTCCACTCGATAGCGATGGGGCGTCGGTTGGACCTATCGTTGAAGCTTTGCTTTCATTGTTCTTGTTATTACATTTGTAGCCCTTGAGGCATCTCTGTAAAGCTTGGCGGTTTGGTCCTTAATATATTTATATTTATTGTTTTGTCTCTTGCTCCTCTTAGCTTGTGTATGGATTTGATTACACTTGTCTTTGGATCTGTCGAGCTAGCCAACTGTTCTGGGACTAGCTCGGTGCAGGCGGGACCTCCAGGAGGTCCTACGGGACTTAGCACAGGAGGTCTGTCGGACCTCTGTGATATACTAAGAGGTGCTACTAGCTGGTGGTTGTCCAAGACCTCCAGAGGTCTGAAGACCTCTGGGAGGTCCCGTGGACCTCGGCGGTGGTTGGCCACGACCTCCGGGGGTCTTGCAGACCTCTGGGAGGTCTGGTAGACCTCCCTGAAGTACCGTAAAAAAGGGTCCTCCGGACCTTTCTTTGTATATCACAGGTGGTTCGTCCTGATACAAAAATCCAAGATGCATGAGATTCAATTGGGCCAAAGGCGAAGGGGGCCAAGGGGACGCCGAGGCCAAAGCCGTCATGATGAGTGTTCTTTGTCTTAGCGGGGCTTGGCGGAGGTGAAGGGGCCGAGGGACCCCGAGGTTGGAGCCATCGCGAACGAGGGGCAGGCGGAGGTGGGCGAGCGACAAGGGCGCGCACGAGGATCCGACGGAGCCGCGCCAGGTTGGTTTGGGCAGTGGTGGGAGGCCGCGTGGAGGCCCCGGGGTGGAGGTGCTCTCAAAGGGGGGAGGCGGGAGGCTGCCTTGGCCAAGGCATCGCCGTGTGCAGAGGTGGAGGTGGGGCGCGGAGGCGCAGTGGGCTCGGTGGCGGCCAAGGTGGTGCAGAGAGAGGCCCCGAGGTGGAGGTGCTCCGGAATCTTAAGCACTTCTCCGCCCAAAATCCCGAAGGAATAGCGCCGAGCCTGATCCATCCGAGAAAATCGGAGGTCAACAACGATTTACATATTTACTAGATGATTTTAATTAAAGAAAAATCAAAACGGGTCTTACCTTCGGCACCCAGTAGTAGTGCGCCCATGAGCTTGTTTGATCGATGGTAGATGGAGCCGGGAGTACGTACTCCCAGTAGTACTAAGCCATTTTCCTCTGTGTGTGTGTGTACATATAATGTGTATGTATGTATATATGATTAATGCCTTCTACTCCCAGGAGTAGTTACTCTCATCTCTGATATACCATCTAAAAGAACTTGATATACTCCTTTATCAATTTGGGTATACTTATATAAGTACGTACTCCCACCTCTCATATACCACTTAAATCGTATGATGATACCTCTTCATCTATTTGAGCATACTCTCATAATGATTTTAAGATACCTCGAAGTGAGTTCCATGAAAACTTTCATTAAATTCCACTTTTTATAGCAAAATTTGTGTATATACTTCTTTTATATATGAAAAAGGTATATAGCAAAAAACAAAGGGCTCTAATGAAAAATTTTCAATCAAATCACATCGGAGTATCTTATAATTAGTATTTAAGTATACTGAAAATGATAAAGAAGTATAATATGTGCGTTTAAATGGTATATTGGAAGTGGGAGTACATACTCCTAGGAGTACGAAACAGGCGTCCTATATATACATATACATATATATACATACATACATACATACATATACACACACACACACACACATATACATATATACAGGAGAAAAAAACCCTGCCGGTAACCGCCGGTTTTCGGTCGGGGTCCGGAATACAAAATCCCGGCCAGTTTTCTTGGGTTTTGTAAGTCCAAATTCTAAATTTCCAATTTTGACTAGTTTTTAATCAAATTCAAGCGAATTTTATCCAGATTTTTCCCCAAAAAACCGGTTACCTGACGGTTATCGTTCCTGGCCAGCAACAGGGAAAGTGCATGCCTCCGGTTCTTTTAACCCTTAACAGATATGGTCCCTCGTCAGATTTCTTTTAACCAGAACCCTCGTCAGAGCTCCTACCCTGCTCCTGTTTGGTGGGCTCCCGCACGCATTTAAGGCTTGTCAACATCTGTACGCAGTCAGCACAATACCACTCCGGTACTATTAACGCTGCTAAGAACATCTATAATAGTCCATATTATTTGTTACTAACAATAGACATATTAGAAATGTAAGTTCGTTTTTAGATAAAGAAACAAGTAAATTATTGATACCAACACATAAGAAACAACAAAATAGCTATTGAAGACTTGCTTGTTACCTAAAAACTTGTTTTGTGGGCAACAATTAAAGTCTTACATACAAGTTTAAAAAATTATCTATTGGAAGACTTATTTCTTTTTATTAGATTAAGTATTCTCTTCTCTTAATAAAAAGCTAAAAAATAAACTATTGCCTCAGATGCTATAACACAACCAGAGGTCCCACCCAAAAAAAAACAACTAACGAACGATTTAAGGCCTCCCCGTAGTCTAATCAACGCCATCATGGCTCCATTCACGCCTCCTTTTATTGCTCCCTTTAGGTTGGTGAGTACCGCCGGTACGGCCCCTGTGCTTGATACCCTCCTATCTATAGTTCTGAACACATTAAAATTGTGGATTGATGGCAGTTCTGCTCTGCTCAGTTGTACATATAAGAGCAGTAAGGAGTGGCACTACGGAGTGGAGTACTCAAGACAAATAAAAGGACTGCATCCCAACGACGGTGTTTGGCAGACGAGGGGTCGTATCTCGGTGGAAATCAATCCCAACGTGGATTAGGTGGATCCCTCTCACCGACCCACCCAATTTAATGACTAAATTAAAAGACTTAGAGCATGTACAATGGACTTATGTCAGCCGTCTATAGTCATTGCCACGTATGATTTTTACTGACGTGGATGAAAGAGAATGAAGAGAGAGAAAGAAAGTCTACAATCGCGTAATGATTATAGCACAAGAAACAAGAAAAGCATTAAAGTTTGTGTGTTCTATAAAGACAACTAAAAAACAAAGAATTATGCATCTATTGTATGAATTTGTCTTTAGTCTTTGTCTATAAATGACATAGAGAGTTGTTATAGACAGTAGCTGTCTATACCATTGTACATGCCCTTATAGGTTAGAATTCGGAAAATAATTCAGAAACTCTCTCTCTCTATATATATATATCCAAAAAATACTACATAAAATAAACATAAAAAATCCGTGAGCAATTTAGAAAATTCCAAAGGGTTAGAAAAATTCATAACTTACTCATGAATCACACAAGAAATTGACTAGTACTGGAAGAGACCATAAATTTAATTGAAAGGATGTACAAAAATCTACAAAAATAGATAATCAACATTGCGTGACAACTTTAACAACATGAGAAAGATCTAAAAAAATCCACAATTAATATCAAAGTTAGATATTTGCTCTAATACTATGATGATTTTAACACGACAATCTCAACAACATGAGACCACAAAGTTCATAACCAACAGTCATACATATTAAGATGCATTCCAATATTTCAACAGACATGTCAAAAGGTTGTACAACTATGATGACATTACTCTCCATCTTTAAACCAAGTAAGTTTCCACTTATCTCCATGATGTCACTCTTCGTTATAAGCCTGTCACACAAAAGGAGTAATGGTTAACTGCTGATGATACTATCAGTTAAAAGCAAAATATTCTAGTTACATATAGATAACTTAAATGCTAGCTTCAGTGTACATTATTTTCAGCATTGACGGTACTATGTTGTCGCTTCAGTGCATCCAATTAAACACCAATTACTTGACACATCTCCCCCAACTTTCGAATGGACATTAGCTTCTAAGGCATAATCATTGCTGAAATTAACAAGTGAGAGCCTTAAGGTTCTAAGCAGAAATGCATTGTTTATGTTTTTTTGCTAGCTGCTAGAAACAACACTTATAGGATGCTTTACAAAGCAACATTCAGTTCGAGGCTTCGACCTAAGATCTTGATTGCTACCTCCTGTCACTTTTTTAGAATCTGGGTATTTTTCATGTAACTAAGAAATGCACAGCATATGAAAAAGATATGCAAAAAAAAAATCCAAAATGCGCTAACACTAAACTAAATAGTACTGCTACATATAATGCTATTTAAGCTGGGCAAACCGCATAACAAAGCTTGCAATGCTCCTGCATTATAAGCAATCGGCTACTAGATTTCACAGTGCATATGTGGGATCCATAGATTTGGTTTTGCTATTTGTGGAATTGCCTCTCTGTTTGATTGAAACCAAAATTGTACATTATTTTCAGTAATATTATTTGTCGAACTTCTCCTATAAGTTGCACTTGCACATAACTAGAAAGTTACTCCAGATTACTCAAGGCCAAGTTTCAATCAAAAGTAAAGCTGAAAAGCTTTTTTGTTCACAAGCTAACACAACAGATAATATATTAATCAACCCAAAAAAGATAATATATTAATCAATAGTTAGTTCTAACGAACTATTCAGGGTAAATTGTTGAGAGCAAAATTAGAGTGCCACACTAAGAACTGAAGCACTGCACAAGCACAATCTTGGAGTACGCGTAGAAACAAGAATTCTTTCTGAGATGATTTAGTTGTCTGAAGACTGGAGTTTACCTCTTGCAGTACAAGTGCAATGCACCTAGGTCTCTTGTGCAGATGATCAGCTCCGACTCCAGTAATCTCTTCTGAACTGTTTGCTACCGGAGCCTTTCAAGAAGCATAGCACTAATTCTAAACAATGGCATAAGAAAAATGCCCAACAAACAACTAGTATTACTTGCACTGAAAATTATAGTAGTTGGATGCAGCTAACGAGGATCATATGAACTAGATGAACATAAGAACATCGACAAATCACTTTTTCAATGTAGTTTAGATTGAACATAGCATCAATATTACTAAAAACACTGTACAATTTTGGTTTCAATCAAACAGAGGGGCAATTCCATAGATAGCAAAACCAAATCTATGGAAATATCCAATAGAGAGGCAAAACCAAAAACAGAGGGGCAATTCTAGTTTCACAAACCAAGAACCGGAAGGAGATGGAGCGGAGGACGGAGCTCCAATCCAAGCCCGAACACCCTACGCCGACGCCTCCCATTGCGGCTTCCCGATTCCCCACGCCTGGAAGAGGCTCCTCGAGCAACCCTGGCCGGAGTTCTCCTTCCCCTCTCTAACCCCGGTGCAACGAATCTGTGAGAGAAAAAAAATTGAGACTACGAACCCTAGAAATCGTAGAAGGAGAAAGAGGAGGAGACTAATTGGATAGATCTGACCAGAATGTTCCTTCAATGGCAACAACGGCAGTGGGATTAGCGTCACCGGAGTCAGGGGGAGAGGTGTTGGGGGGGGGGGCATTCGGAGAAGACGACTTCGCCCGATCAGCGAAGATGCGACGGGAGAAAGAACCACACATCGGCGAAAGTGTTTGATACCCCGGGATTGGGTTGTAACGGGTTGGGATTTTTTGATCCCCGGTGTTATCAAACAAAGATCGAGTTGGGCTTGAATTCTTTCCCATTGGGATGTTCCCGGTCGATCGAGCCATCAAACAACGCCTTGAATGCGCCCTATGTGTTTCTTTCATACCAATTGTCAACTGGCTTGAATCGCAAAGCAGCGGCAGATGTCAGCGGCAGCTAATGGAACAACTTCTGTTATACGTGATCCGCAGTCGGACCATATTTGGAACGCAGGAGTTTCACAAGTCCAATTTCCATATGAATCGGGAACTTTTTATGTTTCTTTCAAGCGGGACCTTAAATCTTAACTCATCGTTAGGGTGAGGCTAGGCGTTAGGGAAGATGGAGAGAATCCCCGGCCAAACGTACCACAGTAGTACAATTTGAAAAGTCACAGGACGTGACTTAAATGACGCACTGACGACTGACTTTGGAGTAACAACGATGCCCAACGGCCGTGCCGTGCCGTGCCGTGCTTGAAGGTGATGGTACAAGTACCATGAAATTGAGCGCTCCTACCACTCTACTACCACTACGTGTGTGGTCATGTCAGTGTTTTGACACCGTTTGGGTTAGAGTTCTCGACCACGGCCTCCAGCCGACCGCCAGGAAAAAATCACTTGGACGGTTTGTATTGCATCTGAGTTACGTTGATACAGAGCACCCGTCGTTTACCTGGGTATTCTCACAGTTGCGTGCTTTAAATCTCTACTACTTAAAAATTAGATTTAGTGGTTGTTCATTCTTCCTACCCTCTTACTCTCGTATTCATCTCTACTAACATATGGACAACGTTATCAACAAACTATCTCCTCACATCGTGCGCTCCCTATTCCTCCTCTCCCGGCATTCCCTGTGACGCCGCTGTGCCTCCTCCTCCTCTCTGCCCTCGCCCTCCCACACCTGCTCTACTGCTCTGCTCCCCGCGCCTCCGCCCCTCCCCCGCCGCCGCTTCCATCGGCTGAACCTGGGCGTGCCTCACTTCCTCCTCTCTACTCCCGCTCTTCTGCTCTACTCCGCGCGTCTTAATGAATTGAGATATATTATATCTACTTTATTTGATAAACTATATTTTATGATATGGATGTTTCGTAGCAACACATGCACTTAACTAGTAATAATAAAAAAAATAAAAAAGGCTGTCTATCCATCATGCAAATAATTTTTGGACCAAAAATCATTCGGATTTTTATGCCGTTGGAAACCCATCCAACGAACCACGACTCCTTCCCAACCCTTAAAAATAAGATGAAAACCTAGCCGCAGCCTCCCAACATCCCGAACGGTCGCCGCCCTACCTCCACCCACCCCGCACGCTGCCACCTCACCAGCATCGCCTACAACGCCGGCGCGGCCCTTTGACTAGCCTCCCCCGTTGCTACCGCCTCCTCGTCCCCTCCCGCTGCTGCCAACACCTCCTCCCCCCACACTATTGCCGTCATCCGCCTCGATCTCCCTAGCTCCGCCCTTCTTCCTCGTCTCTAGTCGCTACCGCCGTCGGATCCTCCACTGCCTGCCCCAGACTCCCTTTAATTTCAGGTCTCCAGTGAACCCTGAACCCTAACCGGTGAACCCTAACCCTAACCCACTAGCGGCGGGAGACAATGGTGCCAGAGAGGAGGACGACGAGCTCGCCGGAGAAGATTACCTTGCAGTCCGGAGCACAAATCTCAAGCAAATTGCAATGTCAAATATTGCGAATGAT
Source organism: Phyllostachys edulis (assembly GCA_036346405.1). Taxonomy (NCBI): domain Eukaryota; kingdom Viridiplantae; phylum Streptophyta; class Magnoliopsida; order Poales; family Poaceae; genus Phyllostachys; species Phyllostachys edulis. Next base: position 26,258,014 of record CM070549.1, read on the forward strand.
TTGCACAAAAAATACCATTTGAATGATACATATCAATTCTGATTTTTTTTTAAAAAAAAAAGAACGTGGAGCTGTGGTTTATTCCGCATGCACGGAATTGTTGAATCGGTCGGACATCTCTGCCAATACGATGACCCTGTATCAGCATGTAAGTTGAATGTTGCACCTGGGAAAGCTGGACAGAAAGAATAGATGTTCTTAGCCAAGTTGTCTCACCCTGCTTCAGATCTAAAAGGCGCGATGCATATAGAGCATCTTTCTTTCACTCTATTTTACTCCAATTGATTAATATAGAAAATCCATGGAAAGTAGTAGCTTATTTTAGCTCGTGACTCATTTCTTTTTTTGATCTCGTGACTCTTTATGCTGTCACTCATGTACTGGGGACTTTTTTATGGCCTATTATTGGTGTGTATGTGACGATTTGTATGGCTTGTCCATGGAGCACTTCCACCATGTAACTCCAGTCAGAACAGGATGGTTAGTTCATTGCTGGTAAAGGGAGTGTAATTAATGGAAACCACCTCTTGCTGTGGTGGTAAAGTTGGCAGGGTGTACGATTCCATCTGTCGGTATTCAAATCATGGTATCCACTTTTATGTACACACAGTGCGTTTTAATGAGAATGTTGTGAGGTCACATGGTCTCCGTCTGTCTAGGCGTGTGCTAAGAAAAACGTATTCACGTGTGCGCGCAGGTGGTGTGTTTGGTTGTGCGTATTTCTTGTAATGAAAAAAAAAGATTGCAACTAATGTTTCATCTGTTTTCATTGTGTTATTAATCCATTCTGTTTACATATGGACGTTTAACAATAAATAGATGTACATATGGGTGAAATTCAGTTTTTTTTTAGCCGGCCAACCTATGCTTTCGAGTAGCGAGATATTTGACATTTCACAAGGTTTGATAAGTGCAAACACTAGCTGATTTTCTTCTCTGTTTTTAGTAGCTCAGTCTGCTGAGCTCATTAGGTGCTAATCCTCTTGTGACTTTGTCAGTCAGTGCGAACATTTGAACTTCTCTGTAAGTTGTCCGATCAACATAAGAGGCTATTGTTATCCGTTTAGGAATATGCCAGCTACAGCGTTCCGCGATTAAATTCGACGGATACAATCAATTCGATCAGACGGTTCACTGTGGAGCTCGCTGGCTATCACGGCGAATGTTTTGCTGTTACTGGGACCCATGGAACACTGGTATTTTATGTCACCGAAATTTAGTTACACGCCCGGCCAACCTCTCAGTGGCGCCCCTGCGCGAAGTCGCACAGACGCATGATTGCTTCGCGGAAAGGCAAGTGCTCCCCGATGCATTCAAAAAAGCGGGAGCTAGCCATTAGAGCATCCACGATTATTATAAATTTGATACATAGGAAAGAGTCTAAACCTGTAAAATTTGCTGAAATATGTGAAATCTGTTGGTGGGATCTAAGTTTGATTAAAAATATCGGAACCATCTCACTCTCTTCTCTCCCTTGCAATCGTTCCCCTCTTCCTCCTTTTTGAAATTATTTTTTTAATTGTGAGGAATCAGGACTTAGAGAGTGACTAGGTCTTGTGTTTTTAGCTAGAACCTCTTTGCTTGCAATGTGTAGGACTGGGTCTTAGTAGAAATAGATACTATAAGGCCCTCTTCTGTGTACATACTGTGGATGCTCTTAAGCGTCCATAGATTGCCAGTGCTGCATTTAGGGTATGTTTGGTTTGCATGTTAAGGTTGTCATGTCTAAATTTACATATGGCACAACTTCATACGTAGATATTTGGTTTTTTACTAGGCTTAATTTTTCATAGTTACTTAGGCGAATTTAGAAGCTTTTGTCATATAGTTTTTTTTTTTGCCACAAGTGTGACGAGAAAAAAGAATGTCACAATTCTTTGGCACGCCACAACACCAAAAGATTCCCTATCTTATCTGGTTAAGGTCACTCATGTATCTCCGTCATTCCCACACTTCACTCGTCACTAAAGGCGTTCAGATGACGAGCTTGATGTTTCCTTGATACGCTAGCGATATAAAAGTTACAAGAGCAACCGAATCAATCGGTTGTAATTACATGCCAAAGAAAGCGCTAGCAAAACAGGAAAGCTAATTATCCTTGGCGTGATTATCTCCTGGAGGATGGAAACCGCGTGGGCGGGATCCAAACAGGAAAGCTAATTATCCTTGGCATGATTATTTCCTGGAGGATGGCAACCGTGTGGGCGGGATCCTTGCGTAATTATCTCCTGGATGAGGCGCCGAGACATGCGCTGCCATGCACACACAGTCACGTCTAACACCCCCCACCCCGACGATGGAACGGGAGTGGGGCGGACGTTCAAGCTAGAGCAGAATTCCCGGAAGATCGCCGTAGGGAGCCCCTTAGTGAAGACGTCGGCGTATTGGGAGCTCGTCGGCACATGAAGAACGCAGACCTCGCCGAGAGCAACACGCTCTCGTGCAAAAATGCTGGTCGATCTCAACATGTTTCGTCTGCTAATGTTGAACGGGAATAATTGAGAGGTAGACAACGCTAATGTTGTCGCAAAAAACGATCGTGGCCTGCTGAGGAGGTCGATGGAGCTCGGAATAGAAGTTGGCGAAGCCAGCATGACTCGGCCACTGCGTTGGTGATGGCGCGGTACTCTGCTTCGGCACTGGAGCGGGACACCGTGTGCCGCCGCTTGGATGACCACAACACCAGGTTGTCGCCGAGGAAGATCCCGTAGCCCGAAGTGGACCTACGGGTGTCGGGATAGCCTGCCCAGTTGGCGTCAATGTAGGCGGTGAAGTCCGATAGAGCTGCAGACCGTGATCCATGGTGCCTTTGAGGTAGCGAAGTATGCGCTTTAGTAGATTGGCATGCGGTTCCCGTGGATCATGCATGTGAAGACAAGCCTGCTGAACCACGTGCGCGATGTCCAAACGTGTGAACATCAAGTACTGAAGTACTCCCGCATTGTTGTGATAATCTGTGGTGTTGGCGACTAGGGCACTGGAGGAAGGCAGCTTGGATCTTGTGTCTACCGGCATAATGCAAGGATGGCAGGTGGTCATGCCAGCTCACGCGAGGATGTCGGCAATGTACTGGCACTGGGAGAGAAAGAAGCCAGCACGTGTGCGCTACACTGAATCACAGAGGAAAAAATGCAGGTCGTCGAGGTCCTTGAGGGAGAACTCGTGATGAAGTGAGTCGATCGTCCGGTGAAGAAGATCTTGTGAGGAGGCGGTGAGGATAATGTCATCCACATAAAGAAGAAGATAGAAAGTGTCAACGCGTCGCCTGGAGATGAAGAGCGATGGGTCTGCTCGAGAGGCTGTGAACCCAAGGGTCATGAGGTAGGTCGCAAAGCGACAGAACCATGCTCGCGGGCCTACTTGAGGCCGTAGAGGGAGCGGTTGAGGTGGCAGACAGTGGAGCTGTGGTCGGCGTCAATAAACCCGGAAGGTTGCTGGCAGAAAACCATCTCGGAGAGTGTGCCTTTTAAGAAGGCATTGTTGACATCGAGTTGGTGTACCGGCCAGTCGTTCACTAAGGCGAGAGTGAGCACGGTGCGGACTGTGGCCGGCTTAACCACGGGGCTGAAGGTCTCATCGAAGTCAACTCCAGGTTGTTGAGAGAAACCATGGAGGACCCAGTAAGCCTTGTAGCGATCCAAGGAGCCGTCGGGCTTCAACTTGTGATGGAAAATCCACTTGCTAGTAACAAGATTAGCATTGGGTGGACGCGGGACCAAATCCCAAGTGTTGTTAGTGCGGAGGGCATCAAACTCGTGCTACATAGTAGACCACCAATTTTCATCATTGAGAGCCGCATAGTAAGTTTTGGGAATGGGAGAAAGAGAGGCAACCGAGAGGTTGTGCGTTGAACCGGTTAACGAAAACTGTGTTTGCCGCGCGTCGTCATGGAGTGGTTATTGACAACAGGGTCAATCAGTTGAGCAGTAGGAGGAGGTGGGGGTGGTGCTCACGTGGCTGGGACGGGAATGGGAGGTGAAATAGGATATGACACCAAAGCAGGTGTCATGTTGATGATCTCGTCAAGAAAGTTGAAGTCAGACGTGATTGGTGGTGCGGCACGCTCAGTGAAAGGAAATGAGTTTTCATCAAAAGTAACATGACGAGGGATGATTATGCGATTGGTGGACAGATCCAAACACCGGTAATCCTTGTGGTGATCGAGATAACCGAGAAAAATGCACACGGAGGAACGCGGTGCAAGCTTGCAAGGGGCTGTGGCAGAAAGGTTAGGGTAGCATCGGCAACCGAAAACACAGAGATGAGAGTAGGATGGAGGTGAGCAAAAAATGGCATGGTGAGGAGTATGGAAAATTAGGGTTTTGGTGGGCTGTATATTGAGGAGATAGGTGGCAGCGTGTAGGGCTTTCACCTAGTAAGCCAGTGGAAGACTTGCCTGGAATAAGAGAGAGTTTAGAATGTCGTTGTTGGAGCAAATGCCATGATCGGCCTTGCCGTTTTGCTGACAGGTATGAGGACATGACATGCGGAGTGCAATGCCATGTGTGAGGAAGTATGTACGGGCAGTGATGTTGTCAAACTCGCCGCCATTGTCGCACTGGGTACTTCGTATGTTGGCACTAAATTGAGTTTTGGCATAGGCGAAGAAATGAGTGAGAGTGTTGAACACCTCGGATTTAAGGCAAAGAGGGAATGTCCACAAGTAGTGAGTGTGATCATCAAGAATGACGCGGTAATATTTATAACGTGAGACGCTAGGGGCACAGGAAGTCCACAGATCACAATGTATTAAATCAAAAACTTTATTAGCCCGTGAGTGTGACGATGAAAATGGAAGACGAACATGTCGGCCCAACTGGCACGCATGGCACAACGACTCATTGAAGGGGTTCTTGTTACATGGAATTAACGAAGAAGAAACTAAATGAGATAAAGCCTGGCGACCTAGGTGTCCAAGTCGCTGGTGCCAGAGAATGGTGGAAGAGGTGGTTGATGTGGTGAAGGCGTACTGTGAAGGTGAAGGGAATAGTCACTAGAAGGGGTATAGTTCGCCACGACTATTGTACCTGATGACGACGTTCTAAGTTTGAAGATCCTTCACAGAAAGGCCATAGGGGTCAAATTTGACAGAACAATGATTGTCTAGAGTGAATTGATGGATAGAAATGAGATTTTTTATTAGGTTAGGTGTGACGAGAATATTGTTAAGATGAAACAAGTGCCCAAGAGTGGAAAAGGATGTGTCTGGTGGAAGTAATGGGAAGAAAGGAGCCATTACCAACAATAACTTTGGAAGGTGCAGCGGAAGAAGATGAAAAAATGGAAGACAAATTACCAGGCTCGGAAGTCATGTGTGTGGAGGCGCCCGTGTCCATGAACCACTCAGACGAGGGCGGAGGCGTGAGTGTCATGGTGTTGAACGCTGGCATGTGCTGGTTCTGGTCTCATGACGAGAGCGGCGTGGACGATGTGGTCGGTGTAGTTGGTAAGGCAGTCATCTGCCACTGTGCACCCGGTCACGGTGCACTTTGCCAAGATGGAATCGATGGCACCTAGGCCTGGTGCGATAGGGAGGCAACATAGGCTTGTGGCGCACCTGCAGGACGTGGTCCAAGAAGACTAAGCCCGTTGGGGTGATACCCCTAGCGAGGCCACATCTGGATGGAGCTAGCCCATGGGTGATGAAAGGACGGCCAGGGCACGGTGTTCTTGTTGCCGCCACCACCTCCGCTGCCGAAGCCGCCACCATTGCCACGGTTATTGTGACGGTGATTTTTGTAGGAGTTTCCACCGCCTTATCCATGGTTCGTGGAGTTGTTGGAGCCTTTGTTGCCGCTACCACCGGCAGAGGTGTTGGTGAAGAAGGACGAGGGTGGTGAGGTAGCGAACGAGTTCTGGAGTTCCTCAAGGATGAGCGCGGAACGAGTTTCGAGGAACGATAGGAACGGTTTCTGCATGGGAATGAGGGTGCGCATGAAGGCATACTTTCGTTCAACCCGCGGAGAGTGTTGAGGACGAGAGTCTTGTTGTTGATCTTGCAGTCAACGTCGTGAAGGGCATCAGCTAGTGTCTTTTGCTTGCGGTAGTAATCCACAATGGACAATGCGCCCTGAACAAAACTCCGGAATTCCTGTTCGAGGTAGATGGCACGTGTTTCGGCATTGTCATGGAACAACCCTTTGATGTTGATCCAGACGACTTGGGTCGTGGCGTCCATGGACATCACCATGGCCAGGACCTCGACGGAGATTGAGCCATGATTCAATGAGGGCGTCAAGGTGCTTCCACTGCGGATCGGGGGAGGTGGGAGCATCCGTCGTGACGTGGTCGTCAAGTGCATATTTGCACAGGGCAACTTCAAACAAGCCTCACTATTGCGAGTAGTTGGCTGCCGAGAGATCAAGGGTGATCGGGACCAAGGTCCTGATGCTGGCCACGGCGACAGCCTGTGCCCAGAGAGCGGTTTTGGCCGCGGTGGCTGTGGTGTCACCCATGGCGAAGGGGTGGTGAGTGGGAGAAAGAAAGTGGTGCTCAGAAGTGACGCTCTGACACCATGAAGGCTTTCAGATGACGCGCTTGATGTTTCCTTGATACACTGGCGATATAAAGGGTACAAGAGCAACTGAATCAGTCGGTTGTAATTACATGCCAAAGAAAGTGCTAGCAAAACAGGAAAGCTAATTATCCTTGGCGTGATTATGTCCTGGAGGATGGCAACCACGTGGGCGGGATCCAAACATGAAAGCTAATTATCCTTCGAGTGATTATCTCCTGGAGGATGGCAACCGCGTGGGCGGGATCCTTGTGTGATTATCTCCTAAACGGGGCGCCGTGACATGCGCTGCCATGCGCGCACGGTCACGTCTAACAATCACCAGCACCATTGTCGTCATGGAGAGCTTCTGAGGATTGTTTCACTGCCACATCTCTCTTCTCAGGTAACACACATTTCCTACATCACTTTCCTCTCCATATCCACCATCCCTTCCTTCTCGTTGAGACCTCTCCACATTCTACCACAGCTGTCGCCTTCTCCTGTGATTCTACCACCAACTACCTTTCTAGATCCACTACTCGTCTACTTGTTCGTCATCCCGTGGTCATCGCCATCTCCTACCTTAGGATCAGAGGCTAGTTCGTGTAGGATACCAGAGGTAATATCACTTCCCTTTTTAGCACCAGGGGTGGATCTGCTCTTTCCTTTTACTTTTTCTTGGGTGTTCTTGTGAAATCTTGACTCTGTTATTTGGAATACTATAGTACTCATTAGTTAATCGTGCAGTAATATCATTGAGAACTTGTAGTAATTTCATTTATTGTTGCAGTACTTGTAGTATTATCCTTAGTACTTGTAGTAATATCATTGAGTATTTGCAACAATATCTTAGTGTAAGTCTTTACTAGTATATTTCTAGTTAATTTCTAAAAGTAGATATGTTTTGACCCTTTTGCTTGCCTTCCTTAGTATGATAGAAAAATGTGAGCAATTATCTTACTAGACCTATCAGGTTCTTTCATCTATTACAAGAGTTCTTCTCGGTCCACTCCCAAGATAACGGTTTACTTGAAATTGACCACTACGTTGCTGATGACAGTGATGGCAGACCTACAATTGAAAAAAATTGTTGTTTTGTCCACACAGTTAGTTGTTGCTGTCGGGAAGTAGCACTTAGTAGTTAGTAATGTAATGTTATTTAGAGGTGTGACTTGTTAAAAATGCTACTATTTACATTCACAGTACTTTGTTTCGATGAATGAGATCTGGAACTTTGGTATTAATATCGAAAGAGATCTAGAATTTTGGTATTAATTTAACATCTAGTCAAACAGGTTCACGGTTAGGGAGACCACAACTAATCGCTTCTACTTTAGCTCTTGCTGATCTAGCGCGATTCAACTACGTTATCAAGCTCGTTACTACGCGACGAAAGCCATGTTACTGCAGAAAATATATAGTGTTACTACACCATCGTCGGGCTCTTATTGTACGAAAGACATCGTGATACTACACCGTCATCAGAGTGTTACTACACGAAAGACATCATGATACTACTCCGCCGCCGGAGTGTTACTACACGAAAGACATCGTGTTACTACATGACTGCAGGAGTGTTACTGCACTTTTGCCGCTGTTCCACCACAAAAAATTAGGCAACCTACAGGATTTTGGTGATCATAACCACATTTGGTTCCTCGAAATCTAAGGTTGAAGCCTCGGTGAATCTCAAACCCTAACTCCCATGGCCGCAAAGCTTGCCGGAGCTGCCGTCGACCGTCGTTGTCGTGCCCGAGCACGAGTCTTATGGCATCGGACGCATTCAAAATCGCAGAGAAAATTAGGTAATTGTTCGGCCAGAAGAAGACGACCCGTGACCAACTGACTATCCTCATCTAGTCGTCTGCCTCTGCCACGTAGGAGTACACATCTTTAATTACGTACGTGCTACGTGGTGTGTACGCGCTCGTCGTGTCAAGTTTCCTTTTAATGCCGTCGTCGTGCGTACTGCGCCACATTAAGTCGTCGTTGCGCCAGTTAACAGCGGTTTTGTATAGGACTAGTACAGTGTACGTACAGCGGAAGCGGTACGTATGTATTTAGTGGTGGTTACGATCGGTGGACCGATCGCCTTTCACAATTGATTGGCGCTCTCTCTAGTCTAATGGAATGGTTCATCAGGGTGGTCCAAATAATCGGACGTGAACAGTAGCGCTAGGGATAGGTCGTCATGGTTTGACAAACCCGTACCTAGTACCTACGGGTGTCTTCAGAGTAAATTCGGATCAAATTTGGGTATTAGTTGGCCGGATCTGGGGAAGATACGCAGGTGCGTGCAACACCCAACAAGACAACGCATAGAACGTTGCATTTTTTACGGATCCCCGTGCGAATTGTACGATTTTCATGTGAAATTTGTGCGACCCGAACATGTCTATACTCTTGTTATTAATCTCATGGGAATAAGAGATTAGTATGTAGTATAAATATTTAATGAGACAAAGGGAGGTTAATGAGGGACACAAATGGAGAATGTATCATAGGAATTGTAGTTTTGCAACAATTGCACATGAATTTCATATTCCCACTGATTCCAAATATCATTTTGTGCATCAACGCAGTCTCTAAAATGATACACTGACTATCAATTTCTATAAAAAAATATATGTTGTTTAAATAAAAATATTTATATATTACGAAAGTATATTTCACGATAGATTTAGTAATGCCATTTTTCATGTTGTCAATTTTGATATTTTTAATATATTAATAGTTAAACGTGAAAATGTTTGATAGACACAGATCCTAAAACGACTTATATTTGGAATCGCTGGTGGTAGGAAAAAGATCTACTTTAACTTTCTTTTCACTCATCCGCGTAGGATCAAGGCAGTTGTGTTTTCTCCGCGTCCTACCTAAACGGCAATTTCGGCAAAAAAAAAACTAGCACTTCTATTAAACTCATGTGTTAAATGTGGTTCTCCATGTGCAGTATTGTAAAATATGGCAGCCCGAACGTGCCCCACACCGGTATATGTGCAATTCTGGTCGCCCTAGCCCGAAGAAGGTTTGTCCGTCCGGTCTTGACAGCAGCGCCAAAATCTGTGCACCCTCGGCGATTGCTTTTTCTCCGACACCGTGTCTCGTCGCGCTCTCTCTCGCCTAAACAAGATCGCCCGCCTCCACCCACCGCCCGAATCGCGCATGAAACCGGGAAGCGCGCGTCTGCGCCCTCTGCCCGAACAAGCTGTGTCCGCACAAGTGTCGCCCGGACTAGCCGACGGGCTCTGCTGGTCCCTCCTCGCCCAGACCTTGCCCAGGCAGGCCACGCTAGTCCTCCCTGCCACGGATTCCCCATCGCCATCCATCGCTTCCTCCCCATCACTATCCATCACTTTCGCGCTTTATTCCCTGCCGCCGTCGATGTCTCTGGATGCATGCAAGCCTCGCACGTGGGAGGGAATCCGATTACTCCCGTCGCAGCTATAAATTTCGAGGCGACGACAAGACAGTTCGAAAATTCTCATCCTCGCTCACTCGATTTCTCATTCTCATTCATTTTGTCGATTTTATTTTCGCAGATGATTAAGCATTGTTTACAGCCGTCATTAGCAGCCATATTAGCATGTATTTTTTTTCTCGTACATATTTTCTTTATTAATTGTGTAGTTAGTTAATTAGTCGTAGTTAAATATTCATATTTAATTAGTTGTGCTTATTTAGGCATAATTAATTTAGTCATTTTCAAATTTTTGTAATGAAATTTGTGTGAGTTTATTAGTCGTAATTAATTAGTTGTAGTTAAATTAACCTTACATAACTAATTACTTGTTTATTTAGGCATAGTTAATTAGTTATGAATTAATTTGTCGTAATAAGTTAGTGTTAGTTGGAATTAATTATTAAGTAAGTAATTCCTTAGAGTGAATTAGTCGTAGTTCATTAAGCCTTATTAAGTCGTAATTAATTTCTTGGCCTTGTTAAGTAGTAACTAATTTTTTGTAATTAATCTGTGGTAATAAATAATTCATAATTATTTTAGTGTTAGTTAATTCATCGTAATTAATTTAGTCCTGAACAATGTAGTTATCATTATTAAGTCGTAATTATTTATTTGTAATCCATTTGTGGTAATTAATTAGTGCTAATTAATTTAGTGGCATTGAATCACTCGTATCAATTTAATCACAACTAATTTAGTCGTACTTAATTAGTGTATATTAATTTATTGTCTGTATTTAGTCATAATTTTTTATTTCTAGTAATTCATCGTCATCATCAATCTATTCACTAATAATCTCCCTTTTTTCTCTCTTGCAAGCCATGCATCTACCCGAGTTTCTGGAACCCTTCTACGACGAGAATCACTAGTGCAAGTCGTGGATCACCAGGGACGCGGATGGCCCTCCACCCCTCATGCTTCAGTCCGGGAGAGGTTACTGGCAGCTCGATGCTCGCTACGTCCCAATCCTTCCAGACAGGGGCTTGTTGCCCTTTGCGAGGATACTCTCGGTTGGACGCCTCTTCACCCTAGACGGTAGTCTGATGTCGGCACTTGTCGACAGGTAGAGACCCGAGACGCACACCTTCCACTTTCGGTGGGGTGAGATGATGGTCATTCTCCAGGACGTCTCATTATCAACCGGTCTCCCGATCAGGGGTGAACCACTTGTTCCAGGACATCCGTCAGCGGATTGGAAGGCCCGGTTGGGGCATCGGTTCGGCACAAGCCCCCACGCTGGTTGTTATCCATGTCGTTCCGGAAGCACTGGGTCTACCGTCGTCCCTTCTGAAGAATCTAGACCCGTCATTATGAGTTAATGGAGTATTTTGGTAATTAATGATAATCGTCATATGGAACTAACATTTTTCATGAGTTGGATAAATAGGTTATGTTCCATGATGATGGAGACTTTGGATGACATCATGAGTTGATCGTCATCAAGTCAAGACTCGGGATGAAGAAAATCGTCATGTGTTGATGCATATCAAGATCCCGAAGTGAAGAAGATCATCATGTGTTAATGATATTGAAGTCAAGAGATTGGAGTAAAGGATGCATTATGTGTTGATATTTATCAAGATCTCAAAGAAAAGATGATCATGAATTGATCATCTAGTTAAGAGAAGACCCATCATGTGTCATGGAGGTCAAGTAAAGGATGCATCATGTGTTGATGCATATCAAGATTTCGAAGAAAAGGAAATCATCATGTGTTGATGAAGTTCAAGAAGAGGAGATGATCATGAGTTGATCATCAAGTCAAAAAAAGACCCATCATATGTTGATGGAGGTCAAGTGAAAGAGTGCATCATGGGTTGGTGCATATTCAAGTCAAGAACTTGAAGTAAAGAAAATCATCATGTGTTGATGATTATCAAGGTAGTAACCCGGTCTTGAAGTGAAGATGTGCGTCATCACGCTTCAAGTGAATGTGCAAGGCAAAGATATGACTAGTTAGGGCTAAGGATGTGTTTCTAGTTTTTTACCGGTCTTGGTGTTTGGTTGGAAGACCGGATTGCTAGTATAGGTTGTCGTACTATTAAGAAGGGTCTTAATTAATAGCTTGAAAGTGTCATGTGTTGATAGCTCATTGTGCTTGCTCTAGCTCTCTTTAGCATGTTGTCAATATTTGTGAATGTGTTTTGCAAATAGTTGAGGCTCATGCATAATCCTTGTAACATGTGACTTTAGTTTGCGAATGTGTTTTACAAATGGTTTAAGTTCATGTACCTTATTCCTTGTGGTGTGATTCTAAAAGTTGGCAAATGTGTTTTCTAACTTGTTAAGAATCTCGCCTTTATCCCTTGTTTGTATCGCGCATCAATTTGCAAATATGTTTTGCAAATTGAGTTGAAGCGGAATGCAAAAATCTGTGTTCCTCAGCTCTGGCGGTCTGACCGCAGGTTTTTGGTCAGTCTGACCGGCTGTTGAGAGTTTGACCAGGCATACGTTTCTTGTTCTGGCGGTCTGACCGCCATGTCTTGGCCGGTCTGACCAGACCTCTGGGTCATGTGACCTAGTCAGGTTTTTTCAGAGAATGTGTTTTTCTGGTTTTGTGTGCCAGTCTGACCACCATGTGTTGGCCGGTCTTACTGGACCTCTGGGTCATGTGTCCCGATCAGGTTTTTCCAGAGAATGTGTTTTTTTTTTTGTTTTGGCTTGCTCTTTTGTGGAGCGGTATGGCTGCCCCTCTAGCGGTCTGACCGGTTTGGTCTGGTCTGATCGGCCATTGGTTGGCAGTCAGACCGGATGTGATTCCAACGGCTAGTTTTATAACCGTTAGAGCAAGGGCGGTCTGACCAGCCATTGGTCGGCGGTCAGACCGGGGTTCCTGTTTTTTCAGCAGTTTCTCTCCAACTGCTAGTTTTTTTGTGTGGGTATAAATGCCCCTTGTGGCTTGTTGTGGGAGTGTTGTTGCTGGTGCTATTTTCCATTCCTTTGAGCAAAAAGTAAGCCCTCTCACCTCATATGTGCATGTGTTACACTTGGTAAGTTTAGAGAGCAAAACCGTAAGTGCATGTGTTCACTACTAGAAATCTCCAAGTTCCCTACCATTTTATTTGTTCCCTAGCAGTGGAAAGACAACTCACAGGAAAGAAAATATCCCTACGATGGGATCAAATAAACGTAGGGAAATTTTTTGTTCCCTATGGCTTAATATAGTTTGTAGGGAACTACGGTTGAGAGGGCCCACCAAGCGCATGTTGGCGTCCGCCAGCGTGGAGGGCGGGATGAGCTGGACACAACACCAAAATTTTTCCTACGGTTGAGTGAGTAACTATAGGGAATTAATTTTCGCTTGCCTCCAAATTTTTTTGCTCCCGGCTGGATTTTTCACATTCCCTCCTTTAGCCAAAATTAGCAGTACTACTCGGGCGGGAAGAGGTGGACAACGCACAGGCCAAAAGAAGCTGCCGAGGTCCCCAAAGAAGCTACAATCCCTCATCTCCTCAAATCTCCCCAAAGAAGCTCCAGACTGCCCAAATCCGCTCAAATCCGCCGCCATGTCCTAACCCCGGTCCTCTGCGCCGCCGCCATGTCCTCCCCCCGTTCCTCCGCGCCGTGGCGCCGCCGCCATGTCCTCCTCCGCCCTAGTTCTCCACGCCTCCGCCGGTCCTCCGCGCCAACGCATCCTCCCCCGGTCCTCCGCGCCGCCGCCATGTCCTCCCAGGTCCTCCGCCCCAGTCCTCTGCCTTGCCGCCATGTCCTCCTCCTTGATCCTCTCGCCTCTGCCCCGGTCCATGCCGCCATCACCCGCCGCCGGATTCAAGGTTGCGAGGAGGTCCTCCACGCCGTCACCTCCCCCTCCTCCATCTCCACCCGCCGGCGGCGTCTCCCCCATCTCCACCCTGCCTCCATCCACCATTCCACCTCCTCCCCTCCCCTCCCCTCCCCATCTCCACCCCGCCTCGCCTCCCCATCTCCACCGCTTAGTGGTTCGGCCAGCCCTGGTCTAAGGTGTTGGAGATCATGCTCTGATTACTACTGTGGCCTTCGTCCTCGCAGTCTGTGCAGTGGTCATCGCCATCTTCTGTTACGTGCGGGCGCTTGGTGAGGTCTGTTGAGTCGCGAGGCTGGGGCCCAGGAGGTGGAGTTCGGCCTGCTTGGTTCTCGTACAAGGAGCTCTACCAAGCCACCAAGGGCTTGAGAACAAGCATTTGCTTTCGGCCGGTCTTGAATTTGATCCGGAGGTGATCTTTCTTTGTTGTTTCTACTGTTCTCTGCGGCTATGGTGTCTTCTTTTGTGTGTCGGGGATTTGGGCTTTTAGGCTTGATGTTTGGTTTAGTGTGTACGTATTGTCCTCAAGATGTCAATTGCCCTATTTCTGAATCCTGATTTGACTTTGGGTGAAATGTTTCCTTAGTCGTATATTTGTTTTATGTGATTTACAGGGCACTCAAAAACTACAAAAGTGTCAAGCAAACAGTGAAGCGCTTGGAAGAGGCTGCGATTTCATCACAGTCACACGGGGATGAGAGAGTTCGGGTGCTGGCTCAGGGCGCTACAAGAGATCAAGGCCAAACTTGGAGGTTTGGATGGATAATGCCCCTTCAAGTGAACCAAACACTTCGAAAGCACCATTGGCAAGAGTATGTTCTGCTCATCTGATGTCATTCTTGTAGCTTTCGTCTAATTTGTTGGATAACTCATTAGCTTTGTGTGGCCGTTTATAGGCATCTTTGTATGTCTCTTTGTACTAACATTGTCTAAAAAAGACTAATACATCCTTTGGGAAAAGATGGCTAATCAGACTAAAGCTTGATCTTGATACTAACATAAGGCAAAATTTGACTTCTCTGAGAGATGAAAGGATCGATTTGCCTACTTGATCTATCATAGGCATGAGACCGATATACAGCTCGGAGGAAGGAGCCGAGAAGAAGCTGGTTCCTAGTTACATATAACATGCGATTGTTGATTGTTAGAAAAATACATTCTGAGAACTATGAGCTTTATGCGAGAATCACGCCAATCTGTTGAAAGTGTCGGTTCACTTTGACAATGTGCATCTTAAATGGAGCATCTTAATTACTCCCAGTTTAACAATGTGCATATTAATTATTATCTATACAAAACTTTGATTTTGTATATTTGATTTTAGTGGTTAGTGTAGATTTCCATAGGATGAATATGAGCACTTAATCCTTCTTGCATTTGGAGCATATTTCATCGTGTGAACACCATTGAGCTGCGAGATGGCAATGGTCTTGATAAGCGGATCCATGAGCCACAAGAGCGGCAGGGTAGAGAGGAGCAGAAGGTAGAGAAGTACGTGACATAATTTTTTGCATGTTTATGTCACAACAACGTGTATGCCCAATTGCATTCCTTATCTTAGAAGCATCCCAGCATGGCATTAGATGTTCATTGGTCACGCTTGTTTTCGTGAGGCTGGTTTTGAGAAAGTAGATATGGTATGGTCCTTTTTTCTAGAGAATGAATTACTTGGTAGTTGAAACATTACTTGATGGTTGAAACAAGAGCAAAAGCGACTGGTACAATTGATGAGGCGAATGCATGCTTCCTACGATTAGTTTTGTTTTCTATGTTCTTTTTTCTAAACGAACAATTTGTGTGACATTTCTCTTAGTAAACGTGAATACATGAATGACTACTATGGCTATTACTATTTTTAGGAGAACTCTGGTTATTGCTTTGCTTTGTTTTGTTTAGTCTAACACTGTATTTTTTGTTAACATGAATGAAGCTTATCTATTGCAATAGCCCATAGGGCATATATATAGTACAAGGGGACACACACAAGACTAAACCCTAACAATAGGAAATACCACTAATACCCTAACAACCAGTTTCTCCCATACAGATATATTCACTCAGTTTCGTTTGATCAGAATTATATACATTACTGTCAAGCACTTGGCCATGAGAAATTGAGAATTGCATATTAGCAATGCATATTAGCATAAGCGGTATGATCTGTCTTCTAAAGAACATTCTATGGTGGAACTGCATGTTTTATGCTCAAGGGGAATAAAATAGTGAGGCTTGGTTTTTGGTCAATTGCAATGGATATTTTTGTTTCCTATACTATTTTTTTCTGCATAACTATTCCTCTTTGTTGTTCGGTGCAAATCCAAATTTGTTATTAATATTTCACTCGAGAAAGTTTTCAAGTATCCATTGCATACCAATACAATCTTGTGCATGACAAAAAAAATGGTGTGGCTGATGTTGCAAGATGGGTTACAGCTGAAGTTTCTTGTTGTAGAGCTCTGACTGGGGAGAATCTTGTAGTTTGGCATCTAACTTAGCATGAGATGTAACAATGTTAAGCTTTCTGATACCCCAGATCATTTACTTTGGAAGCTTACTACTCACAAATGTTTCACTCTGCATTCTTTATGTCTCTGGTCAATTCCAATGACCACTTTTCTCATGGTTTTATATGGAAGGTGAAATTGCCATTGAAAAATATTTTGTGGTATCTAAGTAAGAAAGTCATCTTTGAAAATTTGTGTAAGAGGAACTGGACAGACTACAAAATTTGTCGGTTTGCTCTCACTTTGAAGTTATTGACCATTTTTGTTATCAAATGCTCCATGGCTACATATGTTTGGCAAGCAATGGCACACTCTTTTGATAACCAATACCTATTAACATAACCCATATGTTGGGTTCTTGGTTATTTGGTTGCGGTAAAAAACTAAGAGCTTTGATTTGTGTTGGGGTAGCCGCGACATATTGGGCATTAGAACTAAGAATACAGCTTGATTTGATCATACGTCGCTCTCTCACTCCAATCAAATCATGTTTTACATTTGCTATTGGCTTCATTATTGGTCTATTTTGTAGGAACAAGAAGACCGTGGGACCTTGGACTCCTTGCCAGGAGACCAGCAACAATAACCATTGAGGTATTTAATTGAGTCTATGGATGGGGCAGAATGAGAGCTTCTATGTTGTAGAATCTTTGCAAGTG
The DNA here is from genome assembly GCA_036346405.1 of Phyllostachys edulis. Lineage (NCBI taxonomy): Eukaryota > Viridiplantae > Streptophyta > Magnoliopsida > Poales > Poaceae > Phyllostachys > Phyllostachys edulis. The sequence goes on from CM070549.1 coordinate 26,274,917, forward strand.
GAGTTTGGCTTATGGAGTGATTTGGTTTAGGAATTTTGGATTCAGTGTTTTGCATTTTATTGGTTGTGTCCACATAACTCCTTGCGCGATTCATTTTCTTCTAATGTTGCATCTAATGTGATTGGTGGTACTTTGGTTTTTTGTTTCCTACGGAGACACAGGCTAGAGGGTGTATCCCTCTAAATTTAAAAAGTAGCCATTGCATAATTCTTTTATGTCATGATTTTTATTCTGTAGAACATAAATTTTGGAGTTTGGATATGTGTAGTGTTTAGGATCACATTTGAAATTATGTATCAACCTCTTACCTTTCTTTTATTTCGTTGCAACACACGGGCATCCTACTAGTGTTGCAATATTTGTTACACATCTTGACTTATTGGACAACTACAATGGCAGCATGCAGAGATTTATGGAGGTGCAAACTACTATATAGCATTTTTTCTTTGGATAATAGTCATTGATCTATCTTTAACTTTGAGCATTATATCTTTTAATTGTAGAATATGGCTAAGCATACTGGAATGCCTTCTACTGCAATTCCACTACCTCATATTTATGTGCTGGTGTCCAACTGTCCCTTCACATGTTTTTTAGAAACACAGGACAAAAACCCATTCCATTCACATGTTGAACTGTTATTTGTGTAAGCACCTCTTACAGTGAGGATAACTCTATAGCAGCCCTAGCACCTAAGGATGAACTGAAGATACGTTTAAATATGGATGAAGCATGTTAGACTGCCATGTGACAATAGCCTGCAAAAATCAGCATATGAATCGTGTGTTAGCACAAGAGCAACAAGCCTGCACATTGCACACATAATAGTCATTGAGCTATCTTTAACTTTGAGCATTATATCTTTTAATTGTAGAATGTGGCTAAGCATACTGGAATGCCTTCTACTGCAATTCCACTACCACATTGCCGCCTCCTACATATGGAATTTGCCTCTCCAAACCCATCTCACGAAAATGTATGTATCTTGATGTGTTGTGCCCATGTCCATCTATAGTCACTATTACATAGCGTGTTCCATTTATTCCCATATGCACCAACACTATAAAATAATACTAGTATTGCTATTACTGATGACATTAGAGTTAGACATGCATGATCTTTTTGCCTCAATACTAGCAGCTTGTATATTTTTATGTTTTCTTTTGTATTCTATATTTAAATTCTTGTCTTGTATAGGCTCATACTATTGGCTCAGCTACTGGAGAAGACAATCCAGATGATACATGAAGTAGAATTGCTCAAGGAATAGTTCTATCGGGAACTATTCCCTTGATTTGGATGGTGATCTTACCCCATTTTGATGTCAGCCACATTAGAAAAGTTTATGGAAATATTTCGACTATATGGATGTATGAACCTTGATGCAAGTGGTGAATGTACCTCCTTTTGTTGCGGATAGACTTTATTTCAAGATGTTAGCATTCTAGCTAGAAACGTTGTGAAAGCATGACTATATGTACTAAATTTGGTTTGATGTGGCTTGCGACATTATGTCAGCAATATTTCATGAAATATGTGTTATGAGTGTGATATGTGGCTTGGTGATATGAGTGGTATTTTGATACATATTGTTCATGTGGTGATGTTTTGAGGCGTATTTGTCAATGTGAAAGAAAATTTAAATCTTTGCCAAAAATGTTTGGATCTGTCTTTGTTTGATGAGTGGTATGATCTGATGTGGTGTTGTAGGGAAATAGCTTTGATGTGGTGTTGTAGGGAAATAGCTTTGATGTGGTGCTGGCAAAATCCAAATATAAATGTTCCCTACGATGTGAGTTCAAACCCAAAGCGTGGGAAATAATCTTTACATGTTGGACTTCACGCCATGTAAGCAATGTTCCTCGGTTCTAAACCCACGGAACAATTATTCCCTACATGTTTTGAAGGGAAACCGTAGGGCACTTTATTGTTCCCTACATACTTTTCCCGTGGACTTGTTCCTCTGACGACACTAGGAAAGACTTTCCCTACTGTTTTCGCGATGTTCCCTAGTAAAACTGGCAGTAGGGGACATAGGGAGTTCTAGTAGTGGTTGCATTAGTAGTCGATTGTGTATCCACTTGAGCTTAGGCACTTGATTCGTTCAAGTGAGCGGCTTCGACTTGTTGCTCTTGGTGTTTGCCGATACCTAGACGACTTGGAGAAGTTGAGTTGGTGATCTTCTCAAAGAAGGTTGTGAGAAGGTCCGAGCGGTTGTGAGTGATTTGGTGCTCGCCATCTTCGGAGTGGAAGAAGAGCAGCCCCGAGTGGATTAATGGGTTGATTCGAGTTGTGAACCGGTCTAATTTGGTTAGACTTACCTCGGAGGTGTTGGCTCAATTGAGGAGCCGGTCCAACATGGTGGGCTTATCTCAACGTGGATTAGGGGAGACCGGCAAGTGTCCGAACACCGTGGTAAAACATCATTGTGTCATTTTGGTTTGTCTTCTTGTGCTTTACTCTATTGTAATTTACATTTATAGAATTAAATTGCTTACATATCTTTGTATGATTGCTATCGTTATCTTTAATCTTATATTGTTAATGCACTTAGTCAAGACTAGTTGATTTAGGTTTTAATTGAGCAAAACCGAATTGATTTATAATTCTACATAAAATTCGGTTTTAGCCAAAAGATTTTAAAACCGCCTATTCACCCCCCCTCTAGTCGGCCTCCTCGATCTTACACCTTCCTAGTTGACTTCAAGGCCTTGTTCGGACCCTATTGCACCATGTCTGACCAAATATCCCTATAGTTCATGTCCACGCCATACGAGTGAAACTCTGCATTCTATGTACCGAAAAGATGTTGCATGTCGTAGTACTCTCGGATATAAGGCATAGACATCTACCTCAGTTGCGCACACGCTTTGTACACGTGCGAGCATGACTTCGGCAGGAACTTCGGCTTGTTGCAGGTGCATGCGGCCACATCACCTAGGTTACATGCATGTTTCCTTTCCCCCTGCCATGACTATTGACATATATTTTCCTCAGCCTGATCTCATACTTCCTCCTGAGGCCATCGGTCATCCAGATGTCGTGCATTCGGGCATTTCCCATCTTCTGGTCCATATACATCTGTATGTTCTCGGACCACTACCTCCCTTCATCCAGCTGTTGTCTCGCTGCGGTGGGTCTATTGACGAAGTAATCGACCGTGCAAGTCTATATCTCCTCGACGATCGCGGTGATAGGGAGGCATTGCACACCTTTCACCACACTGTTATACACATCAGACATGTTGGCCGTCATGATTTTGTACCTCGCACCATCTGTGTCATAGAGCAGGGACGATTTCTCCAACTCAGGAGCGTGGGAATTAATCCACTACGCGAAACTTATGCTGCTCCTGGATTGCTCGCTCGTAGTCTCCTGTCCCTCCTGTGCATCGGGAGGGGACTCTCTTGTATGCCTCGTAGTCCGATGTTCGAGATCTATCCAGATGGACTCAAACTTCCACCTCTAGTTCTACATGTACAACACCTTGAACGACTTCATTAGTTTCTGGCTGCAAAATCGCATGAAAAAGTTTCATTCAAGATGCCTCATGCACCACCGGGTTTCCACATCATTCCATTAGTGAGGGGGTTTCGACCCATTCTTCATGGCGTTTGAGCCGACAACAACCCAGCATTTCAGTCCGTGATAAGACACACGTTGGCCCGGTCTCCCACAACCGACAGTTTCGCATTCGCGAGGAACCACAACCAACTTGATGTGTTCTCATTCTCTCTGATGTAAGCGGCAGGAGAAGTTGGTCATTAGCGTCGTCATTATCCTTTGTGAGAATGGAGCCCTTGTACCTCCCCATGAGGAAAGTGACATTCATGGCGAACACAGGACGACAGAATTTGAAGCCCTCTATGGCCTAGACGAAATCCCAGAACACCCAGTCCAGTATAAAGCAGTTGGGACCTCTATCAGCATCTTCACTTTCAACCTTGTTTATGTACGTGTTGGGGTTTTCTTTGGCAATCTGGTGAAGCATTCTCGGCACAAGGTTGTACTTCTCTTCGTATGTTCTGTATATGGACTTGATAACTTTCTGTTTGGCTCGTTGGACCTTGCTTTAGCTGACTGGATAACCAACCAGATTGGTGACTTTGGACATCAGCATCTTGGGGGAGACGGACACGTCCTCTGTAACTAGGTGGCTGGTAAGGCTTGCAACATATGCGGAAGTCACATTCTGATGTTGTCGCAAGTGTTCGCTAAAGTCGCAAGTGTGTTTGTCACAGCCTTGACCGTGAAGAACTTTGCTCGGTGAGTGCTGACCTTGCCAGGGCAGCCTTGCACTATGCACTTCACTACGTAATGTCTTGGGTTAGACCGGTGCACCCGGTACACATGGCTGATGGATAAGACGTACTGTGCTATAGCTTGTTGCACGACCGTCTTGCTAGGGAAGTGTTGCCCAACTAAGAGGTGTCGGCATCAAACCCCCACCGTGACCCTTCTTCTTGCGGCAGTACGAGCGAACATACCATGATATCATCAAGTCTCGATGCCACATAAGGCACCTCCGTTGACACAATTCCACCTGTTGGACCACCACCCTAGGGTGCGTCCTCCTCACTACCATCCGAGCCGGGGTCGGCATCCTCGTCGGACTCCAACCCAAGAGGCTGGTCCGGTAGATACTCGTGGCAGCCAATGCGGGCCGGCCACCACAGTTTTGCCCCCTCATTTTTGCACAAAATTATGCGCAAGTCTTCTCCCGTGGACTTCCTCCAAAACAACACATTCCGTGCTACTGCCTTCAAGCTTCGCCTATGGTTGCCCGTTTCCCGAGGCACCAACATCATCAAGGTTTTTCAGCGCACTGCGTATGATATTCACGTACACCATCGGCTTCCTGTATATCGCCGCCTCGGGTTAGGAAGCAATATGCATGTACTGGCCCTATGCTATGCTTTCGTTCACCATGACCAGCTCCCATACACCTTGCCCTCCCCTATTCGTGCAGATGATCCTCTCGATGACAAGTTTCTTCGTCGTTGGCTCTGTGTTGAACTCCCTCCGGATGGAGCTCCTAAGTTCGTGAATATTCATCGCATCGAGCACCTCCGCCCGGACCACATTTTACTGGTATCTCGACAGGTCCAACCCATCGGTCCGGCGATCTGAGGCTATTGCCATAATACACTTCCAAGTCTTGCATGTTCAAAATTACCTAAAATCACAGCAACCCGATTTGCGGTATGCGATATAACAAACATGGTATGTAGTTAGCACTAATTAAATATGACTAAACTAATTAATACTAATTAATCAAGAGTAATTTATTAAGCTAGTAATTACCCACGACACTAATAATTACAACATATTATATGCAAGTAATTAGTTTAAATATGAGAAATGAAATCTGAATAATTTATTAATTAGGAACAAATTGATTACTTGTCAAAAAATATTTACGAGTAATTCATTACATCTAAGTAATTTCCTTTGTATTAATTATGATTAATTAATTAAGAATGATTAACTGCACACATACATTATTAATCATAATTAATTACATTTATTTAGTCACCACTAATTAACTACAGTGGTTACTTACCAACAAAGTAATTATGGCAGCGTAAATTCAACCACTCGATTTGCACTAGTGTAATTACCACTAATAAACTACGACTCAAACAATTATGATTTATTTATTACCCTTGATTCATTTCCACAAAATTAATTAAGACTAATTAATTACGGCTAGTTAATTTCTACTAAATTAATTATGTCTAACTAATTACAACTAAACTAATTACATTGATTAATACCACTATTTTTTAACCACTAACTAATTCATACTTAAATAATAAAGCCTAATTAATTACGACTAATTATTAAGCACTAATTAATTACAGATTCATTAGTTACGACTAATTCATTACCTCTTAATAATAAGCAGTAATAAACTACGGCTAAATTATTAACAACTATTTAATTACGACAACAAGTTACATTAATTAGGACTAGTTGAATAAGACTAATTAACTACGACTTCAGTAATCACGACAAATGCAGTGGACAAAAATTACCTGCCCTTCAGGGGACCGTTCAATACTGGTACAGTCCTAAGAATGCTCCAAACTTTAATCTCATCAAAAATTATTCTGTTCTCTGAGTTCTCAACGTCGAGCGCAAGAATGAGAACGAAAAAGCAATTGAGAATGACCGAGAGCGAGTTCGGTATTTATAGCCGCACGCAGGCAATTGCCATAGACAGTGCAGCGTGATGGTGGCGGGAAATCCGGAGACGCTTTCGGGCCATGGTATTCTGGGCTAGGGGCCTGGCAGAGACCCTTGTTCGGGTGACACTTGTGCGGAGGAGGCTTGTTCGGGCATTGGGCGTGCGGAGGAGGTTTGTCCGGGTGGAGGGCATGCGAACACGGCTTGTCCAAGCGTAGGGCGCTCGGACGCGGCTTCTCCGGGTGACTCGCATGTGGTCTGGGCGGTGGGCGTGCGGAAGTGGCTTTGGCCGACGGTGGGCGTGCAGATGCTACACGTGTCGACACATTGCTTGTCCAGACTATAGACGTGCGGCCGAGATTGACAATATGGTACGAAAATACACATATATAGCTGAACGACATGGCCGTGCGGCCGAGATTGGCCACACGGCACGAAAAACACTACTTCCGTCGAAAACACGTGGTGCCATAGGCCAAGAAGGCAAGGACTCCTCGTTTCCGTGGGTCATTCCATTTCCAGCCTTGTCGCAGTGTAATGTCCCTTGCACTACTAATCCACCATCTAGCTAGGACGACGAAGTAGTTTATGTTGAGAAACCATCGCTGGCGAGTTTAGTTCGAGCGATTACCTCGTAGACAAGCGTAGAATCACTTAGAATAATGCTAGAACATAAGAACAGAATAGTAGATTGAACACAGAGATATAAGGGGCTTCTTGCTTCTCTTTATTTCTTCTTCAATCGATCAATCGTTTATAATGAATAGCACCCCCTATTTATAGGCTAGAGACCCTGCTAGGGTTTGGGATGGGGAGCCCATACCTGGGCCGACTTCTGGGCCAAGTTCATAGTTTCTTAACACTCCCCCTTGGGCACCCATCCTCACATGTTCATGCCTCATCAAAACTCCATAAAAACCAACTGGAAAATTTTTGGAGAAAGAGCACATGATACAAGTTCTGCTGCGTTGTACGAATTGCCTCATTAAAAACCTTAGCCGAGAAACTTCAGGAAAACTCGTCAAGGGAAAAAGAATACAATCTACCCAATTTCATTTAATCTCCAGGATTTACTCTTTGGGTACTCGATCTTCGTAATCAAGTTTCAATAATGAGTTCATGAAGATTCTCCCCTTGAATTCTGCACTTCTCTAAGTCTTGTCATTACAATTCCACGTATGCACCTTTCAAAGCTAGATGCTGGAAGTAACTTAGTGAATAAATTTGCAACATTTTCACATGACTTAGTATGCAGTACTTTAATTTCGTCTATCTTTTGCAATTCATGAGCATAGAATAACTTGGTGTTGATATGCTTTATGAGATGATTCTTCACATAACCCATCTGCACTTATACAACACAAGCTACATTATCTTCATAAATAATAGTGGGGGTTTGCGCGGTATTCAATCCACACGACTGCTGGATGTGGTGAATCATCCGTTGAAGCCAAGCATATTCTTGTGAGGCCTCGTACAGTGCTATTATTTTTGAGTGGTTCGTCGAAGTCGATACAAGACTCTGCTTAGACGATTTCCATGAAATTGCAGTTCCACCACATAGGAGTTCATAGCCTGTTTGCGATTTGGCTGTATGCGGGTTCTACAGGTACCTGGCATCTGCATAGCCATTCATAGTTAGGTCTTGGTTCTTTCTATAGAACAGACCAAATTCTTTGCTTCTTTAGAGGTATCGGAAGATGTCCTTCATTCCCTACCAATGCCTTTGATAGGTTCTACACTATACCTTGCTAATAGGTTAATGACAAATGCAATGGCCGATCTAGTACAATTTGCTAAATACATGAGTGCTCCTATTGCACTTAAGTATGGGAATTCCGGTCCCAGGACTTCCTCCCCCTCTTCTTTAGGTTTGTACCGGTCTTTGTCTTTGCTGCAAAGATCTCCCGACCATTGGCAATTTCAAAGGGTATGCCTTTCAAAATTAAACTTTTCTAACACCTTCTGAGTGTAGGTTGACTGATGCACTAAAATCCATTCAGAGGTATACTCAAGCTGCAAGCATATGCAATATTTGGTTTTACCCAATTCTTTTATTTCGAACTCTGACTCCAAGTAAGAGATTGCTTTCTTAATACCTTCGAGTTCCAATAATATTCAGATCATCTTCATACACTGAGATTATACAAAATCCATCAGGATAGTCGTATAAATACACAGGATAATTCTCATTGTTAGTGTAGCCTTTCTTGCATAGAAAGTCGCCTGCGATTATACCACATCTGCTGATTGCTTAACCGTGCATGTGACTTTTCGAAGTTTCACCTTTGTCTGATTTCTATTTGCTCTGTCTTGGTTCGGGCGTGATACATTCTGTATCTTCATATAAATGTCGAATCAATATTCCATAAAGGTTTCTTTGTTACCACATCCATCAATTTCACTTTTAACTTCAAGTTTATTGCCATTGAGATTAAATATGTAAAGGGTGGTTCCGCCCATGACCGGGGAATAGATTTCTTCATAAACAACTCCTGGATGTTGAGTGAAACCTTATGCAACAAGCCTTATTTTACTTCATTATTTTCATTTCTCTTTCGAACAAATACCCACTTATACCCTACGGAGTGCACATAGGGAGGCGTGTGGCTTACAGGCTCAAACACCTTTCTTTTTATTCAGAGATAATAATTCTGCTTCTATTTCCTTCTTCTAATTTTCCTAATATGATCTTTTCTTTCAACGAGCGATACATGCTCTGGATCAAGATCGATGATTGTGTCAATTTCTTTGCAAAATCAATGTCGACATTGGCTGTTGTCTTATTCATAGATTCTCCCGAGGTCACATAGTTTATAGCTATTTCTTCAAAGGGCAATTCTTCTAATGCTTCTACTTGCTCACCGTTGCTTTCATTTACGGGGGCAAGTCCCTTTAGTTTTTTACTCCAATGTGTGCACACACATCCATGCTGATGTCTCCCTTCATGGGGATGTTCAATTCTGGTATGCCTTTTCTAAAGGTGCTATACTGGTGCTAGGTCTCAACTGGCTCCCCTTCTAGTTCTGGGGAACTTTGGTGATCGGCTGTGTCAAGTCCTTCTTATCCTTTTTCACCAGGCGTCCCCGGTTACTTCGGATTCGAGGGGCCGGAGTTCTCGTCCTTTCAGAGGCTTTAGGACGGGATTAGGGATACCTTCATTGATATTTCAACCCTCTCCGGAGCATTGCGTACATGCATATGCAATTTGGTCACGCTCTTCAAATCGCTAAAGTGGTCAGGCAGATGATTTGCTAATGCTTGCAAATCAATTATCTTCTTGATTGCAATTGTTTTTTAGACTTCAATTGTCTCCTAGACTTCAATTATCTTCTGGACTTCTCTATTTGCTTTACTAGTGCGCGGGTCGTGTGCATGGATTTCAATTATCTTCTGGACTTCAATTATCTTCTGGACTTCTCTATTTCCCGATATTTTCATTAAGGGGTTGATTTCCTCCCCCTAATGACGGGAAACTAGTCTCATCTAATATACTATCAGTGAATCAGGCAGTATGCAAATATCTCATCATAGGTTCCAAATACCTGATTATGGATGCTGTCACATAACCAGCGTATATCCTAGACTTTCGGAGAAGTCCTATTGCAGTTCGTTGTGGTAATGGTATAGGTACATAAACCTTGCAACCAAACCTTCAAAGATGAGAAGTTTTTATGTGTTGACCTTTGCGCTAGTCGCATAGGTTAATGGATGTTATATGCTGGTGGTCTAAAATTGATGAGAGTTGCTGCCAGTAGGACTGCGTGTCCCCAACATACAGTTGGTAAATTACAATTCTTCAAAGGTGGCCGGGCAATAAATTTCCCATTGCCTTTACTAGTCCATTCTGGGTGTGGACATACGGTACATAATGCTCAACTTAAATTTCCATTGCCATACAATAATCATCAAAATGCCTTGAAGTAAATTCTCCGGTGTTGTCCATTCTGGTGGACTTCACATGATGATCAGGGAAACTATTTCTAATTTTAATTATATGCGAGATTTAGCTTTGCAAAAGTCTGGTTTCTCGTAGACAATAAACATACATGCGACCGTTTCGAGGAAGCATTGATGAGCACTATAAAATACCTAAATGGCCCTCATAGGGGCTGTATAGGACCGCAAAAAGTCTCTCTGGATACGGTCCAGGAATGTAGGGACTTCATCTTTCGCTTTCAGAGCAGAAGGTTTAGTAATTAAATTCCCGGTGGCACCTACAGGGCACACAAAATCTTCCTGATTCGGGAAATTCTTTACATTTACATTATGTCCCTGTGAATTATTAATTATATTTCTCATCATTCTAAGACCTGGGTGGCATTGTCTATCATGCCGAGATAGAAAAGGTTCAGAGCTTCTAAATACGGTTTTCGAGGCGGTATAAAGGTTGCAGATGCCTTAATATTAGTGTAGTATAGCCCGGTTTCAAATGAAGGAAGTCATTACGATACCATTTTCTACTTTATTCACGCTTTATAATGGCGGTATTTTTACCATACTCTTCTTGATCTCTACGTGAAGCTGTTTTGCGTGAATATCCTTGAGAGTTCTAGTCGATTACGGGTACAACGAGGCTTCTTTAATGGCCAAAGTTGTGCCCATTAGAAATATAATTGAGGCCCTTCTGAGCTCGTTATACAACTATCGCTACCTACGATTGTCGTAAGACTACCAACATTCTTGCTAATCGACCGAAAGATTTTCGTCTCTCTCAAGATGGTATTTATTGTGCTGCTACCGGCTAAGTACACTTCCTTCAATAGGGCGCCACACACGTTCTAATATAATGTACTTTATTAATATGTAGCAGAAAGCAAGCAACACATAAATAAAATACTTCAGATATCAGAACATAATTTGTTATTATAAATACGGGAATAAGTCTTGCAGGACTCGTTATAATAATTTAATGCTTTGCTCTACTAGAGCTTGCAACCATTATTAAAAAAATAATTCAATGTTCTGCTTCAATTACAAACTGCAAGTTACTATAAAAGATCAAAGTACAATGCGTGCACTAGATCGAATCAGCGAATTATTTAGAAACTTTTGCCTCAATCTGCTCCATGGAGATCTTCTCCATTTGGGCAACTACGGCTGCGGCCGCTGCGATGCCCAGAGGAGGGATAATGGGGCTGCTACTAGGCTGTCCACATCCATGGGTGCAACTAATGGGTGTCGATCTTCCGCACCTGCAATGGCGAGGTGTGCCTCATGTTGTCCTATGCCATTCTTCTTAGACTGAAAAGCATCAATAACGTGCAACTCACGACCTTACCCTTCTTACTCCTCTCCCTCGTGAGAGGCTTTATCACCTTGTAGCTGCTAGCATTGACTTTATGACTAACATTGCTACTAGGTGGCTATGAGATGTAGTTCTTCCTTAGAATATTATCTTAAGCTTCTGCAACTTGCATGGTGTAAATTAATGCGGCATACTCCGTGTAGTTGTCTTGACGATAGTTGCGTGCGGATTGCACCGCATTTGGGGTGAAAGGTAGAGAGAGTCTTCTCAATCTTCTGCTTATCCGTGATTACATTATCACAAAGTTGAAGACTTGTACAAATTCTGGACATGCTGGGTTAGTTCTTCGAACTCCTGGTTCGTGATGCCAGTCATCTTCATATTCATGCAAATAGTTCATAAGATTACTACTAATAATTTACATAAAATGGTTGCAAAATTCTTATAATGCTCTTCGAACTCCTGGTTCGTAATCCCGTAGTTTTCTTTGCATTTTCATGATTTACTGCTACTTTCAGTGATTAAAAGTAATTTAAACAATCACAAATAATCAAAACAGTAAATACAATAAATAGATTGCATAGAAATAACAATAACAAAGTTAAACATGCTTCAAATGCAAAAATTGATTCAAAAATTGAATTTCCGAGGCCCTTTTCTGCTGGAAAATAAATTTTCGGCGAATTCTACAATTTTTAGGGGTTAAAACACGAAATTTCAGTTCTGAGAAAAGTTTACGCGTAATTTCCAGATTTTCGGAGGGCCTGTTCGCAAAATTCGGATTTCTTCCCACTGACCGTTTGTTTTTCTTTTACCGGCCTTTCACGACCCAAATTGGCCCATGCACGCCCGGCCCAAATGGGCCCAATCGGTCGGCTCCTCAAAACGCGGACGTGGTAGGGGAAACCCTACCCACTACATGCGATGGTGGCCTTGTGTATGGCGAAAGGTGGGCGCGAGGTCGTGAACCTCTATGGCGGTCTTGAGGGCAATGAGCCGTGGGACATGCGGAGAGCCGTGAGGCGTACTGGTCTGGGTGGCGGAGTCGAGGTCAAGGCAGGCTGGGCTGCGGTGGGGGCGCGTGTGGGGCGATGGAAGCCGTTCTAGGGCCATGAGGCCGAAATTGCTTCTTTGTCGGCAAGCGCGGCCTTGGACCAAGGCTTTTGCCTCTTCAAGCGGCAGCGTGGCGTTTGAACACAAGTGACGGTTGCTCACGCTGGCGCGCGGCGCAGGCAGCAAGCGGTGACCAAAGCAGCGGTCGCTTCAGCGGAGGTGGTGGAGTCGCGTCTGAGCGGCGGCGGGGGCTTCCGAGAGGCCGCGACTCAAGTCGCATGCCATGGCTGCCAGCGGACTACTGGTAGGGTTCCAAAGCGTGTAGTCTTGGACGGCGGTCGCTAGGCGGCTCTGGTCGTGGCGGCGGCCCTACAAGCATCGCTGACGAGGCCGTGTGGCGGCTTCGGGCTGCGATTTTCTTTATGCAATTACTGTTCATACATGCATATTATTCATGTGATGCAATGCGATGTAGTGCAATCAACATCGGTTCTTTCGTACAAGCACCGATCGGCTTGGCCGACGACTTCAAGTTGGTTCGCGGTAGGTTAGGACGGATTTGCAACGTTCAATCTATGGTACAATCGTCATCCAATCTTTCATGCAATCTACCGATCGACATTATGTCGACGACTTCAAGTTGGCTCGCGGTAGATTAGAGAGAATTTGCAACGTAGAAAATCAATCTAGAAAGCGAATTTGCAGAATTGAAAGCAATCTAGAAAAACGATTCAATCTACGAGCGTTGTTCGTCGACGGCTACCTTTCAATCCGAGTAAAGTAGGCCGGAGTTGACCGTGCTGATAACATGTTGAGAAACCGTCACTGACGAGTCCAGTCCGAGCGATTACCTCGTAGGCAAGCGTAGAATCGCTTAGAATAATGCAATAACATAAGAACAGAATAGTAGATTGAACACAGAGATATAAGGGGCTTCTTGCTTCTCTTTATTCCTTTATCGATCGATCAATCGTTTACAATGAATAACACCATCTATTTATAGGCTAGAGACCCTGTTAAGATTTGAAATAAAGAGTCTATATATGAACCGGCTTCTGAGCTAAACTCATAGTTCCTTAACAGTTTAAGGTTTTACCGGGCCTATTGTTTACCGATCCCAAAAAAGATACCTCGGGGCTGGGTCCCCCACAAATCCCCACACAAGCCTGTACTATTATATGGCGCTGTAGGAGTAGGAGTACTTGAATACTCCTACTCCTCCTGCTCTTCTACGCTACACCCCCCACGCGTACACCACACTACCACAGGGAGTACTGGGGTACATAAGCCTCACACACTCGACGAACCCAAGAGATAGAGAGATGAGAGGCCAAGTGACATGATGACTCGATGAGAGAGAAAGAGAAGAGAATAGGGTAGCGGTAGCGGCTAGGCGGCAAGAGGAACAGTAGTCAGCAGTGGCGTAGGCTGGTCCATCCCGATCCGTCGCTGTCGCTCGTCACACACCGGAAGCCATTGCCATCAATGCCTCCCAGCCCCGCATTGATTGCACATCTCGTCCTCGTGCCTTCTCTTTCCAACAGCTCCATTAATGGGCGCCCATACATGCCTCCAAAACCCCTCTTGTTTCCCTTCCCCGGCCTACTCTCTTTTATTTATCCCTCCTCAAGTTCTCTTCTCTCCTCAGCGTCCGTCGCAGGCTTTGCTCCTCCTCATCTTCCTCGTAACCAGCTTGATTAAATTTCTCCTGCTGTTTGATTAGCTAGGTAGCTAGCTAGGCTTCTCCTTGAGCTGCTGCCGTTACTGTTGTCATAAAGGCATAATTGTAGTTAGAGAGGCTCTATGGTAGTGTACTAGATGGTTGCTGAGGCGGTGGGGTTCATGGCTCGAGCGGTGGAGGGCAGCAGGGCGGCGGAGCTCGTCACCCGGGACTTCCTCGGCGGCTGCACCGCCGCCGACGACGCACGGGACGCAGCCGCCAGGCACGACGGCGTGGTATGCCCGTGTTTCTCATCTCTCTCTCTCTCTCCCCCGCTCCCCGTGTGTCAACCTTTGGTTTCTTCTTAATTCTCTGCTCAATTGAGCATGGCCCCCTGTGGTTAAGTGTGCTTAATTTGCCTATGGATCGATTGGTTTGTTCAGTTCATAGGTAAATTGATGAAGAAATTTGATCGCAGAGTAGTACTACTTTTGTGTGCTGCGCGTTTGGTGGAACAATAACAAAGGGGGCCAGAATATCGATATATGCAGAGTTGCGGACTGATTGTTCGCTAGGCTATGGAGCACTCATATAGACCATTTGTGATTAGTTATCTTTGTCTGCCGTGTTATCCGGACAAGTTGAAATACTGTGTTATGCCAGATAAACTACTCATCTCAATTAGGAATTCGTTGTATGGGTATAAACTCGTCATGTAATGTAAAGCATAGACAAGTCATTGTTTTAGCTCAAGTGTTATCTTTAGTTCTTTACCCTCTGATTATTTCTGCCTCGACGGCTAATTTTAACTTCTACTGCCTGATTTCCCTGCGTGCAGCCCGGCAAGCTGTCCCTGCAGAAGCACGCGTGCCAGCCAACGCCCAGGGACCTCAACCTGTTCCCCGGCGCCGGCACCGGCGCCGGCGCGTCCGCCGTCAGACCCTACCCGACGGCGACGACACCACCAGCACCGGCCACGGCGGCCTCCGCCACGACGACCACCACCACGACGTACCACAGCGTGTGCACGATCGAGAAGGTCAAGACGGCGCTGGAGCGGTTCGAGCGCGGCAAGCAGGGGCAGGGGCAGCAGCACAGCGGCGCCGGCGCGTCCCCGTCATCCTCGTCCGTCACCACGTCCTCCGTCAAGCGCCGCGGCGACGGCGCCGTGGAGCAGGGCGACGGCTGCGACTCCCCGTCCGCCGCCGCCGGCGGGATGGTGGCCGCGGCGTGCCCGAGGTGCTTCCTCTACGTGCTCATCTCGCGGAGCGACCCCCGGTGCCCGCGCTGCGAGTCGCACGTGCCGCCGCCGCCTCCGCCAGCGCCCAAGAAGAAGCCGCGTATCGACCTCAACGTCGACTTCCTCGGCACCTAACCGACGCAACGTAGCTAGCCAAGAGAAGTTAGAGGTCGTTTATCCTCAGGGCGTTAGGTTTTGTGCTCCGATTTGCAACGACTCCATGTGACCAAGCTCAAGCTGTATGCGTGATCCACCGACCGATTCGGGTACATACGGGAGGTGCTCTTAATTTTTGGTTGTTTCTCCTCAATTGCTAGTACGCCCGGCCCCAATTCTGTTAAGAAATCAATGAATCAAACACTCCATAGAACATGATACTAGAATCCCATAATTGATCAAAGCTCTCCTTTTGCCGTCAATACTTAGTTTCGTTCTACGGTGATCTTTCTCTTTTTTTTCTTTTCATATTGCAAATGAGTTCAATCCAGTACTGCTTCCAGTTGTCACTAGTGTGCATGACTGGTTCCTATGTGTAGTAGACTGTTCGTCGTTCCATATATTGCGCAAGCTGCAACCGCTATGATTGCTGCTGATGTATGATGTGACTAGTTTACTCTTAACTCACGTTTCCTAGCCTTTTTCAATGGTTGATGAGGAGGAGTTTGACGTCGCAGCTGACTGCAGCCTTGATGGGCTGCAGTGCAGTTTGTATCAATGGCCGACATGAATGCCAATTAATGGGGCGATGTGATGGTTGTCCGTGCCCGGTTGTCTTTTGGTAGGGGATGACAAGGAAAGGCAAGCAGCCTTAGCCATTGCAGATTTGCCATGCAGGAGTGGCATTTCTTTTTCCCAGTGGAAGTTTAAATGGCTTGCAGAGCAGGCACTCAGGCAGGCCGCAGGCTGCATGTCATGCAGCGTTTGCAGTTATCGTCACCGTTCAACATCGTAGTATCGTATGCCCGTGCTTATCATTAAAGGGCCGCAGCCTTTCTAATATTTTCGTCAGAGCTACTGGCCAACATATATGGCTGGGCTCGGGAACCACCTGGGCTCTCTGCCCATTTCACAACTAAAGCCGACAAGTCAAGCTGGGCCTGATGCGATGCAGTGCTATCCTTTTCACTACTAGCACGCAAAAGAACAGAAACAACCTCAAAAAGAATAGAAAAAAAAAGAGAGTGCTTGGCAATCTTGTTACTCGAGACTCCAATACTCCGTATCATACAGCAAACTTGAATCACACATATCCACGGGCTATGTACTAAAGTTAGCTAATTTACCACGGCCTTAGGGCGCTACAACTTACAAGAGCACGTACATCAGCTCTACCTCATGCTTCCCACACTCGAAAGACCAAAACCCACGAATGGCACACATATTACCTGACAGTGTGTTTGAACAATTTCTTCAGGGCACGGGGTTAACTATTAGAGGCGTCACCCCGTAGGCGTACGACGCACCGTCGCATTTCGTCCTCCCGCCGATCCCGTACGTCAAGCACGGCGCGGAAGTGGTCGGCGTCGCACGGGATCCTCAGGACGCCCCGCTGGTCGTACCCGAACTCCGCCGCCGCCAGCTCCAGCAGAGCCGCGAAGCGCGGGTGCCTCGGGGAGCCTCGTGCTGGCCACCACCCTGTCCGCGTCGTCTCTCCCGGCCGCACCGACGAGCTGCACCGGGACGTGCCCACTTGGTGTACTGAAAGTCTTCTTCCTGCCCATTAATTTCAACATTTGATGAGTTTCGTATCTATGGAAAGAGAGCACAAGTGGTGGCTCGGTAAGAGGGCTTGAGTTTATAGCAGAGAAGGCTGCGCAAGAAGAATTCCAAGTTGTGATTATTCTATTTTGGCGGACAAAATCGTGCGCCACAGTACCCGTAAGTAGCCTACCTGGCCATACGTAGAGAATATATATATGATACTCCTAGAAGTACGTACTTTTACTTTTTATATACCTTAAATCGTATGATAATACACTTTTATCAATTCGAGCATACTCCAATAATGATTATAAGATACTTCAAAGTGAGTTTCACGGAAAAATTCATTAAAATCCATTTTTATAGCAAAATTTGTGTATACACTTCTTTTATATATGAAAAAGGGTATATAGAAAAAATAAAGCGTTCCAATAAATTTTTTTCAATCAAGTCGTCATGGAGTACGTCCGTTTCGTACTCCTGGATGTATGTACTCCCACTTGCAATATACCACTTAAACGAATATATTATATTTCTTTATCACTTTCAGTATACTTAAATACCAATTATAAGATACTCCAATGTGACTTGATTAAAAAAACTCCATTGGAGCTCTTTATTTTTGTTATATACTTTTTTCATATATAAAAGAAGCATGTACACAAATTTTGCTCTAAAAAGTAGAATTTAATGAAATGTTTCATAGAACTCACTTTGGGGTATCTTATAATCATTATTGGAGTGTGCTCAAATAGATAAAGATGTATAATCATACAATTTAAGTGGTATATGAGAAGCGGGAGTACGTACTCCCAGGAGTACCATACCATTTTCTTATTGTAACTTTCTAAAAAAAATCAAAAAAATACACTAAGGAAAAATTTAGCAATGCTCCATAAAAGTTGAGGAAGATTAAAACATTTTCCTTAGTGTAATTTTTTTTTAGAAATTTATCCTTGAATTTTGCTATATTTTTCTTGTGTGTGTTTTCTGGTTTTTCTACGATTTTCTGGTATTTTTCTATTTTCCCGTATTTCTTAACGGTAAACCTCGTTGACTTGAATGGAGTGACAAAAACAAAATATGCAATGACGGAAGAATGACAATAATAAAATGGTCAAATTTCCGATACCAGAACCGAATTTGCACATTTTTTTGAGTGGCAGGAACAAAATTTTCCCTATATTATATCCTTCTCCACTGTGACTGTGGACTGCTGCTACTGCTTTATTTGTCCTTGTCGTAGCTAAAAGACTAGACAGATGGATACGGGGACCCTCCGTACTGCGGAGGCCCCCCGTACCCTTTGTCTTGGGTGAAGGACCGAATGGAGAAGGAAGTCAAAGACATGTATGAATATGTGTATTGCTTGTATGTAAAATGATAAGAGATCCTCATTACATGCCCATAGGGCTTTATTTATAGGAGGCAAGAAGGGACATTTACCTTCTTGCCCCAGAGGCGAGAGAGAGAAAGGGCATTCTAGGTACATTTGCCCTAACATACACTATATAGACTGGATTTACGCATGGACAGCATCCCTGACGTCACACCGGTATTCCCGACGATCCGAGGGCGCGGAGCACCCCTTGTTGCCCTGCTACGACAGTCCTATTCAAAGCTTTCTTATCTTTCTGTGAGGCAAACCTTCATGTTTCTCATTGCAAAGGCTGTATCCAATAAGCTTTCAGAACAACTCTATCGGTTTCACAATATTTGTCCATATACCACCACATGGACATACCAAAGATACACTGAATCTAAAAGTAGTTAATGAGAAATGGTCAAGCATACCCCTATTAAATGATATATCACAACCGCTTAAACAACTTCCAAAGCATTTAAGTAGGGATAGAGTGTGAAAAAATTACAATAACTATACTCTAGATTCTTTCGATGGACAAATAAATTGAAACAGAGACTTCCAAGACTACGGACAAATATAGCGAAACAGAGGGAGAGAGTATCACAATTTTTTGGTTCCTTTTTTTCTTTGGCCTGATTTTGGTGTGCTATTTAGGCACGCCTTGTTGAAGTGTGATACGGGGATGCCCGGTCTTCATGACGTAGAATTGTCATAATTTGGATTCGTGCAAACTGACGAACGATGGCGTCAACCACTGTCTCGATTATAACAACCTGCGACACTCAAATTCGTCCAACTACACGCCTTGATCCTCGTCTACTCAACCACGTGAAGTAGAAGTGTTGTTGCTACTGCAAAACACAACAAATCACAAGAACAACGGGGTAGAGAACGTTCAATTCCCCTCTATGTTGTGGTTGTGCCAAGGAAATGGGAAGAACAAACGCAAGGCGCTATGTAGATGTAAAAGCAATCTATTTTCTGCATTAAACGTGGTCCCTGACACATGGGGCACACCCCTTGGCCTTATAACTAGCAAAACTCATGTGAACATGGCCTAAGGCTGACTTCAACTCCTATTCGGTCAAAATAAAGAAATTGACTCTATCTCTTGTTTCCTAATACAATCTGGACTCTTCCTAATACAATCTGGACTATCTTAATTAAGATAAAACCGATTCGGATTCCGATTCGAGTTCAATGTCATTTGTGCAATAACACTCTGGCAATAGTGTAGTATTACTCTGTTTGGCGTGCAATAATACTCTGGCTGGCGTGCAATAACACTCCCAGACTGTGCCATTAAGCAAAATTCTTGTACGACGACATCATTTCCAATCCTCCCAATATCCAGCTCTTCTTTCTTAATAAATATGAGAACAAGCAAAGATGTCACATTAGGTAGTAAACAATTCTCATCTAAATTAAAGTTTAACTCAGCAAGAAGTGAGTTTACCTCTAGTTGTAGCTTCTTTGCTCGAGCTCGTGTAATCGGTCTAATTGGGCTTTATACATTCTTCCTATACTGAATAGAACTAGCTCGCTCCTGATCTTAGAACTTGTATATCGCGAACAACAACACGTGAGATAGAGGACGTACTAGTGCCAGGGATGTGTCGGGACCAAAAAATACAATTCTAGGCCCTCTGTGTATAATGCACTAGTCCAGGATCACGCTAGTACACAAAGTATCAACACATGTGAATATAGATCCACACAAGACGAATAATAGCATAAACGAGTAATTTGAATAACAAATAACCATTTTGACCTTATAGTCGAATTTACATTTGTTAAGCCCCACAGGGCTAGTAATAATGAAATAAGCAGCAACGGAATAAATAACTTCAATGGGAACCCATCAATTCGCCACAGACAATCGACTGGGATCAAGACCTAAAGATCATCACCTTCGTGGAACTCCTCCTCAAAAGCAGGCGAAGACTCCTCCTCTTCTGTTGATTGATTTTAGCAAGCATGAGTACACAACTGTACTCGCAAGTCATACCACATAATGCAATGTATATATGATGGCTTATGCCAAAGGAATGGCTTTTGTGGTTTTTTTTTTGTAGAAATGCAATATTTGCAATTGAATATGAATAATAGATTAAAACATAATTCAAAATAAATAGACAATATCAATTTAACAATTATTTTCACAAAGAACACAAAGTCTAATAAAATTATTCACAAAGCCATATGACTTAGATCATATAGCTCCCTTCCCAAATGTTTTATGAAAATTTAACACTCGTGTGAAATCCCCGAGCATGTACGCGACTATTCGAATAGGTTGTTTAACACTTTGCAGAGGTTGTACACTTTACCCACACGATATAACAAGTGTATCTAGCACTAATCATAACAAAACCTTTTAGAAACTTCATCTCAAACATTGACACTCCCGATGTGCTTTACCGCCGATGCCAACCCACTGAGAAAGTTAGCCCGACACACACCGTTGGACAAGGAAGCGGTGAACCGTCCCGCGATGTGATCTACCTGGTAGTACACACCTCTACCCATCACTGAGCACCTAACCTACAACCTGAGTAGTCAATATCGAGACTCCGTAACCTACTAAGTTAGGCCTGTCCCATCAGGCATGTGGTTGTACGGAAGGCCCAGTTCAATGGCGCATAAAGTAAGTCCTTAATTGATCAAGACAAGACTTCCAAATTCTAACTATGCTACAAAGATTATCGTTCCCATTCACAAAGCTCCACCATATCACTTAGTATCCACCACTTGCCTCAGTCTAAATCATTTCCCACCCTGTTGGTTAAGTGCAACACATGCTATCACAAAGTAATAACACAACACACAGTTTTATCACAAAGTTTCATAATCACTTAGTCAGATTCATATTTGCAACTCACATGAAATGATGACTCGTTGCATGGCTAAGCAATCTACTCGTATCTAACCAACCCACGTTAATGCTACGATATTACCAACTAAATAATAAACCAATCTAGGGTGACAAAAGATTATGACATAACAATAGACAAGGTGAATATAAACAAGTTGAATTAATAACTAAACCCAAAAGCATTTAAATAAATACTTAAAGTAAATGCATTAATTTGAATCAAAGTAATTTTGAAAACTGGGTTCAATATGATCAAAGGTACAACTTGCCTTGGAATAGATCTAGGTACTGGTCTTGATCTTGAGGCACTCCTTCTTCTTCAAAGTTCTCTGAATTATCAACGTCTACTCGCAAACGAAGCAAATAAACAAAACAAATAAATAATAGAGAGAAAACAAACTCCAAAAATTTAATAAAAATCTCAGATAAATAGATCTCGAATTTAGAAATTTGAATGGGCTAAAATGGAGTTCGGGTGAAGAAGATATGGCTTTTGGAAGTTCAAACCCAAAAGAAATAACCTAAAAGGAATTTACTGGAATTCTGAATTAAAACAAATTCGGAAATCAATCTGACAAGTGGGCCCTATGTGTCATAGACACGGTCCACGGTGAACTGGATCTATTTAGGTTTGGATCTGGAGTATGGGTGCACCACCCACGCATGTGTTGACGTGGACGCCATGCAAACGACACGTAGGCGCAGATGCTAAGATGGCGACTGAAGTGGATGGCCACATGAACTCGACAGCGATGAGGGCTCTGTACTCGATGGCAACTGGCGGCATTTCACCGGCGGTGAGTGGAACTGACAGGTAGAGAAGGCTATTACGATCCTTTTGATGTGCTTATTGGTGGTCGGGTATTGTTGGATTTCCGCTCCGACGATGCTCTGGCAACACGAAGAGGTCCTCGAGGTAGCCCGTGCGATGGTGATCATGATGGTGTAGACCACAATGACAGGGCGACAAGGACGGCGACACAATTCGAGATCGAAGAGCTCCGATGATTTAAACCCTGAAAGCTAGAATGCGGTGGCGCTAGGGCTCTTGAGGTGCGGCGGCTTGGGGTTTCGGGGTGCAGGGAACAGGGCGAACCCTAGGGGGCTATTTACAGGGCTCAGGCGTGTCGGGTTTGGAAATCCCCAAATCGAGTCCGAAATGAACATGAGTCAAATCCGGAGATGGAAGGTGATACGGGATAAAATTCGGCCAGATTTGAATGCAGAAAAATAGGAGATAAGATTTGACGCGTTAACCCCATATCTTTTAGTTGGGATTTGATTTTTGTTGGACGAAGCTCTAATGGCGGACGTGAGCGGAGCTGCGCGAGGACGAAATAGGAGGTGGAAGGAAAACCTGACGTGTGGGCCACACACGTCAACGAGGGCTCGCGAGCACGCACGGTCGGACCGGGCGAAAGGCCATGTGGGTCCACCTGTCAGCGAGATGTATATGCAAGACACGTTCGGATTAGGCGAAGGCCATGTGGGTCCTTTGTCGTCCGACACGTATATGCCAAGACATGTTCGGACTGGGCGAAAGACCACGTGGGCTGAGCTGAACCAAAAGAGAGAATGGGCCGAGGAAATGGGTTTCAACCCATTGAGGTTTTCTGAGATTTTAAATACATTTTCTATTTTCGAAAATACTGAGAATTCAATTGGCAATTAGAAAATTGCAAATGAGCTCGGAAAAATTCTAGAAAATATATCCAAGCACATAGAATCCAGATAAAATAGTTTTGACAATTATTGATGTTGACATTAATCATATTAAATTATTTTGATACTAAAAGTCTATGTTAAGCTTTTAATTAAAATTCAAATAAACTCAAGGGTGAATTTTCCAATTACTAACTAAACAAAAAGATTTTTAAAAGCTCAGAAAATTAGGATGTTACAGGATGTCCTCGTCAAAGTGTGTTCCGCCACCTTAAAGGCTTTGTTCGGGCCTTTCCCTAAGTTTCGGTTTCGTGAAAAACAAACATCGAGATTCAGTGCGTGCGAAGACGCTGCGACCTATTAATGGGTAGCGTGCGTGCCCTTCACGGCGAATGGTGGTCAATACGCGCTTTGTGCCGAGCTTATCTTTTAGTTGGGATTTGATTTTTGTCGGACGAAGCTCGAAGGAGCTCTAATGGTGGACGCGAGTGGAGCTGCGCGAGGACGAAATAGGAGGTGGAAGGAAAAGCTGATGTGTGGGCCGCACACGTCAGCCGAGGGCTCACGAGCACGCACGCTCGGACCGGGCGAAAGGCCATGCGGGCCCACTTGTCAGCGAGACAAAAGGCGCGCGCACTTTTGAACTGGGCAAAAGACCACGGCTGAGCCGAACCAAAGAGAGAATGGGCCGAGGAAATGGGTTTCAGCCCAATGAGGTTTTCTAAGATTTTAAATACATTTTCTATTTTAGCAAATAGTGAGAACTCAATTGGCAATTAAAAAATAGCAAATGAGATAAGAAAAATTCTAGAAAATATATCCAAATACATAGAATCTAAATAAAATAGTTTTAATAATTGTTGATGTTGATATTGATCATCTTAAATTATTTTGATACTAAAAGTCCACGTTAAGCTTTTAATTAAGGGTGAATTTTCTAATTACTAACTAAACAAAAAGATTTTTAAAAACTCAAAAAATTAAGATGTTAGAGGATGTCCTCGTCAAAGTGTGTTCCGCCACCTTAAAGGCTTTGTTCGGGTCTTTCCCTAAGTTTTGGTTCCGTGAAAAACAAACATCTAGATTCTGGTGCGCTGCAGTACGCGGCAGCCTATTAACGGGGTAGCGTGCGGCCCAGCTTCATGGCGGACGGCCGGTTGGCGGCTGCGCTTGTGCCGAGCTAAGGCATGTGGCGTGGACGGCCCGCACCAAAAGCGCAAAGCAAGTGGCCCAATTGCAATTGGCCAATATCCGCTCAAAAAAAAGTGTAGCAGAGAGCGACGAATACAAGGACGTGACTACGTGAGAACCAACCGCTGCTCGGTCATCTCCAGCAGCTCCGCCATGCACGGCTCCCCGAGCAGCGTCAACGGCACCAGCACCCTCTCGTGTTCCTCGCCGTCGCCGACCAGCCGCATCGGCACGTATCCTCTCGGGATCCTCCCGTCGCCCGTCGCCGGCGCCGCGGACGTAGCACGCCGCGGCGGCGGTTCCCTCACGGTGCCTCCCCTTCCTCCTCCACACCATCTTGGTCAAACTCATTTTATGTGGTGCGTGCGCGGCTTGCAGCACGCTGCACGCAGGGCGGGCACGGGTACATACATAATAGCCACGGTCCAGCGTTATGTTGAGAAAGGAGGAAGAAAAGGTGGTGGAAAGTGTCAAGAGTTTTTGTTGGCGACGCTGACCGGCGGCTGAAAGAGGAGCGGAGTTTCAATGGAGGCCTATAATTAATTAATCCGGCCGTGTAATATGGCCAAGGAACGCAGTTCTACCAAGTGTTGTAGATGGCCAAATTATTAATGTATTGAGAGTTTGATGACTTTGTGGATGTTGTAGCCATCTGGGTCAATGGTGTGGACTGATGACCGATGAGTAGGTGAATCTTGTCACGGACTGTATTCCAAGTTTCCTTCCCTACTTCTTGGACCAATCGAGCAATATTAGAGCCATCCGGTTGGTAATTGGTAGTTCTACCGATTACAAGACCAACTATGTTATGCTGAACATTTGTTGCTTTGATCCTACGAGTTTGATTTATCTATATGTTTAGTACAATCGGTGTTTCTTTCTGGTATATTGTCTAGCACTCTGACAAAAAAAGTGTTGTTTCCGAACTTGTGCAATCAAACTATTTTATTTTGACCAACACGATTTTTACGGATATCTAGGATTGGCTTGTAAAAAAAGATACATGTAGATTTATCTCAAAAATAGTTTCTTAATATTATAGTTTTGTTAGAAGTTATGAATACATTACAATAGAAATATGTATCAAGTTATACTCGAGACACAGATGCAAGGTAACAAGAGACAGCACGTGAGCAGCCAGTGGTACTAGTTCCCACAGTCCAAAAAGAAAGGCCAAAGAACGGGGAAAGTGGAAAACAAGCAGGGTCGGGTGCTGCCACTCGCCCGAGCGTTCCAAGCATTCCTCTTTCGGGTATGCATCGTAGCTTCTCAGTTCTCGCTCCTACTCTTTGTCCTTTTCCACGTATAAAACGTGCTTGGATGAAAAGTCATCAAGCTAATTAAAAAATAACATATAGTACTACTGTATGCTAAGCCGATGGGATCTTTTTCAGAGCAATAAGAAGGTCCACAATACGTGGTCAGAATTTCTTGCAACACTGACGGTAATTAACCGTTGCTAAATTTGAATATCCAGTAAAACAAATAAAGTAGGTTGAAATGAAATTTGAAGCGTTCGAGGTTTGAAGATCCTACATCATGTTGCAGCCAGCGACCAAGCTACAAAGCCGAATCGCACAGTAAGAGCATCTGCAATGTATCCTGCCTGACGCTAAATTTGCCATGTCAGTGAGTTGGATTAGTATCTCGTTTTCTGTTCAAGTGGTATTTGGCTTGAACTCTTCATCCTTTCTTGCACTGTACTTATGTTTAAAGTCGGTATGGTGCCTCACAAAAACCAAGGGAAATTTTTCACAAGGCAACTCTGAATTTCTTTGTTGTGAGTTTCTTTTGTAAACTCCATGTGCCAGTGCGAATCCAACGCGCGCAGCGAACAAAACAACAAGCTTAGAAGGGAAAAAAAGAAGAAGCAAAAGAGATTTATAGAAAATAAATAAAATATTTGAAACACAGTCCAATCGTCATCAAGAAATCAAAGTTCCCAGCTTGTTCTGCAAATACAGGCTTCCAAGTGACAACAGAAGGTACTGCTCCTCTGAAAAATAACCAAATGGATCACAAAATTGCAGCAATCAGAGCATTCTAGGATTACAAATAGGTGATGATGAAACATTTAAGTCTCCCTCTCCTATACCTTGTTGATATGGATCGGACGCAGAGAGTTTACAATTCATTCTGACAGATAATCACAATCGTTACTGGTAAGTAGCATGTGCATTGCTTGTCAGCAAACAATAATGCCGCCGCTCCACCTAGAATTTCATGCAATGTGAGGGACTGATGACGGCGTTGTATTTTTTTTGCAAAGATATGTTCATGTTTTTCAGTTCAACCATCAATCTGGCATGTGAGAAGTTTGTTGGACAGAATCAGGTAAAATCACACCACAATTTAGGTATTTTTGTCTGACATTAAAAGTTGTAGTAATACCATAAAGCTGCATGGGGCTAAATTAAGCCATGTTATACACTCAATCAAAGAATTGATATACGAAAGAACAGACTCTCTCTCTACACTGTATATATGCATAGCTCCACATGTACTCGTCGGGTCTCGATCATGCCGCCTGGCCGGCTCTCTGCAGCGCGCAGTCGACGACTCGCCGGAAGTGGCTCGCGTCGCAGGGGATCTGCAGCACGCCCGGCTGGCCGTACCCGTACCTCTGCGCCGCCATGTCCAGCAGCTCCGCGATGCAGGGGTCCCTGAGCAGCCTCACTGGCACCAGCACGCGCTCGCCGCCGCCGGCGACCATCGGGACGTGCCCTCTCGGGACCTTCTCGTCCTCGTCGTCCGGCGCCTCGCTGCCGCTCTTCCTCCTCCACACCATGGTGATGTAGTGTCAAATTAGACGGCCTCGAGAGGTTGGAGCTGCGAGCGATCGTTGCTTGGGCTGGCGCTGACGACAAACGAGCAAGAAGTAGCTGTATTTGTAGGGAGGCAAGAAGGGATCCATGTGAATGGCAAGTAGTGACACGACGGGTTCGTCTTCTCACGTGAGGTCAATGCCCTAACGTGGACTGTCATGAGTGAATGAAACTACCTGAGATACCTCGATCCTTCGCAGTGGATGGGAGTTTATTGCACTTGGCGTTTTCTTTGGACCAAGTTGGAATTTGGGATCGAGGTCATGTGTAAAAGTCCAAAGTTTCGGGCCATTAATTCTTCTAGGCAAGACTATGGAGTAGGTTCATTGCATGGTTGAAGAAGGATAAATCAGCGTGAATCAAAGATGTCTCAATCTAATTTTGGGTTGGTTATTTGTAGATTTGGGTATGCACTATCCAAACTTTAAGAACAAATTAATGTGTCAACACTCAAACACATTAATACTTATATATATGATAAACTTTTAAGGTGTCTGGGGGATATGTTATCTTGAAGAAATTGCTCGTCATCACAGGACGAATAGTGCTTGCCTAGTTTATCGAGAAGCTAGGGTGCTGGAACTAGCAATTAGCTTTGCAACGCGGGAATATTCCTTACTAGTTTTTGCGGAAGACGAACAGTCTCATACGAAATCCATGTGTACGCCTCGGATAGCGTTAGCTCTCGTGAGATAGCCACAAACGAGGCCTTCACCTTAACTGTTGCTTGACATCGACGTTCCTGATGTGATGTCACATGATAGCGACCTTGACCTTATCTGTTGATTGACATCGACGTTCCTAATTCGATGTCAATACGATTGCACCGTTACAGAACGTAGTAGTAGCAGCAGAAAACAATTTTATGCCGATCAACTCCTAATCAGGGTTTGTTAATAAGGACCATCAAATTGGACACAGGCTATTGAACCAGAGTTGTTGGCTTATTTGGCGTTGTTTTTCATCGAAATAACAATTGTAGCCTCCTCTGGAGATTAAAAAAAAGAGAAAAAAATGGCACTATTTTTTGACACTATTCACTATCATTGTATCGTGCGGTGGGGACGCAGCGGGGGATCCAGGCAGTGGGGGCACGACATGGAACACGTGTTGTCTGTCCGTATATCTACGGTGCCATTTTTTTTTGCTAATTTTTTCATGATAAGACTATTTTTTATTATTTTATTGCGCAGCAGTTTATTTTAGCCCGTAACTGGTTGAACGACGTCCAGCCAAACGGCTGGGCCATCAACTGCTGACGAATCGGAAAGGGTGAAAAATCTTCGGATCACCGATCGAAACACATGCATGCGTTCCATGTGGGATCCCATTCCCATACAAAAACGATGGCTACGACTCGCTTCGGAAAAAGCCCGATCGAAGCGTCTGCAACCAGCGACACAACATACAGTCACGTCGTTGCGGCCGGCGGCGGCTTTGGTCAAGAACGCACCACGGAATCCAACGGATGCGCCCGCCTCTGCGCGCGTGTAATTCTGCCGAGGGTGCTCGCGCGGCTGTCCGTCCGTCGAGCTGTTCAATTCCGAACGCGACGGAGTTTCCGTCGAACCGTTCAATTCCGAACGCAGCATGTGGCCAACTTGCCAACGTGATGAACAGTATTTCTGTTCTGTTTTGCCATGTGAATATGTCATACGGGCAAAACAGTCACGTGCATCTAGACTCTAGAGTCCATCTCTCGTGGCAAACATATGGAAAGTTCTCTTGGACTGTATATTGTTGGCCATTCAAGAAAAACTGAGGCATCGGCCCATATGGCTGGTCCCTTTAGTCCAAACTTGTGGCCTGGCCTGCACTTACCTATTTCCTGCGAGGATCTTTGCAGCCCATGATGCAAGTTGTCTAGACGAGGAGTAATGCTCCATATTGCATTTGCATCTGGTTTAAGATAAAACTTTGCTCCATTTTTTTTTTGCTAGTAGAGACTAGCGCCCGGACATAGTACGATGGGGGTTTTCTCATCGTACGCTCCTCTCTATCGTCAGATCTAATTTGAAAGCTTCGATATTAGCCATCCGATCGAGCGCAACAAAAATCGGTGAGACGCAACAATTATTTCGTAAGCCGGCATCAAATCCTTATCCGATGCAACAAATACACTGTTTTGCAACACCGCGACATTCTCTCTTATGGCACAAAGAAATGTTTTGTTAGTGCAACAAAGCCCCAACTCGATGCAACGAGTATAGATTCCTCGGTGCAGCAAAAATAAAAATCCGGTGCAATAAATAAAGAACCCAACGGGAGAGATGCTCGGTGGGATAGGGGTAGCGTGCTTGGGAGTGAGGTGTCCGAGCGGGACGGAAGCATCGGACGGACGTACGCACAGTGTCATTTTCTTTTTTTAACGCTGTCTAGCACCCACTTTTACTGGTTAATGTTCTCCACACTGCCACTTTGACGAGCTAATGTATTCAACAAATCCACACGATCAATGCAAGTAGAGTGAGGGAGTCCATAAGTATCAGTATCCGACCATAACCAAGTAAGTCCAAGGAAAGTGATTCTTTAAGAGAACAAACGAACTAATTGATGTCAGCAGATGAGGGCGAGGAGAGACGGCTCGGAAAAAAAAAATCCATGCCGATGCCATTTCTTCGCCGCAGGTTAGAAAACAAACAGCAAAACAAAAGGAGAATCGAAGCAAAGCGAAGGCACTCGCTCACTCGACGGACACCAAATAACTTTGCGCCTTCTTTCTCGCGCCCTGCGTCTTTCCGCGTCACGAGAGAAAAGCACGCGTCCTCTTTCCGGGCACGATCGACCAGGCAGACAAGCACGCAACACTGCATTAAATTAAATTTCCGAGTGTCCATATATTTTTGAGTGTCTGAACAAAAATACTTAAACAGATCTCTCGAGTATTTCATAGGACACTCGGGACGAGAAGTCAACACTCGGTAGAATTAACTTTCCTGAGTATTTTTCATAACACTCGGGAGAAAAAATATAATCCCGAGTGCATCGGAACGGAAACACTCGGGAACTAATTTTTTCCGTCGCGCCCATTTTTTCCGGTCACCGCCTTTTTTTTCACTTCTAAGTTCTAACCCTACGTATATCCCCAATCTCGTCTAATCCCCAATACCCTCTTCCTCACTCCTTCCTCCTGGAGCCCCTCTCTCTGCTCACTTGCCTCTCTGGCCTCTCGGCCCGGCGCCTTGGTTCGCTCCCGCTCGGCTCCTCACACACCACCTGCCCGCGGCTCCTACTCACTGGCGCTCTGGTCCGACCCATTGGTCCCTTCGATTTCGTCGCCTGCCGCCTCCTGCGCCCACCTCCGCTCTGGTCTCCCGGCCTGGCCGGAGGTGCCGCCTCGGCTCTCCCTCTAGCTCACCTACTCCTCCTACCCCCTCCTTCCCTGGTTCGGCCCCCATGGCGCCGATTGCGCCTGCGCCCACGTGCGGCTTGGCCTACGGCCACCGTCGGCTCGTTGCCCTCTACCCCCTCTCTAACCTCCCTTTTTGTTCTTCATTAAATTGATTTTCAGAATTATGGTTGGATCAAATCCTGATGTTAGCTGATTTTCATGCATGCATGCCATAGTGATTGACTGGAGATGGAGGTGGCTACTGGAGATGGGCTACTGCCTATGTTGCCACAATTACACTGAGGGGTCCTTCCCTCCTTCCTCTCTAACCAAATCCTCCCCCTTGCTCTGTGATGGAAATACTGATGGCCCATGGTTATAGATGATATGGGTGATGATATATTAGTGGGTTGTGCTCTTTGGATTCATGTTGGGTTCATATGTGGGTTGTTTGTTGTGGGCAAAAATAACAGAGGGTGCGAGGTTGATAGTTCACCTTGTTGGGCTTTGCTGATTTTTGGGTTGAGGATGGCAGCGCCAGCGATGTGCTGGTGCTCTCCTCTTGCTCCTCCTTGTCGATCTAGCTCGGTTTCCCCGCCACCAGGGGTTTGGCCCGGCTGCGCCCTTGGCCCGGCCGACCCGGCCTACCGCCGCCGGCCCATGGCTTGCTTGGTTCACGCATCCCCTTAACCCTTACTCCCTCCTCTTCCACTGATATTTAGGTTTCTATGTTTTTGACTTGCTTTCATTCAATTGATGCTTGATTTGTTGCACTGATGTATGATGGTTTATGCTCATGTATGGTGAGATGATTGGGATGGCTACTGAGGGTATTGGATCGCTGGTATACCGAGGTAATATCCCCCCATTAATCTCTCTCTCTCTCTCTCTGCCACCTTGCTCTGAGATGTTTATTGATGATGGATGTGCCACTATAGGTTCGTCTTTGGGCAGAAATGTCAGTGGGGAAAGATGGTTGTTTACTAACGACGTTTACATGGGATGGCTTACATAATTGTAAATCGGTAGGGATTATTGTACTTCTTGAATCCAAGCTGTATTGATTTTGATGTGCAAAATACCTTGTGGGAAGTAGCAATATTCATGACTGCTTTTGATGTATAGTAGCAAATGTCAAAAAACAATATGTTCTTATTGTCTTATTGTTTGTTTATGAGGTAAGTACCACATGTTTTATAATATTCGCTAGATCATTGTGTGTCTATCTACTGGTGTTATCTGATGAGCTGCATGTATACCAAAATGTAGGATGATATACTTCGGAAGGCTGTTGAGACTTACAAAGGGAAAAATTGGAAAAAGATAGTTATTTTATTAACTGATGCAGCAGCAAGAAAGTTGATTTGTTATTCTATTTGCTACTACCATTGTGCTCTGTGATAAAATTTACTTGCCACTGAACCCTCCAATGTCTGTTCATGTAGTTCATTCTTTTCCTATGGCATGCATTCGTGCTTTTACTGATTGAGAAAATATATTACATTGGATGACAATGAGATCATTGTTCTTGCATGATTAAACATATGTAGATCACTATATTGAAACGATGTTTCCTTGCATCTTCGGTTTACATGAGTTTGATTAATTGTGTGCTGATGACTGATGCTTAGAGTTCATGTTTGGATTTTTGGTATACTGATATGTGGCGCAAATGAAGTGTAGATGCAGTGGAGGTAGGAGATGATTTGCTTCTTCTTTGTTGGGTTTGCCTTGCTCTTGAGGTATACTACCCCTTAATCCCTTTCTCTCTCTCTCTCTCTCCCTCCCTCCTCCTCCCCCCTAATGCTCCGTGATGAATCCTAGATGCTCTGAGAGCTATGATGTTGCTGCTATTGTGATGTGTATGTGATTCTTGGGCAAGCTGGTCTTGTGAAAGAACTATTTGATGTGATTGATTGCATGCATTCTCCTCCTAGGAAGAAGTTTATGTTCTTTAGTCCAATAAGCTATTTCCTTATCACTCTTTTCTTTCATGTAATTTAGTAATTATATTCTAGATCTGATATGATGATTAGCCACACATGAGCTAGTTGTTCTTCGCATACATGCTAGAGGGCTAGTTTTCTATTGTCATACTTGTTTTGACCATTGAATTATAGTTTTTGAATGCTTTATTTGATAATTTTTCAGGTATCTGTTGTCATGCCGAAAAGAATGTAGTAGAGGCTCAGTGTCCCTTTCCAGGTATTTGTCCTTGCAGAAGATTGTATGAAATATGTCTTTCCATATCCTCTTCTAGTTATTATTTTCATACTGTCAGACCTCCCTGTTAGCATCATTTTCTTATATATGTGCATAATTGAAGATTTGATGCAATGATCAAGTTATAGACTGACACTAATAAAGGTGGAATAACTATTTCGTGCTTCCCTCACTTCATTATCCATCTAGCAAGGATAAAAGTAACTTAATTAAATAGGAGCATGATGATATCTTGTTTTTGTGTAACACAATGACATTGAATTGCAAGACTGAATGATAGGGTCTCCTAAGAAATATGAATTATTCAATGTAGTCTTCTCTCCTTGCATTGAATTGTGTGTTACTTAGATAAAGTATAAGCTGTATATATGCCTATATCCTCAATGGGTTGGGGTTCTTGCCCCCACGTGACCATTTTTAGGCGCTTGTGGAATTTTAACCTCATGTATTTGTACTTTTAACTGTGGTTCTTGATATTAGATGATTTGGTTGTTCCTAAAATAATGATTGTTGAGTGGGGCATTTAGTTCATTGATTGACAATTTAATTATTTAAATCTGTTGCTTGATTTTAGGTCTCTGTGTCTATTTCGTCCTGATATAGATGTTCTGCATCCTCTTTGCAGTCAGCTCATGATCTTTTACGATTGGAGACTCTTAGATTACAGGTATTTTCATGCTGGATTACATTTGTGCTCTTCTCCATTTCTTTTATATTTTGAGTGATCAGTAATATTAAGCATCTAAGATTGGAGAAATTGCTTGTTTTTGTTAACAAAATGAAGATTTCTTTTCTAGACAAGGGACAAAGCCCATGTTATAGGCACAAATATTTACAAAACAAAATAATGCTTTTCATATCCGCAACTAAAAAAAAGAGTTAGACTTTAAATATGGAAAATAAACAACTAACAGTAAGCGCCAATATCTCTTGGTTTCATGTTGGAATGGGCATTAACTCTTGTGCCTTCTTCCTATGTACTCAGTACTCATTACGTGTTAATTTCAATACATTGTTGTAGCTAATGGTTGTTTACTCATGGAGTCATGGATCTATTTATAGGAAATCTATTCTACATTTGACACAGACATATTGGTTTAAATGTCGAATCATAGAATAATCCTTTTTTTTCAAGCTTGCATGCTTGTTGACGGGATAACTATGGTATAAAGTATAAACAATTTTCTGTCACAGAATTCGGTTTAGCCATTTAGGTTGTTCTTTTGTCTTGTGATAAGCGTGTCCTCGTTTCTATCATTGTATGGTCTTGAGTTGCTCTTCTCTGCAAAATATTCTTCCTATAACATTGTGTTAGGTGATTGGTCTGTCAAACTCTTGATTCTATAGACTATGAATCTTACTTCCTGTAGGAGTATAGATTCGTTGTTAGATTCATGAACATATTCTTTGTTTCAGGGATTCTAGATCACTAAATCTTAATAGTCCTTCAAGGTTGTAAGCCATTCCACATTCACTCTTAAGTGAAATTCGATTTGCGATCCAAACTCAATGTTATGTTACCATTGTGCTTACCTTATCTTTTCTATATTGATAATTTACATATCTATTATGTTCTCTCAAAATATTTAAATACTATCTAACTGGAGATTTTGCCTCTGACCAAGAGGTTCGCATTGGCGCCACGCAAGTCGAAGGAGGGATCCATGGTCTAGTGTCATACGAGAAGAAGGCATTCTAGACTTCTAGTTCCATATTCAATAAGGATCGGGACAAGAGTGGTTAGCTGCACACCATCGAAGGTGACTGCCGTCGCCTATTAGTTTTCCAAGCTGAGCAGTGTGTCAGCTTGCCTCATTGAGTTGTTCCTTCTGTCGGTTCACAGCTGCAAGTGTAACACTAAGCATCATCATCGTCAGTTTACCATTACGGTGCTTTTTTTTTACTTTCAGTTTTGTTGAGAGGAAGATCGCTATGCCATGATTGTACCAACTGATCAATGTACTTGTACCAACCTTGTTCATTTATTGGCTTATTGCAGAGGATATTGTGAGCTTGGGAATTATGTCAATGTTGTTCAATTTATACATGTAATGATTTGTGGTATTTATCTTCTTTGTGGAATTATGGTTTATTTTATTGCAAAATCGGTGCAAAACTAAATTGGATCATATATATATATATATATATATATATATATATATATATATATATATATATATATATATATATATAATGGAAAAGTATATTGTTTCCGATCGTTCAGACTAAAACACTCGGGAAATATGGCCACGTGGCCATCCTTGCCCAACGCTGTCACTCAAATTTTCCCGAGTGTTCAGGACTAAAACACTCGGGAACAATATACCTTTCCCAAGTGTCATTGGTCGATATACACTCGGGAACGTATTCCGTTACGATGGGAAACCCGTCGTGTGAGCTAGTTTCCCGACTGCTTTAGGTTTCCCGAGTGTAACCCAAAACACTCGGGAAATATTATTTTCCCAAGTGTAATCTCTGGAACACTTAGGAAACCAGTTTGATTCCTGACTAAACTATCCCGAGTGGTTTTTCCTGACGGTCGACCTTCGAGAACTAATTTCCCGAGTGTTTTTGGGACTTTCCCGAGTGTTTCGGGCACTCGGGAAAGTACTGGATTTTGGTAATGAAAGTTATGCCCTGTGATCTAGAACGTACGGTAGGGCCGGAAACGAGCCGAGCGGAGCTGAACCAGACTCGCCCAAGCTTGTTTCAACAGTATGCTCGGCTCGACTCGTTTGCATCGCGAGCCAGAAGGGCGGTTCGGCTCGGCTCATACAGTGGCTCGAGCCGGCTCGCGAGACAGGGCTCGTGGCCTGGCTCGTCTCGGCTCGGCGGCTTAGAGCTAGAAACCAGCCACACAGCTAGAGCCCAGAGACTAGAGCTCATTTTCTCAAAGAAATGCATGACAAAATCACAATTTTACATTTAATCATTCAACATAATCAATTTATGTCATGGCATAACAGTGCACCCATCCATCATACATAACAATTAACAGATAACAGTCCATCCATCATACATAACAGATAACACAACAGTCCATCCATCATACGTAACAGTCCATCCACCCATCATCCATCCATCATCCATATTTAACAGTCCATCCATGTCAACATAACAGTCCATGGCACTTAATGTACAAGATAACAAGAGTCCAAAATAACAGTCTAAAGTCTAAACTCCAAACCACGCGACCAAACAAAACAAAATGGCATCTTGACCCGATGTCATGGAGTCATCTTGGCATTCGAAGGTGAATCATCCAACGAGCCTACAAATACAATGCACAATTAGACAATGAGCACTTTATATATCTAAACACATTGTATATATGTTATGTACCAATGAAGTAAAAGAGCACTTAGAAGTAGTAGCACTCACTAGTTGCTCTCTACGATGCGTTGAGAAAATAGAATTGTTTCAACATCATCCTCATCATCTTCTTCCTTAAACAACAATAATAATCGAGTCAGCCATTATATGAACAAAAAATATTAGAAAAAACATATTAAAGTATGCAAGAACCTTCCACAAATATAGGAAGTCTCATGTCATCAAGTGCACCTCTTATCCAGCTAGAGGCACACACCAAATATTAGACCATAGCCGGACGTAGAGAAATCTGATAGTCATCTAGTACTCTACCTCTAGCACTGAAAGTTGATTACGAAGATATACTGCTAGCTGGTATAGTCAAGAAATTCTTAGCCATCTGTGACACTATCGGGAATCTATATGCATTCAAATTCCACCACTCAAGCAATTTGAAGCCATTGCTATCTAAACTCTCATTCACTTCATCTAGGTAGATGTTGGGACCCAAAAATACAATTATGGACCGTCTATATATATTGCACTAGTCCAGGATCACGCTAGTGCACACAGTGGCAACATCGATGAAATATCATTTTCATATACAAAGATGACTAATAAATAGACAAATAACAATAAATATCAGAGTAAAGACCTTAAGGTCAAAGCTTACAATTAATGCCCCAGAAGGCGATTAGCTCAATGAAGCTGCGGCGGAACGTAACAGAACAACTTCAGTGAAGCCTATCCATGTGCCCACAGGCAATCGGCTGGGGTAGCGTGACCTAATTCTCCACGATCCTTGAAGTAAACCTTGTTGACTGAAGATTCCTCCACTTCTGTTGATCGATTATAGCAAGCATGAGTACACAACCGTACTCGCAAGTCATACCACAAAATGTAATTTATAGACCATCGGCTTATTCCAAAGGAATGACTTCTATGGTTCTTTTGCAGAAATACATCATTTGCAATTGAATATGAATAATAGATTGAAAGCATAATTTAAAACAAATAAACCATATTAGTTTATCAGTTGTTTTCACAAAGACACATAGCTTAATCAATTTCTTTCACACATCCACATGATTTAAATCACACAACTGTCCCTTCCCAATTGTTTTATGAAAATCTACCCCTCGTGTGAAATCCTCGAGTATGTCCATGACCTCAGACGCGGCTATTCGAATAGATTGTTTAACACTCTGCAGAGGTTGTACACTTTACCCACAAGATGCAATCAACTCGATCAGAGTTGATCACAACAAAACCTTTTAGAAACTTCATCTCAAACATTGACACTTCCGACGTGCTTTACCACCAGACTACCCCACATAGGAAGCCATTCCGACACACATCGTTGGACAGGAAAGCGGCGAACCGTTCCACAATGCGACTACCTGGTAGTTCACACCTCCACCCATGCACACAGCCTAACCTACTACCTGAGTAATCAATGTCAAGAATTCATAACTTACTAAGTTAGGTCCGTCCCATACCAGGCATGTGGTTGTACGGAAGGCCCAGTTAAATGGCGCAGAAAGTTAAGTCCTTAATTGACTAAGGCAAGACTACCAATTTCTAACTATGTCACACAAATTATTATTTCCATGCACATAGCTCCACCATGACACTTAGTTCATCCTCTTGCCTCAGTCTAAATCTTTTCCCACCCTGTCGGTTAACTGCAATATATGCCATCAACGAGTAATAGCACACAGTACACACAGTTCTATCACAAAGTTTCATAATCACTTAGTTAGGTTTATATTTGTAACTCGCATGAGATGATGACTCGTAGCATGGCTAAGTAGACTAATCGTATCTAATCAACCCATGTTGGTGCTACAATAATACCAACTAAATAATGAACCAATCTAGGGTGACAAAAGATTATGACATAACAATAGACAAGGTGGATATAACAAATTGGATAATAACTACACCCAAAATCATTTAAATAAATACTTAAAGTAAATGCAATAACTTATATCAAAGTAATTTTAGAAAACTGGGTTCAATACGATCAAAGGTATAACTTGCCTTGCTATAGCAATGATGATCTTATTTTATCATCAATCTTCTACTTCCTTGATCTTTAGCTCCTTCGGATGATTCCGGGACTTTAACGTTGTCTAACGAGAAAGAAAACGCAAAAACAAACAAAATTCAAAAATACAAATCAAATAAACTCCAAATTTAAATTGAATTGTACTAGAAGGTAGATATTAAATTTAGATAAATTTAGAAACTTGAATGGGTTCAATCGGAATTCGGACGCAAAAGATATGGGCTTTGGATGATTCACATGAAATGATAGAATCAGAATTTCAAAATTTAGGGAATTGTTTCTCTGAAGGAAAAACAATTAATTATGTCATGCTGACATCATCAATTATTTTCAGCCGAAAAGAATTGATGAAATTAATCTGACAAGTGGGACCCACTGGTCAAAGAGATGGTGTATGGTGGACTATGTTTACTGGCTTTTGGTTCGGGTGAAATTTGGATGCGCCACATGGAATGCCACATGATCTGACACAGGGGCAAGGGGGTTTCGGTGGAGAAGGACCGGGCGATGAAGTTGACATGGTTGGCCACACTTAAATAGGTTGAGGTTGGGGGAGTTTGAGTTGGAGACGGCATGGCTCGGGTTGAAGACGACAAACAGGTGGCAATAACGACGGTCCACTACTACAGAAAAGGTATTCACAGACGGTTCAAAAACATCATCACAGACGGTTTCGTGAGCCGTCTGAGTTTATGGGTCAGTGATGACATGATGTCATCACAGACGGTTTTGAACCATCATTGATGCATACTTTCACATACGGTTTGTGGCTGAAACCGTCTATGATAAGTACATATCACAGACGGTTTCAGCCACAAACCGTCTGTGATAAGTACTTATCACAGACGGTTTGTGGATGAAACCGTCTGTGATAACTACTTATCACAGACGGTTTGTGGCTGAGACCGTCTGTGATGACTTTTCTCTATAAAGCCCCAAGTAGTGGCTGCTTGTGCCATTAAATCCGGCATCATATATATATATATATTATATATATTGTTAAGTGTCTTCGACCACTTTGGAGGATCGTCCGCATGACATGAGAAGGATGAGATAGTAGCCACGGGCAACCTCATTGAGCCCTGCCAAGTTTAAAAAGTATGGATGCAAGGAGGCGTCGGGACATCCAATTACGGATTGGGCGTCGCTATGTTGAAAAGTGTCGTTGATCTTGTGATTACTCCGGTGGGAAGTGGCATCATGTATCGACAACTAACCATTCTTGAGCATGTAATCGTCTTTAAACCCAACAAGAACACCAAGCAACCATTCTCATATTTCAAAAGAATTCTCAACTTGTTGCTTGGTGTTCTTGTTGGCTTTAAAACAATTACATGCTCATGAATTCAATGCCACTTCATGTCATCAACGCCACTTTCGAACATAGCGACGCCCAATCCTGTAATTGGATGTCCCATTCCTTGGATCAATACTTTTAAACTTGTAGGGGCTCAATGAGGTTATATATATATATATATATATATATATATATATATATATATATATATATATATATATATATATATATATATATATTGTTGGTTGTCGATAGATGATGCCACTTCGGTCGGAGTAGTTAGCATCAACGTCACTTCTGAACATAGCGACGTCCAATCCGGTAATTAGATGTCTGACGCTCTCCTTGCATCAATACTTTTAAACTTGTAGGGGCTCAATGAGGTTGCCCGTGGATCTTGTCTCATTCTTCTCATGTTGCGTGGGCGACCCCAAAGTGGTTGGGGACAATATATATATATATATATATATATATATATATATATATATATATATATATATATATATATATATATATATATGATGCCGGTTTTAATGGCACAAGCGACCACCGCTTGGAGACTTTATAGAGAAGAGATTATGAATGGAATGGTAGGGCGACTGCAATGCAAGAGGTAGGAGAACTTGACCAGAAGCATGAACAAGGGGACTATTAATATGAACTAATTATCAATTCAATTTCAGCATAAGACTATTGACATCATTACATCACAGAGCAAAGGGACTATTAATATGAACTAATTATCAATTCAATTTCACATAAGACTATTGACATCATTACATCACGAGCAAGGGACTATTAATATGAACTAATTATCAATTCAATTTCAGCATAAG
Organism: Phyllostachys edulis; assembly: GCA_036346405.1. Taxonomy (NCBI): domain Eukaryota; kingdom Viridiplantae; phylum Streptophyta; class Magnoliopsida; order Poales; family Poaceae; genus Phyllostachys; species Phyllostachys edulis. Next base: position 26,314,997 of record CM070549.1, read on the forward strand.
ACTATTAACATCATTGAAGCGGTTCATCGACAAGAGAACAAGACCAAGGGTGTCCAAACCCACCACACCAGAGTAGCCCTCGGCATCCATCGCATGAGCACTAGCCATTTTCATCACAGAGCAAGGGGGTAGAGACAGAGAGGGAGTAAGGTAGGGTGATACCTCGGTCTGTTGCAACCACGGTGGCGACCCCACCACCAGCACAACCTCATCCACCCCTTCACTTGCATGAATCACACAAACATCGGGACACAATTAAGGCTCAAGCATAAAAATCAAACTCAACAAAAGACATTAAGCTAATGAGACCTAGAGGAGAATGGAGGCGGATGGGGAAAGCAAAGCAGCCAAGGCCTAGCAGGCTTAGCGGGTCGGGCGGCGGCGGCGAGGTCGGCGGCGTCGAGGTGGGGAGGAACAGAGTAAATCTGCTGGGAGTGACGAGTTAGGGACAGGCGCAAACCCTAAGCGGAGCTGAGGAGTGACGACGATTAGGCGTCACCGTGGTTCTTGACTGGGGCAGACTTGCAAAAGACACTCTTATCGTACGAGTGTCTTTTGTAGTGTCACCGTGGTGTCACAACCGTCGGCGACGGGGAAGAATGGCGGCGTCAACGACGGGGTCACTCGGGTGGGGAGGGGAACAGACGAGAGTAAGGCCGATGGGGAGTGACGAGTTAGAGCGCAAACCCTAGTGGCCGGCCGGGCTCCTACTAATAAAGAGACTTATCACAGACGATTCTATTATGGAACCGTCAGTGATAATTATCACAGACGGTTCCATAATGGAACCGTTCGTGATATGGGACATATCACAGATGATTCCATTATGGAACTGTCCGTGATATGTCCCATATCACGGACGGTTCCATTAATGGTTTTTTCTCAAGTATATTTATCTTGTATATACACTTACATGACATGAAGAAATTACATGTTTATATTTAAAAAAGTAGAAACCTATAATTAAACAAAGTTTTTCTAGTGGCGGAGGTAGGCTGCTATCTCCGTCTTCAATACTTCATAGGCGACGGTGTCGGCATCGGACGGTTCCTGATCATCAGCGAACGAAGCCTGAAATGCGTCCACCCGCTGACGCGCTTGTTCGAGTGTCTCCCGAAGACCCTCAGACTATTGAACCAAGAAGAATTGAGCCCATAGGCTCTCTTCCCTTGCTTGAGGGGTCTCGTCCTGGTTGACTCGGTCGTCTGCCGCCTCGATTACGCAGTCCAAGTGACGGCAAGCCTCCTGAAGACGTGCAACGTCATTTTGGAGAACCACGTCGATGACGCGGTAAACTCGTCGAAAGTGGGCGATCACCCGGAAGACACGGTGGAGGAGGATGTCAAGACAGCGGAAGGTGGCCGTCATCTGCTCCGGCAAATTCTCGGCCGACGTAGGAGTGGAAACACTGTTGAAATATTGTTCTTCCGCAGCATGGTTCAATGTACAACGAGAGAGGTGCTCGTACAGTGCGGCCAGGTAGGCCATTAATGCCAGCGACAAGGAAGAGGCAGCCATTTCTATTTTTTTTATAAGTAGGATGATCACATCTTCGATGGCAGATGATCCTTTTTATAAAACAAGGTATAAATTCGGGCGTAAAGGCGAAGAGCGCGCCGAGGGCCGGGCGAATCGATGTGACGAAGAGACACATCGGGAGCGAAGTGGATGGCGACGAAGAAGAAAACGCGCATTGGGTCATAGCGATATTATCACAGATGGTTATAACAAAAACCGTCGTGATATGTGGTGATATCACGAGCGGTTATTGTTAAGAACCGTGCGTGATGTTCCTGACGGTTCTTTGTTCAAAACCGTCTGTGATATCTAGAAATATCACTGAGCGGTTATTAAGAAGAACCGTCGTGATACTTCCTGACGGTTTTCAACATGAACCGTCGTGATATTACCTCTTCACGAGCGGTTTTTAGCGCGACAAGTAACACAGACGGTCTCTAAACCAAAAGCGGCGTGATTGCATATATCTGACGGTTTTGGTCAACAAATGCCGTGATGAGCGTTCGATATTAGCGTTTTTGTAGTAGTGGTCCCACTTGGCAGAGACAATAAAGGAAATGGAAGCTGCTGGCTCGGGCTCTTGCGCGCACAAGGAAAGGTGCGGGCCGAGAGAAGATAGCCCGGCTCGATTTGGCGAGAGGGAAAGGCAAGCGGCCATGGGAGAAAAAGATCTGACCAGGAGTTGTCTTGATGGCTCATTTGGCGGGCGAAGGAAAAAAAACAACGGCTCGGTGTGAAATGGAAACTGGCTGGGCATTAAAGAAAAGAAAGGAGCGGGAGAAATGGGCCGAAAGCAAATAATATTTGGCCAGGTCAAAACGATTCAGCCCAAACAGAATATGAGATTTTTAAATAGTTTTCTTTTTTTAGAAAATAGCAGAAAATCCAATCGACAAATAGAAAAATAGTAAATGCACTCGAAAAAATTCTAGAAAAATCTAGAAAATATATCCAAGCACATAAAATCCAAATAAAATAATTTTGATAATAGTTGATGTTGATATTATTCATATTAAATTATTTTTGATTCATGAAAATTCATATTAAGCTTTAACTTTAATAGAAAAATTCAAATGGTTATTTATATTTTTAAAACTTCAAAACAAACCAAAATTTTAGGATGTTACAATAGATAAGCAACTCTGACTTTGAAGGCTCGGTAGAAGTGGAACATACGAATGAGTGGCCGAGATGAGGCGGGGATAAAGAGCTTCTTGTACCCATAGCTGAAGAGGAGGTTACATCACCTCTACTAGCCACCTTGTTGTGCCGATGATCCACCTCGAATTGTGAATACAAATCTTCCAACTCGACCTTCACATCATTATGCTCATTTGCAGCCTTTGAGGGCTCATACATTTGGTTGAAGCACCAACCAATGAATCTTATCTTAAACCTAGGATCAAGAATAGTAGCAAGGACCATGACATTGTTCTTTTCTTTCCAATACTTATCAAACTTTTCCAACATTGCAGCAGCCATGAGCTTCAAATGATCATCTCCAGAAGCAATTGCAGCTCTTAATGCAACCTTCACATTAACTATGTAAGGATACACAATATTTGTTGTTGGATAAGTTGATCCAGAAAATGCACTAGTCACTTCAGCCAAGGACTCCAATATTGGTGCAATTTTCTCATACAATACCCAATCTGTGCCCAATGGCTGCCATTGGTAATTTGCATCCATGTCGGCATAACATACTAAAGCTTCCCTATAAGCAATGCAGATTGACAACATTTTGTACATGGAACTCCATCGTGTGGACACATCAAGGCTTAACCCAGGACCAATTTGCAAAGCAAGAGACGAACAAATTTGTAAGAATTTGTGCATACGAGATGGAGACTTCTTTATATACACAAAGGGTTATCAGAGACAATCCTAAACCGTCATCACAGATGGTTTCTGAACCATCTGGATTTATGTGCCTGTGATAACAGGCGGTCATCACATACGGTTTTCAAACCGTCTGTGAAAAAAGCTATCAGAGGCGGTTCTGAACAAGAACCGTCTACGATAGTTTATTTTCATAGACGGTTCTAAACAAGAACCGTCTGTGATAGTAATATCACAGACGGTTCTTGTCCAGAACCGTTTATGATAGTTTTTTCTAGGGATAATTAGCTCAGTGACATCGCGTTAGGATGTAATCAGAGGAATGATACTCCGTTCATCACGCACTAGAAAATAACATCACGAACACCGAAAAATGTGATGAATGACATCGCCGCCAGTTACTTCCGTTTCCAGAATTTTTTAAATATAGAAACTGAGCTAAAAAATTTATCAATTTTTTTTGTAGAGCCTCCCGACACAGTATAATTGCTTGTGTATTTTTTTTTCAAAACTTTACAAATTCTGATTTTGTGTGTAAAATTCATTTGAGTATACAGTTTGTAGGAATTTTCTAATATAGAAAATGAGGTCCAAACATTATGAATTCTTTTTAGCTCCTTACATAGTGGACTTAATTGTGTAATTTTTCTAGAATTTTTACAAAATTAATTAATGTAATTTCATAATATCATCACATTATGAAATATTAGACTCCTCACACAGTGGACATTACGAAATTGCAATACTTAATTTTGTAAAATTTTGAAAAAATTACACAATCAAGTCCATGTGTAAGGAGCCTAAAAAAATTCATAATGTTTGGACCTCATTTTCTATATTAGAAAATGCCTACAAATAGTATACATAAATGAATTTTAGAGACAAAATCAGAATGTATAAAGTTTTGAAAAAAATACACAAGCAATTAAATTGTATCGGGAGGCCCCACAAAAAAAAATTAATAATTGTTTGAGCTCAGTTTCTATATAAAAATTTCATAATGGAAGTAATTTATGTCATTCTTCTAATGTTCACGATGTTATTTTCAAAGTCGATTTAATGGAGTGTCATTCCTCCGATTACATCCTAACGCAATGTCACTGAGCTAATTTTCCCTTTTCTCTATTGCAAAAAATAAATTCAGATTTTGAGCCAAACCAATCAATTGCTAGTCATGCAAAGAATGATTGGCTAGTTCTTTGTGCATTGAATTGTACCTGTGTCTAGAAGCCTCCATACAGTAACCAGACTACCATATTTAGCACCGAAGAGAAGAACAGGCAAAACCTAAGATTTCAGCAATCACAGATTTTTTATTACAGCAAACATTGTTCTTTTATAAGATTGTCACAACAACAAATTAAAAAACATACAAAAGCAGGAATTTCAGGTAAAAGTGTAGCAGGTTGTGCATGCCTGAAGGTGGTCTCTCTTGAAAAGGAGCAAGAGAAGAAGAACATGGAACCCAGCTCGAACTAGAGTGCTGATTTCGCGATGTTCTTCCACATCAAAAATTCGACAATCCTTTCATAGAGACCTTCCCACCCAGTCTGCTCCACAACGTCAGTTCCTGTGATTCAAAACAAGAACAATTAGAAAGTAATGGATAGAAAAATTGCCCAGGCAAGAAGAACAAGGGAACAATCAGTGATTCAGAGCAAATGATTTCGTCAAATAAGTAATTAACAAGAACCAACAAGAGATTAGTTTTGCATACCGTGAGTGGCATCAGTATGAGACGGAACCAAAGCCAAGCTCATGTCCTCCTCCTTCTCCGCCACCACCACCTTGTATGCGTACTTTCCAAGAAGAATAAGACTTTAGCGCCGCCTCGGTGGACTTCCTCCTACACGCCTATTGTGGCGTCCTCCTCCACCTCGATCTCCTTCTCCAGCATTCAATATATAAGGATAGCGCCAAAATATTTTGTTTCTTGCGCACGCATTCAAATTTTTTTGCCCTCCCGCGCTGCGAATCACAGACGGTTTGTAAATAGAACCATCTGTGATAATTCACAGACGGTTCTTAACAATAACCGTCTGCGATGTCTACGATTATCACAGACGGTTCTTCTTTAGAACCGTCTGTGAATTATTACATACGGTTCTATTTACAAACCGTCTGTGATAGTTACTTATCACGGACGGTTCCAAAGATAGACAGTTCTTTTGGAACCGTCTGTGATGAGGCATCTAGTATAGCCTGTTTTGTAGTAGTGAAAGGTGCTAATGGTAGTAGGCCATCATTTACGACAAAGTTCACTATATGACAACCACATCGAACATGAAAATACTTGGCAATGAAACGAGCTGATCCTCTAGCAGCAAACTTGGCCATTAAACTACGAACAACAGCAGTATTTGAGGAAGCATTATCAAGAGTAAGTGTGATAATCTTATCCTCTATCTTCCGTTCAGCAATAAAATCAAAGACAACTTGAGCTATGACAACCCCGCTGTGTGGAGGATCCAACTCAATAAAGTTCAACACACGACATTGCATAACCAAAATTTTATCTATATAATGTGCTACCAAACTCATGTATCAAAGGTTTTGGTTAGAGGTCCACAAATCACAAGTTAAACTTATATGTGAGACACTTCTTAGACTCTTTCTAAGGACTTCCCTCTCTGAGTCATAAATCTTGATGCATTCACTTCTTATCGTCTTTCTACCGATGGATTGATATGATGGATTTCGACCATCCTAAAAGGATACTTATGGACAATTATCATCTTGATCATATTCCCTAGGAATGGCAATAAGAGGTAAACCAGTGTCACCTACCATGGTGGGACCAAAGTTCAAATTAGCTTGAGCCTTCATCTTAGCCACCTTGTTCTGATATGGCGTGCACTTTGGTATGTGCCTCATCAGATGTGAAGTAGCTCCCCCTTGCTTGTAAGACATGAGTTTGTAGCGAAACCTACACTTTGCCCTTGTATCGATCTCCCCTTTCTTTGTCATCTTCCAACAATCTGATTTTGTTTTTGTCTCCCAGTTGCCTTCGGACATCCCTTACGCCTTTTTGACCCCCTCTTTGATCTTCCTTGAGACACGATACCATCTTCTGTCAAAGTCACAGCTTGTTCATCATCATTCGAACTTGAAGAATGCACCGAAACATATCCTTGTTCCCCCTCCTCATCAGATGGTAGACCAAGGTGATCATCATCAGCCATTTCCTCCCAATCCGCAACCTCGCTCAACGACTGTAAAACAATCAATATATCAATATATATGAATATATAAGTGAACAAAAATTCTGGAACACACATCAAACATAAAGATCACCGAGCATCAACACACATCTTGACATCATGCATCAACACACATCATCAAAAATTCTGGAACACACATCACTGAGCATTAACAGACATCAAGCATCAACACTTCAACAGACATCAAGCATCAACACACATCAACACACATCAAGCATCAACACACATCAAGAATCAACACACATCAACACATCTACGGTATCAACAAACATCAAGCATCAACACACATCAATTACTGAGTCTGCCGGTTCGCCGAGTTCAGGAGGCGGCTGGGAGCTAAGGAGGCCTCCGCTGGTCGCATGCTCACCTACTAGTGCCGAAGCGGAGGCCCCGACGTCGGCCGACTTCTTCCCCCGCGCATGAGCATGAGACTCCGTGCTCTGTTGGCGATTCATGGGAGTCGCGTTGAGCCTGGAGGAGTAGGGGGGAGCACAGGCCGAGGTGGACCACGGGGTGGCGACTCGGAGGCACGGGGGGAGCATGGCGGGAGCGGGGCGGCGCGGTGGGGATCGGGAGGTTTGGGGCGGCGGCATGGAGGGGATCGAGACGTTTGGGTGGTGGCGCGGAGGGGACACTACAACAAAAACATGTGTATAACAACGTATATCTCGCAACAGAAAGCATAGACGTTGCGAGGCTCATTGTGTATACATTGCGCATAAAACTCGTTCGGCCGGCCCACCATCTCCCACGTTAGGAAAAAATTACCCACTTCTTATCCTGACTCTTGAGTTCTGAGATGCTCCCATCCCCATCTCCTTCCTTCCTCTTCCTCTTCCTCTAAAATAGATCCCCTTCCTTCGCCTAGGGTTAGGGTTGTTTCTGGTGGCGCCTTGACTTCGTGACAACCTCGAGTCCTCAATGCCCACCTTAAACCTTCTCCACCATCTTTCTTTTTGTTGGATTGAACCAACGGTTGCGGCATGGCAGCAGTGACTCGTGGAAGGGCGGCGACACGGTGTGCAGGCATGGTGGTAAGCTCTCTCTGTGTCTCTAATTAGATGGATTGATTTAGAGGTCACCTGTTGGGGATTCCTTTCTTTCCCCATTCCATTTCTTCCCCATTCTTTCTCTGGTGTTTGCTACTCCTACCGAAAAATTTCTCCTGGGAGCTCCCTCCCTCCGGTCCTCTCCCTCTGGTTCCCTACAGCGCCCCTTTGGCCACCGGCGCTCGGCCCGCGCCACGCCCGGCCGTTGGCTTGCCTACTCCCAGCTCCTCTCTACGTCGACTCCCTGGTGCTACCCTCGTGCCTGTGGTTGGCTTGGCCTTGGGTCACGGTGCCACCGCTGCGCCCTGCGCCTCGCTCGCCCTCCAGACGTCTCGCCTGCTTGGCCACTGCTCGCGTGCTTAACTAGGCCGTCGGTCTTGTTTCGGTTTCTCCAGGATTATATTTCCCTACTAATTTCTCCCCTCTATTATTTCAGTTCTTAATGTTTGCACTGATTTCATTGTCTGATTTTTGTTCATTGGTGCATGGTGAGAGAAAAATGGTGGTGGGTGCAGTCTGTGTGATCCACTTTGCTCATGACATGTTTGTTGAAATGCTGTAGATAGAGTGAGATTTTTTTTCCCATTAGTGTGAGAACATTTTCTGGAAATCTTTATCACCCAAAGGCTTGACTGGTTAAGACATCTGCTAATATCAATTATGCTTCCGAAGTGTATGTATTTCAGTTTAGTAAAACATCTTCCTAGCTTTTAGGTACTCTTTCTTGTGCTTACTAATTTTTTTTCACTCTAATCTACCTATAGTCCAAATTGTGTCATGAAGTTCATCTATTTATCATGCATCTGTGTATACTCAAGTTAGATTTTCAGCAACATGGTGCATTTCCTGACAATGATCTTCTTGTCACCTGTGCATTTGCCTCTCAATATATCATTTGTTTAGTGAAAGTTGTGTGCTTCGACACTTTTAGCATACTTCTTGAAAGATAATATTACTTATGGAGGTGTGTCAAGCGGATTGAAAAATTAAAGCCATTTGTTTTGCGAGTTGCATTTCATGGAAATATAGAAGGTAAGCAGAATTGCCACTTGATGCAAATTTACCTGGTCTCTCCTGTGATATGTAATCAATCTTCTCTCTGTGTAGGCACATATTGTCGTAGGTAAGAGAAGGCTTCTAAGCCCAGCAACAGTGTACTTACACCTAGACTTGCAACTTGTTCTGGGTGCCTTGCACTTCCTGTTGCACTTAGGATTTGTGGTTGCGGATACGATGGTGCTATCAAGGACTGGGAAACTTTTCGTTTCTGTAAGGTCCAATTGATCCTTTTCTACTCTGTGTCATCCCACTAGAAGTTTTGTGATAACTGGTAAAATGGCCAATCCTAACATGACCAATCGTTCTATGAAGCAAACATCAAAAAAGGAGAGAACAGTTGTAATAATTCTTGATTCAGATGATGAGGATGGAAACATTGCAAGAAGTAAACAGTTGACAACTATGAAAAACGAACAACCGACAACATTTGAATTGGCCGGAGACAAAACACTCAAATTGTTCCTTATGGTCAAAGTGTGGATTCAACGAATCAACTTCCTTTGCAAACCAATTTTGCAACGATCTATTGAGTTTGAGGAATTATGTTGCGAAAAGACACGATAAGGAGCATATTCAAGATCCGGTGGTATGTAACTTTCACTTGCGTTCTTGAACTGAATATTCACTTTTACATATCGGTAATCTTATTCCTTGTTCTACATACCGACGACTAACCATAAATAGTATCAAATCTTGTGGTTGTACTTTTGGTCTCTCTGAAGACCATTGTGATCCTTTTTTCAGTGTCATTAATTTATTGTCCTGAGATTTTTAACTGTTGTTTGTACTTTTCATTCCACATGTATGACTTACTTGATAGGATTTACTTGTTTAAATTTGGTAACACAACTAATGTAGCTACCGAGCGCTCTTTTATAGATGTGTAGTAAGGAATGTAATGTTTTGTGATGCATCTAATTTTCCTGCTATCTTGTGTTGTAACTGGAGCTACCGTTCTGGGACATTGATCAGGTTTCACCTTTACAAAGAGAACAAGGACACCCAAGAAGCATTAGGAGTAATAGGAAAAATGTTAGGACTTCAGGTATATCTTGGCTGCTATTTCTTCCTCAGGGTCACTAAGGAACATGGAGGTATTTTCTCCATATCATCTCTACTCATTATAAATTTTTGATGTGAATTTCTTTTACCTTTGACAAAAATGTTCCTCACTTTATTTCTCTTTTCAGATTGAGAAGATATAGTTGATGATTTGGACTGTTCTGTAAACTTGTGTGTAGAATTGAAATTTTTATCACCCAAAGGCTTGACTGGTTATTTAAGATGAACTGCTAATATCAATTATGCTTCCCAAGTCTATGTATTTCAGTTTAGTAAAACATCTTCTTAGCTTTTAGGAACTCTTTTTTGTGCTTACTAATTTTTTTCACTCCAATCTACCTGCAGTTCAAATTGTGTCATGAGTTCATCTATTTATCATGCATCTGTATATACTCAGGTTAGATTTTCAGCAACATGGTGCATTTCCTGACAATGATCTTCTTGTCTCCTGTGCATTTGCCTCTCAATATATCACTGCTTAGTGAAAGTCGTGTGCTTGGACATTTTAGCATACTTCTTGAAACATAATGTTACTTATGGAGGTGTGTCAAGCGGATTGAGAAATGAAGCTATTGGTAATGTCAATGTAGTGCTAGGTAAGCCTTTGCACATCCATGCTATGATATGTATCACACATTGCAAAATTATTGCGGTATATCTTTTGTTAAATCATCTGATGTTAAAGTGTATAAGGTTTACTTATATGTTGTCATTTTTTATGCAGGTTAACAAGACAAGTTGATAGTTCTTCACATTGAGAGCAGAACAATGATGGACAACAAAGATGAAAGACCTAGATTATGTTAGATATCGTGTATTATAATTTAAGAATAATTCGTAGAATTCTTGTACTCCAGTTTGTACATGTCACGTTTGCCAATGTATCATTATCTCAATAAATACATCTATTTACTTTCTTCTTTATACGAGTACAATTTATTGTCAAAAAATATGTTTAGCCTTGTGGGCCTAGCTTAATTATTACTTTTTGCAAAACTTTAAAATGATGAATATTTTAGAATACTAATATAGGTCGTAAACAATTATAAAAATAATTTTTTGTCCAAAATAGCAACGCATAAAAGTGCTGGCCATGCCTAGATATATCCGTTGCTACCTTGCAATGCTTTTTGTACTAGTTACCAACACTTTTATATGTATTGTGATAGACCTTTGCAACGGCCTCAATGACAACGCATATGAAATGCGTTGGTATAGATCGTAGAAACGGTTATTTGGACATATAGCAATGCATACATACATTGCGAAAGGGGTGTTCATGGTATAGTGGGATTGGGAGGGAGGAAGCCAGGAAGGGATCGAAAGGAGTGGAGGTCAGAACTTCAGATGCTAGAGTGGCTGAATGTTCGGACAAGCCGAACTGCCGAAGGAAATGTTCGGACAAGCCGTATGTTGCAAGGATGATATAATCATATAAATGAAATCCAACGGCTGAGATTGTTTTAGACCGGTTCAGCTGGCTGGTCTGGGCTTCGTAGTCGTAGGCCGCTCCTGTGCGAGCCAAACGAGGCACCGAGCCCGCCGAGCAGCTCGAGCTCGGCTTGGTTTTTTAACGAGCAAAACACAAGCCCGAGCCGGCAGCCGGCTCGAGAGCCACGGTTTTTTTCTTCCTTCCAGCCCTAACTTACGGCCGCGGATCCAACTCATCTCGGTGACTGTCAGATACGATAAAGCTCGACGTTTTCTGCGTACAAAATAATCATGATCACAACACTAGCGTGTAGTATATAGCGATGCTGTAATGTAGGTGTTGTGGAGTTGGAATCTCGCGTTCAGTTGGATTCATGGAGCTAGCGACTGTTGGGGCAATATGCGAAGAGAGATATTCGGTGGCCTGCGCATCGTCTGATGGAGACGGCCGATCAGCTTCGATGCGACAGCGCGTGTGGTGTACAGTACTACTACCTGGGGTAGTACTACGACAGCTACGTGCATCATGTTGATCTGTTGAGCTAGTTACCTACTTTAACGATACCAACCTCTGAACCACTCCACATTGCGCTCATCACTATTTGAACTGCATGCAATACCAAAAAAACTTAAACTAACGAAGAAACGTGACAATATACTTCAGCAATCAGCATGCACGTAATGCTCATGGGCACCCTGATCGTGTTCAGAATACAGAAATTGTGCTACTTCCTAAGGAGATTGGACTGCTCCCGGTAATTCTCACCACAGACCTTCGTGTTTGGCTCCCTAGTGGCCTGAGTCTAATAAAGTCGCATAAACTACAACTCTCCCGGCACATGTTACCAAACCTATCGTTATTGTAGCAATACCGGCGTTATAGCCGGTATGTACCGTTTCACCACCTAAAATGGTACATAGTTGTTGCGTTCCGTACTAGCCTGGATACCGGTCGTACCAACTCGATACCGGTCATACCGACTTCGATACCGGACAATGCCGACTATACTGGTGGAATTGAATATAACGTCTATTGAACTCATTGAATTATATGTTATATTCGATCCTACTATTATGTATTTGGAGTAATATTTCAAGTGAACTTCAGTGTACATACAATTCAACATATATATACTTATAAGAGTAAATTTCAGTTTGCACCACGCTTTTTTTTACCAAAGTTTCACTTTGCACCACCTTTTATAATTCTTGTCACTTAACACCACCATTTCTTACCTTTGTATCACTTTGCACTAGGGGAATGCCCTATCAGCGAGAGGGAAACAGGAGAGCCGCACATGCTCCTCTATGAAGCTCGTCGGCGGCGAGGCATGGCCGGCGAGGCGGCGGCGATCCGAAAAATGGAGGGAGGGAACATAGTTGAGGATATGGGTGGTGGTGGCATCAATGGAGACGCACGAGCTTGCCTCGCAACAGCAGGCGACAGACAAGACTGGGCAGAGGTGACGATGACAGCTTGCCGACGGGGAATCAAGGAAGGTAATGCGCTCAATTCAGAGGAAGATCTCACCACGGTGCGGACTCAACACCTCACCACGACATGGAGATGGGCTGGAGAGCTGGGCGGGAGTGCTGCGCGGGGAAGAAGGAATCGTGGGGAAGCGGAGCAACGGACGTTGGTGAGCGGGTGGGCTATGACGGTGCTCGAGTTCTAGTCGTCTCGATACCACCTGTGTGCATCGTTGCAAGGCCTCATGCACCAAACCGTTCAAGCCAATGTATTTCCGTGGTGCAAACCGAAACAAACGGTCAGAATACATGGTATTAAGTGAGAACATGTGCAAAGAGTTGTGCATTGTGAAACAATGATAACATTACAGGGTGCATTGTGAAATTTACTGTACTTATAAATATATATTATTATATGACGAGGATTCTCGACGAGATCAACCTTTTCAGTCAAAGTCAAAGACTCTGTCAAAATAGATCCACATGCCAGAGGGTACATCTGTAACAGTTATTTAAATGAAGTTTAATACACTTTATTACGGCCCAACTGGTTGATGACTAGTTAGAGCCATGAGATGACCAGCTATGCGGTTTGGACAGATCCCGACTAGTGAACTGGTCGGAAGACATGACGATTTCTACGTGTCTAATGTGAAAGCAGTTATTGGCATATCTAGCAACTTCCGATAATTGGCCAGACTCTACTGAAGAACGTGCGTGAAGATTAAAAACACTTTTAGCGGCATTAACTGACACCCCTTCAATAACTATAAATGGGTGTGGGATTACGATCATTCTGTAGCACCCATTGTATTCTTATACAAACAGTATATCCAATGCAATAGAAGATCTTCATTCTTGATATCGCTCTCACATTATTTTCCATAGTAAGTTCGATAAAAAACTCTGTATTCCGATCATTGACATTATATTAAACCATGGAACGGTGCACCGGTATGATACAGTACAAAATGAACCATTTCAAGAGCTGTACGGTATAGCCTCCCAAACAGTATAAACAAGTATGCATGTGACACGTCACTTCATCGGGGTCAGGGGCATTCCACAATGGCTAATTAATGAGACGCAAACAATGCGCTGTGTATATATGACCCTTCCAGGAACAAGAGATTCACTGGGGCCATGTAATGTGCTTAGTCAACCCCGGCAGAAAGTGATGCGACTAAGAGTAGGTCCAGGCGTCCAGTACCGATCGAGATTTGGTGCGCGCGCAACGTCACGTACGTACAGAGCGCACTGCTGGGCAGCAGCGCGCGGGTCCCAAATCGGTAGTGTACGGACGGGCGGTCCCTCGCGCGTACGTGTATTGATCGTACGTGGCGACCCCACCGATCGAGCCTAACCCGGTAACCCCAAAGTCCCAACCCAATTCATTAATTCGTATGCACTGAATACAGTGCATAAAGATAATAATTAGGGTAGTTTAGTCATTTTTAATATATCTTTGATAGATACGCCAAGAGGATTTACGTACTATAAATTTGGACGGAGGAGTAATAAACTAGACGCTACTGCTTTAATCCGAGAAATATAAGAATGCATTAGAGTTTTGTATGTATATCGAGCGAACCTTCCAGAAACAGGCGCATATATAGTACGTACGAACAAAAAGAAAAGTGCTTGCAGTTCCTCATTGACTGGTACGCGTGCATGCACCGATGCACGCCGGTTTCATGGCATTATATATGCGCGTAGGTTTTGACTCGAAAAGCTAACAATTTACACAGTACAAAGAGAGACATTCTCATATGGTCGGCCATGACGGACACCCTTGTGCAATTCGGAAAGGAAGGTCATGCTCAGCTCATGCATCCTGACAAGTGACAATGCAGCATGAGCCTCTGAAACCTTTTTCTCAATATTGAGCATGACATTGATTATATGAGCTGCATCAAACGAGTAGTAACCTGTGAGGCTGTGACATTATGGATATCAAATATCCCAATAACCGGATCGGATGGTTTATTATTAATCTGTTGTACGTCACTCTCATGGGACGAGCTGGAAAAAAGGCAACAGCCACGCGCGGATCGATCGGACGGCCGAAAGCGCTCGAGGCGACGGCACAGCGAGCGGACGGATCGGGCCCATGATCAATGGCTGCTAAGGGTACGACGAACCGTAAGCGTACAAGCTGCTGATCTTTTGTACGAGCGGCGCCTGCGAGTGTGCAGAGCAAATCGAAGACGGATCAGCTAGGTGCTACGGCCACCGTACATTGTCGGCCATCAACTCGATCGATCGGGGCTGGGCGGTCGACACGTCAAGGGGTTCACCTGTTCCGATCAGGCAATAATGATGGATAGTGGCCGACGAGTACTGGCCACTGTACCTTGGACGGCGCCAGATGCATGACCAAAATTAGCCGGCCACGGCTGAAGTGTCGGCCTAGCTCGGCAGTTCTTGTGTCCGAGTGTTTTGATGATTTTTTATTAGGGTTTTAATTGTAGGTCTAGGTACGAGATCTAGCTTCGTCCCGGACCAAAATGAGTGGATTAAGTTGATTCTAGTGCTAGGTATAGTACTCCACTAGCAATAGTATATATACGGATGCAGATATTGTCTGGAGTAGAGTAGAGGACCTACTGCACGTGTTGTAACTACAGTACGTGCGGTGCGTATGAGGAACAGGAGACCAAGATTGTTCGCACTATAGCAAATCGGCACTGTATCAAATCGGATCACTGTAGCAAGTTGGTACTGTGCCAAAAAAAGAGAACTGTAGCATACAATCAATCAAGGCTGTTGATTTCCAGTCGCACGGTCTATGATGATGGTGCAAACTGCGCGGTACTATAGCTCTCTGCATTAATCGTTGGTAACGCAGATGGTCTGTTTATACATCGTTCTGAGGATTTGTGCTAGTGACTGCGTAATTCTGTGTTTGAACCATCGTTATTGTCTCACTGCCTCTGTTTCTGGACCGGACAGCGGCACGCCGACGCTGCACGACTCGACGCAAAGCATTCCAAATTTCCAAGGCATTCTACGTGCAGTCTCCCATTGGAAAACCAAGAAGAATATTCGAATTCGAGAGAAGATCGTACCGGACCACGTACTGCCAGTCCCACTTGTGACCTCCACCTCTCCCACTCCTCACGCCCCGACCCGACGACCCGACTGCAAACCAGGGCCCCACGTGCCACGTCACCAATCGAGCCGCCCATCGCCCCGCACTATAAATAAGCGACCAACCACTCCGCGGAATTCGACTCAGGACTCCGCTCCAGTCGCACACTCGCACACCTGCAGCCAAGTGGACGCAGCACAACCACCGCACCGCGCGCAGATCGGAATGAGGCAGCTGATCCGGCGGCTCTCCCGCGTCGGAGACGACTCCTCCTCCTCGCCCCCTCCGTCGCCGACGCAGCCGGCGTCTCCGGCGAAGCGGCGGGGCGGGAAGGCGGTGCCGGAGGGGCACGTGCCGGTGCACGTCGGGGAGGGGAGCGAGGCGGAGCGGTTCCTCGTGCGGGCCGAGCTGCTGGGCCGCCCGGCGCTGGCCGAGCTCCTGGGCCGCGCCGCACAGGAGTACGGCTACGACCACCAGGGCCCGCTCCGCATCCCGTGCTCCCCCGCCGCCTTCCGCCGCGCGCTCGCCTCCCTCGCCGACGACGGCTAGCTGGCCAAAGGACGAGAGAGCTTCGGATCCCCTGAGCTCGGCCCGGTTTAGTTCTTGCCCGGGCCCTTGTGTGCATACAGCCTGGAAGAGTAGTTTTGGGTTTGGTTTTCTTCTTCTTTACTTTTGGTGTAATGTACCTGAAACGGCTGGTTGACTAGAAATGGCATGTGTGCTGGTAGACTAGTAGTACACCAAATTGGGAGGGTAGGGATTTATATATGCACTGCGTATGTTCAATGGAGTGTGCTTCCTTTTGTTAAGTACTATTGTGATCCCCATTACTTGACTTGTTCTGGACTAATCACAAGGCAGTCATCCGGCGATATGAAACATGCATGATAGACTAGTTTTCCTCTGTTTTTCTGTCTTGCATTTGACTTCTGGTGGACTTGGTTTGAAGGAAAAAGACGCACGTCTATGAACCTCTCTTAAAACAACTCAGTAATCACGTTCCCGGACTAGAAAATAGGTGCAGTAGTCTGTTATCAGTGTGAATTGGTAGTGATACTCCTCTCCTCCTTCTCGACCTAAATTTGTTGTTAGTTTAGAAATATTCAGTCATCTTTTACTCAAATTCTAAGTAGTTTGGTGTCATGTGCTGAAGCAATCAAACACACACGCACACACACAAACCCAATATGAAAAAACTTTTTCCCCCTGAAACACTCTCGCATGCAGTTTTACTGTACCCCTCGCATGGCTCTTGGCTTGGGAGCATGAAGCAGCAGTTACTGTAGTTCGTAGGGGCAGTAGCTCTACCCTAGTCCAAAGCTTAAAGCGACTGGAGTGGTGAGAGGCAACGAGAGCTTTGGGAGGAGCCAAATTGATCTTGGCCGGCCGGACACTGCGCTTGGTAACGTGGCTGTCACTTTGCTTGCGACCGTCGTTAGTGCAGCAAGTAACCACGGGGTCCGAGGTATAATTGGGGTTACTTTTTACTACCCCGTCGCTTTCGACAAACTATTTTTGATCAGGTTTGCCTTTCTTCTTGTTGGCTAATGATGCGGATTAAATTATTAGCGTGGGATCATGCATGCATCCAATGTGCCCCGTTCTTTTCACGAAAAAGAGAGACGGCACCATCGCCATTACGATCTATCAGGGTGGAGAAGAAAGCAACGGCTCAGTTACCACTCACAATGCTTCGCACTGTTTGTTTTGTTTACTGAGAATTGTCGTTTCACAATTTTTATCTCATGACTCTACCGAGGATGGTTTTCCAAGATCGATCGATGGATCGTTTCGATGGTTACAAGGTCAGCAGATCATCAGAGAGGGGGGGGGGGGGGGCATCGGTGTGGGCGGCGGCGCCGAGCAGCCTCAAAGTCGACTCAGATCCAGGGGGTCCTTTGCCTCCTTGCCCACCCCCTGTTCGGGGCGACGGAGAGCGCCATGGCGAGGCCAACCATGTGGCTCGGCAGCAGCATCGGTCGGGAAGGACAAGTGCGTGAGCTCGTGAGACGGTGAAGAAAGAGAGAGAGAGAGAGACCAAGGAACGAGGAGGAGACGAGGGCGATTTCCAGCGGAGGAGAAAGCTCCACGTCTTGTCACTGGAACGGGAGCGATGGGCCACGTATGGCCATCGCAAGAAACTGAGATTGCGGTTCACCGCAAATTAGTAGTTTCGGTTTTTCTTTCCCTGAAAAAAAAACGGTCTATACGTACGCAAATGGCGGTATAACCGAACTCGCGTGCAAATCATTCTCAATGACGTCGTGATGCTGCCGGTTGCAACTAGATCGGTCCTTGCCTCCTTGTCCTTGGTTTGCTGATTCTATTAGAGCATTCGCAGTGTTTGGTTTTTGGCTCTCTAAGGGCATGTACAATGAAAGTGCTTAGGGAGATGTTTAAGAAAAAAAATCGGATTTTTTTTTAGCCAGCGTGAACTCGGTGCTTGGAGAGAGGAAACGCTGCTTCTTTTTGCATTGACGCCTGGCCGCTGCTTTCAGCCCAAAACGAACTTTTCTGCCTACAGGTGCTTGCATCGCTGGTTGCTTGGCCGACATTGCTGCTTGAGCCGATGCAGCTGAACTCGAACACACAGGATCACATTGAACTCGGCGCTTTCGACTCCATGTATCTTCAAAGGGATGTTGCGCTGGCCATCAGCTAGCGCACTTGTCTAGAATGAACACTGCATA
Organism: Phyllostachys edulis; assembly: GCA_036346405.1. Classification (NCBI taxonomy): domain Eukaryota; kingdom Viridiplantae; phylum Streptophyta; class Magnoliopsida; order Poales; family Poaceae; genus Phyllostachys; species Phyllostachys edulis. The sequence continues at coordinate 26,333,427 of CM070549.1, forward strand.
TCAAGAAGAAGAATCGGAGCTGGAACGAGCAACTGAAACGAGCGAACGAACAATCTAAATGCAAGTCAAGCAGGTGCCGCAAAATCCACCGACCAAAAAAGAATCCCGGAAATCACACATATGAGATTCAAATTACGCTCACGGGAATCAGATGCGGATGAAAGGCGAAACGGATGGGGGTGAGGATTGGAGGGCAACTTGGTCGTGGTCTGCAATTGCGAGGTGAAGCGCACCGAGGAAGAGCGGCGCGGCGAAAGCACGATGTTTGGTTCGGGAAGCAGACATCAATACTTAGCAGCAGGCGGGCGACGATGGCGCCGCCACGGCACGCCAAAGTGGCGGTCGGCGAAGTGGAGGGCTGGGGTCGCCGCCAGAGATGGCGTTGGTGCCGTTGTTGGAGCAGAGGAAGTAGTCGGGGAGGTCGGCGGAGGGCTAGAGCGCTGTGGGCGATGGCGACTCGGCCTAGAGCTCCGGGGCCGTGGGCGTCAGCCACAGGCCACATGAGAGATGGGAGAGGCTTGGGCGGGTGGCGGGCAGCTTGAGGGAGGGAGGAGACGACTTGGCCTCGAGCTCCCGGTCAGGGCAAGGCAACAAGGTGGTGTGAGGAGGTGGGGAGGCGGCGAGGGCGAGGAGGAGGTTGCGTGAGAGGAGGCTGCAAAGAACGAGTGGATGTCTGGATGAGCATGAGTAGCAGAGCAGCACTGTAGATGAGGTAGAAGGCTTTGCATTGAACATCACAAATGCTTGTATCAGTGCTAAGAAGGTAGTTGGACCATTTAAACACATGTATGGATTTACTTGCATTGGAAGGGATATTGTTTATACAAATGCTTAATGATGTGGCAATACCCTCTTTAAGCACTTAGGCATAAGCATTTTGTATTGTACATGCCCTAAGAGGAGAGAAGAGGGGTTTTGGAGGGCGCCTTCAAACTTTGTAGAAAAAATAGCAGCAGCTCCAATATTGTTGGCCCTACATGCAAGAGAGAGTGGTTAAGGAATAGAGATGCGGGAGACATTATTTTTTGCTTTCAACTTATTTATTTGTGGATCTCATCTTAGAGCCAGCCAACGACATTGGGGCTGCTGCAATTTTTTTTGACGAGACTTGTCGCAGTTTTACACCCTTTTTTTGCCGTCTCGTTCGATCGTGCAGGACTGAAAGTCACGGCAGCCCGACCAGCGATCAGCAGCGTCGCCGGGATGGCAGTGACCGCGTCCCGAGGTCGCTCGCGCGGGACCGGGCGCCCGTGTCTTCCCGCCCGTTGGGTCGTTTTCTGTTAGTCGTTGGGTTGCGTTGGATTGGACGGGGGCTTGGAGTTGGTGTTGGTGTTGGTGACGTCCAAGGTGGAGGACATGCGGTGCAGGAAACGAATCCGGGGGGCGATCCGGCGGCAACAGAGCTCGCCTTGTCCGCTGCCTTTTGCACGTCTGCTCGGCCGGGCCGGTGGGTCGCGCGTCCTTCTCCCGTTCTCCGTCCCCTGCATGCTCGTGCACGTTCGTACCGCGCACACTTCAGTATGGCCCTCGAGTACTGCTCCTCTTCACTGTCTTTTAACACTAACCATGAAGACGGTTAAGCGCTCCTCTTTTAATTGTTCCTTTGTCCCCCCATAAAAAAAAAGGGATTAAGTACATGTTTGGTCCCTCAACTATACCCGATGACTAATTTTAGTCCCTCAACTGAAATACCGGATATAATGCACCTCAAACTGTACATACCGGGCAAAGCGTATCCCTCCGTGCGTTCTTAGGCGGTTTGGACCGACGTGGCAGCCACGCTGGCGCTGAGTTGGCCCTACGACCGGACGACGCAGCGACTCGGCTCGGTCCGGTCATATCGTCGCACTCGGTCGCCCTCTCTCCCTCTCGCTCACTCTCGCTCTCGCTCTCTCTCGGCGGCGCTAGGGTTTGGAGGCCGGCGGCGGTTTAGGGTTCGTAGTTTGGTGGCCGGCGGCGACCCAAGCTCCCTGCCCCTGGCCGCCTCGCTCTCACGCCGGCAGTCCTCCCCCGTCCGAGCTCCCCGCGCGCAGATTCCCCCGTCGCTGGAGGCTGCGCCGACCCTTGGTCCGCGGCAACAAGAAATCCCCAGATCCCAGCGGATAGGATGCGGCGGTGAACAAGAACAGGGCTAAAGGTGAGTTCTTCAATCCTAGATCTGGCGCAATTACTTCGGTTGTTTGGTGGAGCTACTTCGATTAGTGTTGTTCTTAGGGTAATGGTTGGTGTTATTTTGCATGTAGGTATATCACAGTGGTGATTTCTTGCGATTACTCTGATTTAGCAATGGATAAGTTGGATAAGCTAGCTGTTAGATTCCATTTCAGTGGGATTTCTTTGATGATGGGAAGAGATTGCATTATTGCGGAGGAAGAGAGGGCATATCTTACATAGATCGGGATAATTGTCGCTGCCGGAGGTCCAAGGCCATTTGAAGGACCATTGTGAGGATGTGGAGTTGGTACTCATGCATCGCGCTTCTGGAAAGCATTGAAGAATGGATTGAGGGTGCTAACAAATGATGAGGACCGCTGCACCATGGTCGATCAGATCACCGATGGGGTGTTGTGGATATATTTGTTGAGGAAGCGGGAGTTGATGATGATGTTGGCTCAGATGGTGATGGTGTGGGTGACAAAGGAGATGAAGTCAGCGATTGGGAAGACGAGAGTGAAGCTTGGCTGCACACAGATGATGATGAGGCATTAGATGCTAGCAAGGAGGTGGAGGTGATTAAGATGCCACCAGCTGATATTGCGAAGGATATTGCCTGCAAGCGGAAGTTCTATAGTACAGTGCCTGATATGAAAGGGAAGGCAAAGGCTGACTACAAGACTTGCAGTGACTACCTGCCTAGAGATGCTGAGACCGACGAGGATGATGATGAAGCTGCTCAGAATAGAAAGAGGTACAAGGCTGGGCATTTGGTGGCTATTGATGAGTCAAGGGGACAAGGAGGAGACGATGACAGTGACACTTCTTACTTTTCTGAGAGTGAGGGAGATGACAGCTATGAGGAAGGTGGCAGTGATGGTGAGCTCCTGAGGAAGAAACCCAAGTACCCTAGGTATGACCCGAAAGCAAGTCTCCCTACATTTAGCTTGGGCATGGGTTTTAGCTGCAAGGGGAACTTCATTCAAGCTGTTAGGCAGTATGGAGTAGCTAGGAGACATGTTATTAATTTTTGCAAGAATTACAATAAAAGGGTTAGGGTTAAATGTGAGTGGGCCAAATGTCCTTGGTTTATCTTGTTGTCAAATAACAGTAGGACAGAAGAATGGCTTGTGACTAGTTTCAAGGATGAGCACACATGCCCCCCAAGAAGGGACAACAAACTTGTCACTTACAGGAGAATAGCTGAAAAGTTTGAGAGTGCCATAATGGGAAACCCAACCTGGAAGCTTGAGCACTTGAAGCAAATAGTACAGGAACAAATGCATACAGATGTGAGCATAGCTAAGTGCAAAAGAGCTAAGTCCCTTGTAATGCAGAAGGTATTAGACTCCAAGAAGGGAGAGTATGGTAGGGTCTTTGACTACCAAATGGAGCTTTTTAGGAGCAATCCAGGTAGCACAGTAGTGGTTAAGCTGCATCCAGATGCCATGGAAGCTGTTTTTCAGAAAATATACATTTGTTTGGATGCTTGCAAAAGAGGTTTCTTAGCTGGGTGTAGGAAAGTGATAGATTTAGATGGTTGTTTCTTCAAAGGTCCAACCAATGGGGAGCTAATTTGTGTAATGGGAAGAGATGCAAACAATCAGATGTACCCCATAGCATGGGCTATGGTAGAGAAGGAAACTAATGAGTCATGGGACTGGTTCTGTGGGATTTTCTTCAAAGATATAGAAATTGGAGATGGCGAAGGATGGGTAATCATCTCAGATCAACAAAAAGTAAGTCAAATTAGTGTTTATTCATCCAATTTGTAATATCCAGTACTTAACTTCTGTTTGTTTGTTGCAGGGCCTACTAAATGCTGTTGAGTATTGGGTACCCAAGGCTGAGCATAGGATGTGTGCAAGACACATCTATGCCAACTTCAGAAAGACTTACAAGAACAAGGCTTGGCAGAAGAAGTTCTGGTTGTGTGCCAAATCTCCATGTGTCAATCTTTTCAATTACCATTGGGCAAGGCTTACAAAGGATACCCCTGAAGGTGCTAATGCAATCATGAGGACAAATCCACAACATTGGAGCAGGGCATGGTTCAAGTTGGGATCATGCTGTGAATCTGTGGACAACAACATGTGTGAATCATTCAATCATGCCATAGTTGAGTCAAGGTACCTCCCTATCATCAACATGTTTGAGTGGATAAGGAGGAAAGTGATGGTTAGAATCCATACCAACAAAAGCAAGGTAAAGAAGTGGACAGGTGTGACATGCCCCAATATTCTGAAGAAAATGAAGGTCTACATCAATGAGTCAGTTTTCTGTCATGCCGTGTACAATGGTCAGAATGGTTTTGAGGTCACACATAGAGATCATAGGTTCTCAGTGAACTTGGATAGCAGAACTTGTTCATGCAGATATTGGCAACTGTCTAGTTTGCCTTGCCCACATGCCATTGCATGCATCAATTGGAGGAGCAGTTCCCTTGATGATTACATAGCACCATGTTACTCCATTGCAGAGTACAACAAGATTTATGAGCACTGCTTGCAACCTATTGAGGGCATGACTTGTTGGCCCACATCAGAGAGACCAAGACCAAGGCAACCAAAGTTGGAGAAAATGCCTGGGAGGCCAAAGAAAGATAGGAAGAGAGAGAGCAAGATGAGAAGCCTAAAGGAACAAGAATGTCCAAGATTGGCACAATCATTAGGTGCAGGCTTTGTAAGGGAATTGGTCATAACAGGTCTAGCTGTGAGAGGAGACATGGCCAATCATAGCAAACATCAGAGCCCAGCCAGGATCAACAAGGTCATTGTGCAAGTGTTGGCAATTCTGCACCAACTGATCCTGTTTCCCTGGTAATAAATTCATTCATTTCATGTATTTCCTAAGTTGGTACAAAATTACATAGTTTAAGCACCTCTGACATTGCAGGTTGTGATTCCTCCATCACAACAGAGCTATTCTAACATGACTAAGAGAAAGACCAGGTCTAATTCAGTGAACACACCACCTCCATCCAAAAAGAGTTGCATTGGGGTAGGAGTATTGTACTCAGAGAGGACAGACACAACTATTCAGAATGTAGGTGCATCCCAAAATTTCCATATCTTCATTTATATTCTTTGCACTTGCAAACTACAAACCTCTAACTGAACATGGTGGTTCTGCTACAGCCTGGTATGCCAACTCAGAGGATCATCAAAACCTCTCTCATCGCTAAAGTCACTACACAACATGGTGGTTCTGCACTATGAACTTGGAGGCAAGTGTGGCTTCTGCGAGTGCAAAATCAAGTGTGAACATCCAGGTGACTTCGGGTTCTGCTTCTGGTTGAGCTGCAGCCTAAGAACCAGCCTTTCAAAAAAGGAAGAAACTAACTCCAACCAAGAAGAAGCAAAGTTATAGTTCAAAGCTTGCAAAGCTTTTGGGTATGCCAACTAATGAGTGATGTTAGTGTTAGTGTTATGTAATCTTTTGAACTTGTCCCTTGTGGGCTGACAGTCAGTTAGTGTTATCTAATCTTTTGAGCTTGTGCCTTGTGGGCTGACAGTCAGTTAGTGTTATGTAATCTTTTGAACTTGTGCCTTGTGGGCTGCATGTTATGCTGTTTATTTCTGAGAACCAATCGATATGTTGTTTATTTGTGAGAACCAATCGATATGCTGTTTATTTGTGAGAACCAATCTGTTTGCAGTAGTGCTGAGTGGGTCCATGTTAATTGTCAGTCATAGTGCTTGCTTATCTGTTTGCAGTAGTGCTGACTGAGTCCATGTTAATTGTCAATCATGGTGCTTGCTTAAACATGATCCTTGGTTCTGTTAGTGTTGATGTATAGATGGATACAATAAGACATGCATGCTACCGATCTTGTTTCAATCACCTGTCCCCCCAATATCATTTCATCCAACATTGTGTGCATCTGCATTTGATATTATGATATTACAATGAGCAAAACAAGAACGGTGGTCATCCTTATGACTATCACAGGACAAAAAACTGCTGTGATGAATAGTTAGAACTTGTGTGAAATAAAAGTCTGCATCTCTCACCCTATACATGCACTTTGAACCATTGCATGGTGTACAAAATTACAGGAAGCAGTGGTGGCAGCAGCACCGTATGCATTAGTGATCATTTTCAACTATCCAGAATAAAGGATCAAATCAAGACAATCAGGGTACCTTTGCATGTCCTTTTCCAACCAGAATCATCACTGATTCAGAACAAACAGAAGCATCACTGGACAATTTCAGAGCAACACCAGATGCATCACTCATTCAAATCAGAGAAGCACTACAATTTGCTGATGGAGTTTACATAGCAAAGCAACACCAGATGCATCACTCATTTAAACCAACATAGCAGTACATGACAGCACATGAGATGGAGTTTACTCACTTACTGATTTGTCAAAGCACTACAATTTGCTTAAACCAAATCAGAGAAGCAGCAGTATAAGAGAGCACCAACTGAACTGGACAAATTCAGAGTAACACATGTTCAATTACATAGTACATTGCGGCATAGGTTCAATTACATTCCCTAATTAGAACTCTAACTAGCATCATCACAAAAACAACAAGCAAGACAAAAAAAAAGTCTCCTCTCTTTCTCCAGCTGTGCTACCCTACCAGCAAGTCCAACAACTGCTACATCACGCTCTCCATGCCTGGACTCGGCCACACTCAAATCTTGTTCATTGTTCTGGTTCCTTAACGCCCTAAGCTCACGGTTCTCCTTCCTCAATGCCTTAACAGTGTCGCGCAAGTCCAGTACTACCTGCCTCAAGATGGGGGTTGGTTCATCGTCGTACCATGCCCAAAACTTGCAGCCTCCAGCCTTCAATTAAGATTCACAAATAAGCAAAGCCTCCACAAACCAAAATAACAGCAAATTGGCGAAGAATACTTACCCGAGCTCGCATGCATGTCATGTACCTCCGTGCCAGGTTCGAGTCGCTCCACGAGATCCACCGACCAGCCTTCTCCCCGCAGTGGCAACGGACCGTCGGAGCGTACTCCAGTGGTCGCTCTCTGTACGAAATCGGCGATGTGGAAGCCCCATAAACTGTGCCGACGGAGGGTGCAGTACATACCGCCGACCTTGAGCTTCCACTAGTGGCCAACGAACTCGAGCTCCCTAAGCTGGCCATGGCGCAGCCTCGAGCGAGGGGAAATCTGCGCGCGGGGAGCTCGAGAGGGGACTCAGTGAACTTGCTCGTCGAGGAGGACAGCCGGCTTGGGTCGCCGCCGGCTACCAAACTACGAACCCTAGTCGTCGCCGAGAGAGAGCGAGAGTGAGAGAGAGCGACCGAGTGCGAGGGCGACCGGGTCAGGGCATATGACCGAACCGAGTCGCTGCGTCGTCCGGTCGTAGGGCCGACTCAGCGCCATCGTGGCTGCCATGTCGGCCCAAACCGCCTGAGAACGCACGGAGGGACACGCTTTGCCCGGTATGTACAGTTTGAGGTGCATTATATCCGGTATTTCAGTTGAGGGACTAAAATTAATCATTAGATATAGTTGAGAGACCAAACATATACTTAATCCAAAAAAAAAAGGGTTACTGGTGCTGTCGGTGTCAACTTGGACAACTCTTGGCCGGCTGGTCAGATGGTACGAGTAGTAAGTACTGTGGTACATCGATCAATTTTCGAATAAACTAACAGGATACCCTACCAATTCGATCTGCATGTGGAGGTTCTTACTTAAGCTGCATTTTTTTTTTGAATTGTGCTCAAGACGAAGTAATCCCGTCTATCTATCTATCTTCTATATCTATATATACAGAAAAAAAAAGTCACCATATTTCCTCTCAAATAGTAGAAATTACTATGTTAATCGGTAGGAAAAATATATATACATTGTCGATTATGATCGGTCCAGATTATAATGATGTAGATTATATCACAAATATCTGGATCCGACACGGCTATGACTTAATAAGTACCAACTACAGAGGTATCTCACGTATAGAGTATGTTTGGGATGCAGAGTCCGAGCCTAATTCAATTGCTTTTAAGAGTTGGTTTAAAAAGACTGTATGAACTCATGCCTCAGTCCGTTGGTTCATCCGACTAGGTTCTCCTTGCGTCCGATGATCCGATCTCATCTTCATATAAACGTGGAGGCATTGGTGTCGTTGGAAAAATAAAAAGAGAAACAGGAAAGATATACACAAGTTCTAGCAACAGCGACAACGAGGACAACTGTGGCGCCTGCGACCCCAGCCACGTAAGTACGAAGATAGAATAGCCGGAATACTTGTTAATCGTATTGCTCAAGCCTTATGGTATATATAGAGAGAGTATATGGTGATGTATAAATAAGTCAATTTACTAGAGATATGAAAGGAACCATATCGAATATAAATCATTCTGATTGATTCTATTCTATTTCTTATAATTTTGTCATACATGTACTCTAACAATGTACATGAATCACAACATTGCATAGAACCTGCGAGGACCATGGCATACTCAAATAACCCACGCCTCCTCATCCCGCTTGCTCAGCCCATGTGTAGATGATCGAGACACGAGGTTTCCTGTCGAGCTTACCTGAGAAAATAATATGAGAGCACAATCTAAACGAATTTTTTTTATTGTCGTGGACACAATGAGTGTATGAGAATACAATGAAAATGTAGAAATGGATTATGGAGTCATCATATTATGTTACAGAATACACGGGCTACCCCTTTATAACTATTGAAGGGGTGATAGTTAACGCCACTAAAGATGTCTTATATCTTCCAGCACGTTTCTATGTTGAGTTTTAAACCGTCACGTCTCTTAGCCAACTGTTGTAAGTTGTCGGATATACCAATAACCGCTCTCAAGTTAGTAATGTGGGAAACTCGCATGTCTCCTGACCAGTTTGCATATTGCTGGTCGGGAATGGCCCAAAACCGTATAGCTGGACGTGTAGTGTCTATGACTAATCATCTCATGGCTCAAATTGGTCTGTGATTAGTTTGGCCATAATAAGAAGGATTGAACTTATTTTTAACACTGATTGTATGTTCATAACCATTATAAAGTGGACCTCTACCACTACTGGAGAACCGATCTTTCCTGTCGGGGCTTTATTTTTCCGACGGGCGTGTAGTGAACCGACAGTAATGATTTAGTTACCGTCGGTTTGGATGTACCGACAAGGATGCAAGACGTTTTGGTAACGGTTTGATATATAACCATCAGGAAAATTATCATTCGCGTCGGTTACGCGTACCGACAAGGATGCAAGCAGTTTTGGTGACGGGTTGATATATAACCGTCAGAAAAATTATCATTCATGTAGGTTTACGCGTACCACAGGAATGTTGCTGCCGCGCACCATATTTGGTCGCTATCATTCGCGTCGGTTTACGTGTACCTACAGGAATTTCGTTGCCGCACCACATATTTGCTATCGGACGTTCGATTTAGATCGGACGGTCCACGCCGCTTGGGACGTTCGGACCGCTCTGAACAGCCAACGCATCTGGACCATTAGATCTTAATCGGGCCGTCCATACCGATTGGGCCGTTCGGACCATCCGAACATCACACTCAATCAGGACTGTCGAATCGCGATCGGACGGTCCAAAATAGAATAACTTCAAAAATGCATAACTAATTCAAAGTAACTCCAAATCAAGTGAAACCAATTTTCATAATTTTGTTTTTAAGTGAACTTTAGTTTGGAATAGGTTTCAAACTTATCTCTACCCCAGAAATTATAGTTTTCACAAATTAATCCAAAACCGAATGTTTTGTACACTACGAAATGCTTTTAACATTGCAAATTCATAAGTAACTCATGTGAACTCCAATTGAGGTGAACCACGTTATTTTGTTCACATAATTTTATTTTCTATTTATGTATGTAATCCTTATCTCCAAACATGATGAGAAGGGATTCATTCTCACTTGAAAAGAAACTCCAAAACAGGAACTGAAGTAAATGCTTCTAAAAAACCATGAAAAATAATTTAATAAAATTCTAGATTAATTATCTTGAATTAAAATATTTCTTGTCAAATTTATAGAAATCAGTTTGACCTTAACAAATTTGTATGTCCTTATTTAAACCTAGCTAGTCGGTTAAGAATTTTAAATTAAGTATTTTAGTCATGAACAATATGTTTTAAAATTTTATATTTGTTCTATATCATCTCAGCAGCTTCTCTGAAAAATTTCGTATTTTTATAATTTTATTTGCTATTTTTAACTCCCTACTTAAACGTGAATCATCTGAGTTGTACGTGAGCCGTTGGATTGGAATTGGACTGTCCAGATCGATTGGGCCGTTCGGATTGTCCGAACGGCCAACGCACTGGACCGTTAGATCTTAATCGGTCGTCGTGACGATTGGGCCGTTCGACCATCCGAACAATTTCACTCAATCAGACCATCGAATCGCGACGGACGGTTCAAAATAGAATAACTTCAAAAATGCATAACTAATTCAAAGTAACTCCAAATCAAGTGAAACCAATTTTTATAATTTTGTTTTTAAGTGAACTTTAGTTTGGAATAGGTTTCAAATTTATCTCTACCCCAGAAATTATAGTTTTTACAAATTAATCCAAAACTGAATGTTTTGTACACTACGAAATGCTTTTAACATTGCAAATTCATAAGTAACTCATGTGAACTCCAATTGAGGTGAACCAAGTTATTTTAGTCTGATAATTTTATTTTCTATTTATGTATGTAATCCTGATCTCCAAACATGATGAGAAGGGATTCATTCTCACTTGAAAAGAAACTCCAAAACAAGAACTGAAGTAAATGCTTCTAAACAACCCTAGAAAATAATTTAATCAAATATTAGATTAATTATCTTGAATTAAAATATTTCTTGTCAAATTTATAGAAATCATTTTGACCTTAACAAATTTGTATGTCATTATTTAAACCTAGCTAGTCGGTTAAGAATTTTAAATTAATTATTTTAGTCATGAACAGTATGTTTTCAAAATTTATATTTGTTCTATATCATCTCAGCACCTTCTCTGAAAAATTTCATATTTTTATAATTTTATTTGCTATTTTTAACTCCCTACTTAAACGTGAATCATCTGAGTTACACGCGAGCCGTTGGATTAGAATTGGACTATCCAGATCGATTGGGCTGTTCAGACCGTCCGAACGGCCAACACATCTGGACCGTTAGATTTTAATCGGGCCGTTCGGACCATCCGAACAGCTCACTCAATCAGGACCGTCGAATCGCGATCGGACGGTCCAAAATAAAATAACTTTAAAAATGCATAACTAATTCAAAGTAACTCCAAATCAAGTGAAACCAATTTTCATAATTTTGTTTTTAAGTGAACTTTAGTTTGGAATAGGTTTCAAACTTATCTCTACCCTAGAAAGTATAGTTTTTGTAAATTAATCCAAAACCGAATGTTTCGTACACTACAAAATGCTTTTAACATTGCAAATTCATAAGTAACTCATGTGAACTCCAATTGAGGTGAACCAAGTTATTTTGGTCTTATAATTTTATTTTCTATTTATGTATGTAACCCTTATCTCGAAACATGATGAGAAGGGATTCATTCTCACTTGAAAAGAAACTCCAAAACAAGAACTCAAATAAATGCTTACTCCCAGTTGCATTCCGTGGATTCGTTCTGGAAAATATATGGGTGTGTTTGGCTGAGCTTAGTTTTTTCTATAGACAATTGTGTGCCAAAGAACTGAGCAAGGATGTCATATGTTCACTTGAAGAGAACATTGCAGTTCTTCTATGCAAATTAGAGAAGATATTTCCTCTGGGTTTCTTCAATCCTATGCAACATCTAATTATACATCTTCCTTACGAGGCACGACTTGGAGGTCCTATCCAGAACCGCTGGATGTATCCATACGAGAGGTAAAATTAGTATGTCTTCCCTTGCAGGTGTATTGGAAAGCTAAGAAAGAAGGTACGAAATAAGGCTCGTGTTGAGGGGGTCCATAGTTGAGGCATACCTAGTAGAGGAGGCCACAAATTTTTCTCTCACTTTATTTCAATCCCAATGTGAGATAAGTTAGAAACAAGATTCCTCGATACGACGATGGTGCCTGTACCTTCGAAAGTTCATGCAACCTTGATATTTTTCAATTCACTGGTAGATGCATGAGTCGTCAGGGTTGTCGTGATCTCACAAACGAGGAGTACAAGGCTGCTTACTTGTACATATTGACGAACATACCGAAGATGGGTGATTTTATTGAGTATGTGTTCAATTTAAAAACTCTTAAGTCATTTTCCAAAAATTCTCTATGAGTCTGTTGACTAATTTATTCTCTTCTTTTAGAAAATTTGATATAGAACAATGGAAGAGCCGAATTACACTAACAGAGAATCAACTTCATGAATTAAGATTAAATGGTTGGAAATCTGGTCATGGCGCCATCCATTGGCCTAATTTTTTTGACTGGTTTAAAACCCAAGTAATGTTGCTGAACACTTAAAGTTATATATTCTTGGCCTTCTTACATCATCCAGAAACTAAGAAATTTATTTATATATGCAGTGCATGAAGATATCTAGCATTGACAATACCTTGCGCCAAATTTCTTATGGTTTCTCCAAAAGGGTAACCACTTATGGATGCTATGATATGAATGGATATAGATTTCGGTCCGAGAAGTATGAGAATGCTAAATCAGGATTAACTACTGTCAATAGTGGTGTTTGTGTGTCTTGTGTTGACGAAGATGATAATATGCTTGAGTACTATGGTGTCATTGAGAACATCATCAAAATTTCTTGGGAAGGCAGCATGAAACTAGAGATGGTTTTATTTGATTGTCATTGGTTTGATCCAACCCCTGTCGGAGTTAGACGTTCTGAAAATTTGGGGTTGGTGGAGATTAAGCACATGTCTAGGCTTTCGAATTTTGAACATTTTGTCATGGCAAGTCAAGTGAAACAAGTGTATTATTTATCTTATCCATGCAAGTCTAGACAAGATCTATTGGATTGGTGGGTTGTGTATCATGGTTCTCCACATGGATGCGTACTTCCTAGCGGCATCAATGATGATTCCATTCCTCTTGAAGGGCCACCACAAGATATATCATTCTATCAAGAGGATGGTTTGGAAGGATATTTTGTTATCGACTTAGGGAATGACTTAGACATTGTGATGCCATGCATTTCAGATGAGATAACCGATCCCAAAGACTTGGAATTTCTGGCCAACCAGAATATTGATGGTCAAGAAGATGAAGACAGTCATGAAGATGAAGAAGTGGATGAATACGATGAGCTTCAACCGCCTCACTATGATCCAGATGATTTCTGACTTTGTGTTGCTTGCTTTGTCAAATTTGTCAAACTATATTGTTTCATTTTGTTGTATGTAGTATGTTGTACTCCACCTAAGTGAAAATAGTTGTACATGCACTAAGTTCCTAATGTCATTTTATGTCTTTGTTATGTGGTGTTGTATGAAATGTTAATCGCTCTCGCAGTTATGACCCAAAGTCACCGATGATGACAATGAATATGTCTTTACTATGCAGTGATGAACGGCCTTCACACAGCCGTCTAGCGGCAAGACAACATGCACCAATCGGTCCTCGAACAATAGCAATCATGGTGGTGGTACCTCTCAAGAACTGCGGACTTCTAGTGTCATGAGCAATCTGCACAAAGAGGGGGGAAGAAGAGGTCACAGCACTAATTGAGACTACCTCCTCAAGGCTCAAGGTTGGCCTTGAACCTAAGGGTGATGAGTAAGTATCACACTCATGAATTATATGTATGACTTCCAATCGCAATGAACTATATAGTGCTTCAAATATTTGGAGAACCATGCATAAATTTCAGATAGTTATCGATGACTTCCAACGCAATGAAACAAAAGGGTATTGTTTATGAGCAAGATACAAATCAAGCAAATCTTCTAAACTAGTGTATCCAAATACTCATTCACTGTGGTATAATTTTTCACCTTACAATCATTCATGTCGAGTAAAGGTTTGATGCAGACATATGTATATGTACAAACTAAGCTGCAATTGATGCTAGGTTTTAATTAAGGATTTTCAGTTTGCAAAATTGATATTACCTCTCCGTCAGTGGGCACATTTTCCTTGCAATACACTAATGTACTTGTGTACTGCTTACTCATTTTGTTTTAATTATGTACAGGCAATTCAAGTATGTAAATTACCACCCCAAAGACTACAAGTACAACACACAACTTGGAGTTATTCTCAAACGAGAATACCCGGGCACCGTGAAGGACTTGGATCACGAAGGTGATCCCATTAATATTCGCCCTACGACCACGCAAGGCGATTATTATCCGATGAAAATGACATTGGCGAGACAAATGCAGATCGAGTGAAGCAAGAGTTCTGGGTAAGATTGGTACTCCTAGTTTATATACAGTCGTCTGTTACATTTTTAATCTAATTATGCATTTCCTACATAAATATGCAGGCTTTGTTTTCTGTGGGTGATGAGGACAAGGAAGAGGCTGACCGTGTTTTCGAACGGTATGCAGCGAAATGAGTACGAGATATGATGTGCCAGGCTCGTGTGGATACAGTCAAGAAGTACTACGAGAACCATGGAGAGAAACTTGATGACGCTCTGGCTCGTCGAAGAGAGCTTTCAGGAGAACAATACTTGCAGGCCAGGCTTGCCTGGTGCAAAGAGGAAGATTGGTCTAACCTCTGTTATTATTGGGTTACTGAGCATTTCAAGGAAAAGCGAAGGAAAGGCCAACAATTACGGTTGGAATCCGAAGTTGTTGCTAAAAATGGAGGAGGCTCACGACCATTTGCAGAGACACAACAATTTCTAGTATGAAATCTATCCATTACTTAAGCATTTATTACACATTTTATCATATTTTATGCACAGAGCTATAAACTAGGCCTGGGTAGAATTCTCATAGAATATTCAATATTCTCATACCATGGCCTTGACTACTGGAATCAGCTGTCCTCTCTAGAGATCATATATATATATATATATATATATATATATATATATATATATATATATATATATATATATATATATATCATGTTTTGCTAAACTCTCTAGCTCAACAGTATGTCATTTCCAATATTAGATGAACCTAAAGCTGTCAATGACAACCATGTGTTATTTTGTTGGGTACAACACAATATGCAAACCATAGATTCCACCACCAAATCAAATCTTTTCATCTCTGCCTAATAACCCACTATATCCTACAGTCTAGTAACAACCCACTATATCCTAGAATTGGAATATAATCCACTAGTGAATTCCTAATTCTTGTAGGAACACAAGTTTGGCCCTGACAAGGCTATTGGATTAAACACATATGCCGTAATGAAGTCAGGAATAAAAAATGTGGATAGCAGCGGAAGTAGTAGTGCTACAGTCACAAGCCAAAAAGCACAACAACACATGGTAAGCATTATTCTAGCTGTGGCTGTCTGTGGCCTGGCCCCTCCTTGCCCTAATGACATGAATTTTACCCTGTGCTGGACTGTTTGCCGCTAGTAGCATGCAGCCTGTCTGCTGCTGGTTGTATTTTTGTTAAGATACCTACTCTTTTGTACTTACCATTGTTTCTTTAAGCAATGTTTATAAGTTATAACTGCAGATCCTTATTTATGGTAAGAGCATGTATTGCTGATTTTCTTATTGCTATTCTCCTAAGTAGTTTCAGATATGCAATGACCGGTTTATTTCCATTGTGTTTCGATGAACTTAAATATTTCAATTGACTTGTAGAACAACTACCAAGTAGCACTAAATAGTTCTGAACACCAAGAAGATTCAGAGCAGCACGACTTGGATGGAAAAGTTCTGTACACTATTGGTGGGGGCCTACCCCATGGCCGCCTACCTATAGGTAATGGTGTCAGTAAAGAAGGTCGACGTTATAGCAAATTTGCTAAAGGAAGAAACATTAGGCCATCCAACACCCCATCTTATTGAGCTTTGCTCCAAGAGAATGCACAGCTTCACCAGCAACAATAAATGCAAGGGAGGATGATAATGGGAACAACTTTAACTGAAGATATATCAATGAATTTGTCATGTATAATCAATCTTCAATTTGTTGTCTTCGGAATGCAGATGCTTTTCAAGAAGGTCGGAGAAGAACCACCCGCCGAGATGATGTGTTGTCAACCATCAAGTCAAGTTCAGGTTAGAGGACTTACTACATTGCAAGAATATTTTATTGTCTCCAGACCAACATTCCAACAAACAATCTTCCATCTTTTGTCGTTTGGATGAAATGTTCATCTAGAGAACTAATTATTTTTGGTATGGCAGAATGCCACCAAGCAGTGCAGCAGTTCACAAGCATCGTGTTGATTAATGTAACACCTGGCCATAACCACATTCTTAGTTCTATGTTGATGGTAAGGTACCAAGGAATGCCACCTAGGCATAACCTCCTAGCTTATAGCAATTGGACAATTACATAAAGAAATATATTTTTGTTTACATCACTATTATGATTGATAATTCATCACTGTTTGTTTACATTTAATGCTTAAGAGCTATGATTGGAGACATGAGAAAGAAGAGAGGATAGAAATGAAGCAAGGGATGGTGGATTCTTCTACTTGTTTTCGGTTTTTGTCATTTCATAAGGACAGGAGTCATGCCTGGTAGCTTTTTACTAATTGTACATATGGCTTGCTACAGGGAACTGGTTCTTCACATGTGGGCTCACAAGTAGCCCATGAAATCCTCAACGAGGAGATTGGGGGCACACAAGCAGTTGATGCCAACGTGGGCGACGAGGACAATGGCAACACCATCTCTCATGTGCCTAACAACAACGCAGCCGACAATGCGGGCGTAGACCAAGCTAACAATGGAACTTCCTAAGAAACATGCAACTGGTGCCATCATACTTGCAGCCACAACTTGACTCTCTTTTTGCTTTGTGGCTTTTGGACTTATCTTTTGGTCTTTTAATATGGTAGCAACTTTGTAGATGAAAGACTTGTCTCTTGGCTCAACATGAGGCCTATTGTGCAACCTAGCTTGTACTGTGAACCTACTTATGCATGCAAACTTATCGACGCGTGGCTGCTTTGTAATTTGCTAGCAGCTTTGTAATTTACTAATACTAGTTGATTGTATGATAGAATTTGGTTCTGATGGAAGAATGGTTTATATTGAATTGTGAATGTGTTATGTGCCAGGTTGATTTATATTTCATTGTGTGAGATTGGTTATGTTTACTGTACATGCTAGAGGTTGCTTCTGATATAGAATTTATTGTTATCAGCTATTTCCATTTTTCCTGACGGTTTAACATTTTTTCGGACATCGACGCTAAAGATCGCTATGCTAACCAATGATTATCGTTTCACTTAATTTTCCCGACGGCTTAACATTTTTTTGGACGACGACGTTAATACTGAGCTATGCTAACCAAATTCATCGCTCACTTAATTTTCCCGATACCTAACAATTTTTGGATTGGCGCAACCACTAGCTACGCAAAGCGACGATCACTGTTTAAGATTTTTCCTGTCGGTTTAGACCGTCACTAAACATTGACTTTTACTGTCGGTTTAAAAGCCCGTCGTGAATTATATTTGTGATAGTATTTCCCCGTCGGGTCACCGACACGGATTACGGGTCGGGACTAACGGCCAACCCCGATGACGGGGATGGTTCCCTATCGGTCACCGTCGGGAATTACCGTCACGAAAAATTTTCCTGTCGGGTGGCCGTCAGGCATTTCAGACATCCGCATCGGAGGACTCCTGATGGTGAATGCCTGACGGTTACCAGTCGGGAAAATTATTCGCGGCGGTTATTCACTTTTTCCTGGCGGTTTTACACGGACGCGAAAAGTGCAGCTTGGAGTAGTATACTATGTAGGTTCTGCTTTAACGTAGACTTTGATCGAAAATGTTGACATGTTCAAATCCCCATCACTGTGCTTCGGCGAATCATCGACAAATATGCCGTCGTGCTACCGCGGAGTCTCAGGCTCGCTCTCATCCACCCCAGCACCCGCTGCCTACCAACGGCACAAATCAACGTCGAGCGAGATGACAATGGTTGATGGCGCCGACGCCTTTGGTCCCAGAGAGGCCTCCTCCGTAGGAGACAGTGACCGCGACACAACAGCAGAGGTAGGAGCTGATAGCATCCGCACCAGCACCAAAAGAGTAGCCGCGACGTCATCATAGTCAAAGAGGGGGCAAGGGAGAATCAGTGGCGACCGCAGATGCTTATGGGTGGTGGCGCTGAGAGGGGTCTTGCCATTTTGGGAGCCCAGAGTGTAGGAGCAGAAGACAGGTTCCCCTGCTTCCACTAGGCTTCACGATATTCATGCTCCGCATGCTGCGACAGGACATTGCGCTGCTTGGCTCAGAGCCCCAGGCGCAAACGATGCATGTCAGCGTCCCGCAGCGGCGGAGCTAGGATTTCGTGAAGCCCAGGGCAAAAAACTAAGTGGTTGTAACTAACATCAAATACTATTCATACAGAGGACTAACAAAAGTACAAGACAGATGCACAATTGAAATAAAATTTGAATTACATGTTTAAGGATATGACAAAATAGATAAAACATGACAAAAATATATAAAATGTAGTGGATCGATACAAAAGTTAATACCTAATTGACGAAAATTTGGTTCATTCTGAGCCTATCATATCTAGGGGTGAAAACGGATCAGATACGGACAGATAATGGCTCTGTCATATTTATTTTCATATTTTTTTTGGATCCGGATACGAATATGAATACCCCAGATACGAATACGGATACAAATAATATCGAATACGAATACGGAGCGAATATGAATTGAAACGAATACGGTCGCGGATATTTTTCGGAACATGAAAACCCCTTAAATTGTATGTCAGAAATTAACAAAAACATATAACTAATTTATTTGATGCAAACATTCATGAATTGTTCATATTTTCAGCAACCACATATAACATTGGCACTAACAAGCTGCATTAACTAGCTCATCACAAGCATAACACTTAGTTTACCATATTTAACTCATAAATCATAACTCACAAAGTCACAAGTCATCACACATTCACACTTAGTTGATCACATACATAAAACTTAGTTCACACTAACATCGATCGATCAATGGTTAATTTATACAAGAAATGACCTGTAATATCCCAAAGTATGTTACCAAAAATAAAATTAATAAAGTTATTTTTATTGTATTTTCCGAGATTTAAAAGAGTTTTCTTGGTTAAAAAGAAAAAAAATAAAATAAAGTCAATTATTTAATTTTCTAGTTTTTATGTCAAAAATAAAATTTATTGAGATTTTTGGGATTTTATTGGATTTAAAGTGAAAAAGGAAAATAATTAATTTCTTGAATTTTCTGGATTTTAAAAAGTTTTTCCTATTTTCTAAATTGAAAATATTTTATGTGCAAAAATAAAAGCCAACTTTAACTTGGAATTAATTGTATTAAGTTCAAAATAATTCAAGGGATTTATGTGATTTTTTTCTAGAATTTTTTAACTCTATTTGCTATTTTCTAAAAGGCTATTTGATTTGTTGTATTTTCTGAAATTCGGAAATCAATTAAAATCTCCTTTTCTCTTTTGGGCTGAAATCCTCTTTGGGCCGAAATCCGGTTATCCGGACTTGGTCTTATCCGGATAATCCGTAATTGTATCCGTATCCACCGGATAGCATGCCTACCATGTTCGTTTCCGTTTCCGACAAAAAAATCCGAATTCATTTCCGATTCGAAAATTATCCAAGAAAAATCCGATCCGAGACGATCCGAATCTGTTTCCGTCTGGATTGGTTGGAAACTATCTGATCTGTTTTCATCCCTAATCATATCTTCATCAATAATAGTACTCTTCATCATGTATTTCTATTACATCAAATGGAATCAAATCAATTAATAGAACTCATATTGTACAATCAGGAAACACAAGCTTAAACCTCAGTATTAAATTTGGCACATATAGAACTTCTAATTCAGATCAGAAGATGTCAGTGTTAATTTTTTTAGTTAAGGTCCAAAGATCTCTCAGGTTCACTTAAGCTTGACAGTTGACACCATCCCTTTCTCTCTTCTAAGGAGCATCTGTACAAAAGGATGACTCAATCTCAGATTGCATGTTATTTTTTCATCTAGTTAAGTGACCACAATAGCATCTTGCCACAAGATCCCACATCACCTTCTGCTTTATGCCTCTTATCATTAGCATTTTGCATTCATGAGTAGTAAAAAAAATACTAATTGCTTCAAAAGACAAGTCGTAATGAAGCAACTTGCAATGGGATCGATGGGATAAAAATTACCTCTAGGCAGAGGGAGCTGGAGGGGCGTTGTGGAGTAGGGGCAGCGCAGGTGGGTCGAGAGAGGGCCGAGGGGAGTGGCCGAGTGGTGGACAAAGCAGCGTCGACGCTGTCGAGGCCTCGAGGGAGCAAGGAGTGGCGTTGTGGAGGGCGGAGCGACGCTGGTGCAGTTGAGGCCTTGAGGGAGCAGGGAGCGATGCTGTGGAATGGGGGCGACGCCGATGGGTCGAGAGAGGGCCGAGGGGAGTGGCCGAGTGGCGGACAAAGCAGCGTCGACGCTGTCGAGGCCTCGAGGGAGCAAGGAGTGGCGTTGTGGAGGGCGGAGCGACGCTGGTGCAGTTGAGGCCTTGAGGGAGCAGGGAGCGATGCTGTGGAATGGGGGCGACGCCGATGGGTCGAGAGAGGGCTTAGGGGAGTCGGGGCGGAGCAGCGCCGAAGCGGTCGAGGCTCTTGAGGGAACCGGAGTGGCACTGGGGAGTAGGGGCAGCGCCGGTGGATCGAGAGAGGGCCGAGGCCAGTGGGGGCGCAGCGGCGCTGGCGCGATTGAGGCCACGAGGGAGCGGGGAGCTGGAGGGGCGCTGTAGGGAAGGAACGGTGCCGGTGGGTCGAGCAAGGACCGAGGGGAGTGGGGGCAGAGCAGCGCCGGCGCGGTCGAGGCCCTCGAGGGAACCGGAGTGGTGCTGGGGAGTAGGGGCGGCGCCAGTGGGTCGAGTGAGGGGAGGGGGCGGTGGTGAGTGTGCGGGGGAGGAGCTAAAGAGGGAGGATGCGAGCATAGGGTTGCTTCTTGCTTGGCAATTGGACTGGCCGACTGGGCCTCACTCTTCTGGACTGGGCCGCAAGCCTCAGGCCATGCCATGTCATTGTGGGCTGCAAATTTATGGATATATACTAGTGGGGAACCATTACTATTACCTTCAGGTCTCGAACCGTTGCCCTGCTGGCCCGGGGCCATCCTACTGATGAGCATAGATGACAGGGACCAGGTGTAGAAGGTCGAGGCGGACGGGGTCCAGCTGATGTTCCGCATCTGTCCGGACTCTGTAGGTTAGGTGCGTGTAGTGGAGCAGCCGCATACGAGTGTGGAACAGATGCTGTCATGGGTAATGCTAGAATTTAGAGGATAATCATCTTCACGGCGATGCGGCCAGAGGACATAAAGTCACTACACGAGAAGATTGTTGGAATATTGTCGAGTTTGGGTCGCCTAACAAGCAGGGTTTTGGTCACCGATAGAAAAAAAAATACCGCAGTTGATATTTTGTTAATAAATTTTGAATTCGAATTTGGTTACCAGCCGAGACCTTGGTAAAATCTCGGAAATTTCGGTCAATTTTTTTTAATTTTAAAATATCTGTTTTTCCTGCCGGTCAGGGGCAAGATCAATTCAGCCTTGGTAAGGCACTTCTGCTGAAACATGCTTGTGTGCGCGCGCTTGTGATCTTTATGGCTTGGAAAGTTGGAAATTAGTATAGAAGTAGTGTGTCACATGGGAATAGGGAATTGAAGTGTGATTTAGCATTTATAATAATGGAGATTGTCGAACTGGAGATCGTGTTGAGTTTTGGCATGGATTAATTAATTAATGATGGTGTTTTTCTGAGAAATTAGTCCCGGTTTAGTCAGGTTTGTTTCAGCTCTATTTACCATTTTTTTTAAGAATCAACGCTTTGGAGATGTGCATGAACTGTCGGAGACTTGGAGTTTTTCCAACACAAACAATGCAAGACTTGAAGCTCACAGATGCAAAAGGCTAACATTCGCGACAAAAAAAAAAAGCATTGTCAAGGATCAGACTGAGAATATATCTCACACTAGATAGTCTTACTCGATACCCTTTGGAGTAGGTGTTGCTGATGTAAAAAGGGCAATTTTAGTAAATATTCAGAATGAATTGTAGCATAATTAACAATAATTAAAGCATAATTCCAGTATCATATAATTGACAAAAATATCATATAAGCATGTAATTTTTTGCATGTCAATTAAACAGGATAATATTTTCAAAAGATGGGACAAGAAAACATACAAAATCAGCATATTGCTCATATTTAGAATATTTTATATTTGCTCTCAGACGTAGAGTTGCACAATAAGTAATCTTAGCCTTCTTGCTATTTTTGTCAAGATTCTTCACTAATTAAATGTGTCTGTATTTTAGAACCGAACTTACGTAAAGATTGTTTGATTCGGGGGGGTCTTCAAGACTCAAATCACACAGAGAAAGACGACACGGGGATTTTTATACAGGTTCGGGCCTTCTCCCAAGGAGAATAACAACTCTACTCCTGTGTGTATGTATTGAGTATGCTGGATTATAAGATCAAGAGAAAGACTAGAATGAGGCGTTTTGTGCTCCGGATTCCTCTCTCCTCCCTCCTTGATGATTCTGCCTTTTATACAGTACTCGGAGCGTGCTGCTGTTCCTCCAGTCTAAAGGGCACCATAATGTTTCAGATAATGGAGCCATTACTGGAGATTATTGTGGGAGTAGTAACGTTCCCACGTCGCGAGGCAGTTATCACCATGACAGGGAGTTGATTCGTGCCAATATTCCAGAGAATAACAAAGAAGCCATCGCCCATATCTTTAAAATATGGTGCGAAGATTTCGGTCGATTAGGGCTCACATGTACATAAGCCACATCGACTAGAGACCGGTCGAGAAGAGCTTACGACGTGTGGTGGTCGAGAAGAGCTTACGACCATATACCGACCGTAGGAGAGCTTACGATCAAGGCATAGTCGTAGAAAGACTTACGACTATAGGGTAGTCATAGAAGGACTTACGACTATGGGGTGGTCGTAGAAGAACTTACGACCTCTAACTTCTCCCTTACGAATATTAAGCGGTATACTCAAGAACCATATGACGTCATTATTATCCATAATATGAATTACAGATAATAATTAAATGAGGATTGTTATATCCTCGTCATCTATCCCCCTAGTTTCAAGTGAAAATAACTTACTTGAAAAAAGAGTAGTAGATGATCTTACGACTAGTGGATGGTCGTAGAATGGTGGTCGAAGGAAAAAAGCTCTTCGACTGGCGTTTCATTTGACCAGAAATTGACTTGGTCAAGAAGACTGTAGAAAGGCTTACAACTTATAAGATGGTCGTAGGAGATCTTACGACTACCAGGTGATCGCAGTACCTTAGTCGGAAGAAAAACCTTTCCGATTGCTATTGCATTTGACCAGAAAATGACTTGGTCAAGAAGGTAATTTCGCTTGAGGTGTAAAAACAAACTCGGTTTTCTCAAGCAGACAAATTAAAGAATCTCAATCGACTCTCACAGACCTATCTGTTGGAGTGGTTCCCGAAGCGGTGGCAACCATTGGGTCGCCACGTCTTTAACTCAGGCGTGCGGTTATAAATACTTATCGTGGGTGAGATTTAGGCTTTTTACCTTTCCCCAAATCGCTCCCACTGTTCATCATGTTCTTGCGCTCTCCGCCGTCGACCAAATCGAGTGTTCTCCTGAAATCTTCCCAATTCCAAATCTCCGACCCTTGAGAGAAATGGCCGGAGCCGCTTCCCAATGGGCCGAATCAGTGGATGCGACCAAGATCAAGGCTTTGGTCGCCGCCGAGAAAATCCCAACGAGCCAGTTCTTGAAGTGGATCGAGGCTGCTGGGCAGCATTGGCCGTCGGGGGAGATTGGGCAAATCCCTATCTTCCAGGCATTCTGTGAGTGTGGCCTTCGATTGCCTGCTCACCCTTGTACTCGAACACTTCGGTGTGGAGTTGGTGAACCTTGTTCCCAATTCTATCACAATGTTGGGTGTGTTCGTGTACTTGTGCGAGGCCTACATGGGGATTCCGGCCGACTTGGAGTTGTTCCAGTACTTTTATGGAATGACCAATCTAGCTGGAGTCGCCGGTAGTTGTAGTCTGAAGATCTACGACGGGAAGTCGAAGGAGTACATTCAGATGTTCATCCGGTCGTCGTAGCCGGGATGGAAGAAGAGGTGGTTCTATTAGGAGATAACCAATGAGGACAATCTCTCCTTTGTTGGAAAGCCGGCCGAGAAGATCTCTGCTTGGGATTCGACTCCCAAGGATCTCGGTCGTATCGTCCCTTTCATTCAAGCCATCAAAGACTTGAAGGAAGAGGGGCTCACTGGATGGCATGTGGTGAAGGATTTCATCACGTGCCGCGTTAGCCCTCTAAAGAAGAGGGCTCATCCCATGTGGAGGTATTTGGGGTCGCAAGACCCGACCAGAGACTATGAGAAGGGTAAGTGAACTTTCAGTCTTAGCCCTTTTTCTGTTAATTTTGGACTTGGCTTATTGAAAGTTTACTTGCTTCTGCAAACCTCTCGCAAGAGGAGATTGACGCAAGAATAAAGTATAAAGAGATCACTTATTTCAGCAAAATAAGTCAATCGGCTAACAGAGGAACAACATGATCACAGATTCAAAAGAACAAGATTAACTCATTCATAGCCGAAATCAGAATGAACCAGAGCTAGGCTATTAGAAACAATTTGACAACAATAAGCAATCCTAATAGCTCAAGTCTGATTTTGTTACCAATTTAATTTCATAATATGACAAACATCATCACCGAGCAATAATCCGAACTCACAGCATTACCATACAATATCTTCCAGTACTAGAATTAATCCAATTTTAGCTTTTGACTAGTACATCACATATTTGTAAAGTATTGCACAAAATGGAAAACCAGAAAACTCACGAAGCAGATGGCACTCAAAGCCACCGAGTAAAATCGAAAAGGCAAGCCAAAAGGCGCTGTATCAGAAAACCAATTGTCTAGCTGTGCCGTGCAAAATAAATGAGGTTGACGGAGATACAGTGCCAATCTTCACAATTCGGGATACTCCGAAGAACGAAGCCGAGGTACAGGAGAATGCCGCACAAGACCCACTGAAAATGCACTAGTCGAATGCACCCAAGAGCACCAGCACCGAATCGACGGCTTCTTCCCCCTCACGGTCAAGCCAGAGCCGACCACAGGAGCTCCAATCGCACAACACCGAGGTTCCCTCTGAATACCCACATAGAGAGTATGGCGCAAGAAGGAAACCGACATGTGCGCACAAAGGAAGGTCAAGAGTTCACCACCGATGGCATAAAGGCAACCACGGCAGTGCAAGAACTCCAAATCCCCTCAAACTGAAGCCAAAATTGGAGGAGAAGAAGCAATCAATCAAAAGGGAAAACTCACTGTTGTTCTGATCCTCTTCCGAAAAAAGAGAGAAGTTGTCAAAATAAAGAGGGGAAGAACCAAGAGGGGACGACACGGTTGCTGCGAACGGCCTACGTCCGAAGCATTGGACTGCCCGTGCCTCCAGCGTCGCCTCGATTCTTCCGCCCACACGAGCGAATGAGCTGCTCGGCCGAGAGCTCCACGAACCAGTCTCCAACCTTATCTCTCCCTCTATTTGACCGACATGTGGGCCCTACTTCCATTTCTTTTCCTTTTTCATTTTCTTCTTTTATCAAATTGAGAAATTACCAAAATGCCCTCAAAACCAACAGTTACAATATAGAATTCGACCAACAAAATATATGAGTATTGACGAGGATTAAAACATCTATGTATTATTTTAATATATAATAAAAGACCATACGTTTTCATGGTCGTAACCCTAAGACCGACGACCTCACGGTCGTTAGTATTCCGTGAGGTTACTTATGGGTACCACAGTGGGATGAGGCTTTGTGCCTAATCCCGACCAGATAACCGCCGTAAAATTCTTGAATCGGTATTTCTTATCGTATGATGAATGGAACATGTGTTATCGCTCCAAACCATGCGATGGTACAACCACGAGACACCGACTATTAACCACCCTACGGTTAAGCTTTTCACAAGCAATCGCAAGGAAGTTAGCACATTGCTAACTTCTCTACCGTTCGACCAACCGGTCGTAACGCTTCACCAGGACGTCTTCTCCAGAGTAACCGCCACCTCTTGGAAGTTATTTAAAGGTGAAGCACGAGAAGACGAAAGGCAGAGAGAGACAAGAAGGAGACGATAGGCGACACACAAAACAAGGCCAAGGCAAAGATATGCATGAAGCCTAAGCGGTGGAATTAGAAGCTAGATAATCACCGAGACTCATATTCTAAGTCCGATTGCGGTTAACATTCCTCCATTCAAGGTAATTCAGGTAGTACTTAGCCACATCTTGTAAATCCAGTTCATATCAATAAAGAGCGACCCCCATTCCATTCCGTGATATTCCACGCCATTTTCCTCGTTTATTTTCGTAAGATCGGCGATTCGATCGTCGACAACCGGGCGCCGTCAGTGGGGAAGAAGGCGAAGTTTCAAGAAATTTTTTTTTTTCGCTCAAGAAAATCTCGCCCAAAACTCGCAATCGCCATGCAACTATGCCCGAGTTTGGGATGAGGAAAATCGGTTCGACGGCGGACTACGCCAACCTCGACATGGAAGGATGTATCGCGCCATGGAAGAAAATGGCAGGTCATCCTCCTCATCCTCCTCGCGGCCGCACGTCGCCGACGTTAGCGAGGTCGACGGATGGATGAAGATGCGCCGCCACTACCGTGGCGCAATCAGAAAACCGCCGTTCCACCAGTTCGAATGCCAGAGGATCTTTCAAGCCCGGTCTTCTCGGCCGTGAAACAGTGAAGAAATTTCAGCTCCATCACCCGAAAACTCTATACCATTGATGAAATCATGGTGAAAGATACTCTCCTTGCTTCGCAATTCCAGAGTCAACCGTCACCGATAGCGGTGTCGATGAAACCTCCACCGGTCGAGGCCATGTGGGGATGATCACACTCGAAGATACGATCGGCGGTTCGTCGGATCGCCGAGAAGACCTCGAGAAGTGCTCATCTCCGACCGATCTCCATCGTGGAAGATTCTGGCAGAAGCGCTGACAAGCTCTCCATTAGTTATGATGGAAGCTCATCGGAAGATCAATGCTGGAAGCACGAGGTCAACGTGATCGGAGATGAAGATCAAGATGCCCTGCACGGTCCTACACTCTCTACCACGCCATCACGTGTTGTTAGAGATGATCCGGGCCGTCAAGCACCAACTTCCGGAGGCAACGGAACTAATCGACGCCAATCGGTTAACTCGCTCGCATCGCCCCACCCGTAGTGACCGACAGACCGAACAAATCCGAAGGTCGGGGAAGGTTGAGACGCGTACACCCACGACCAAGATGAACCACGAGACCTTCAGAATATCATAAAACTTGCGGCGTATTCAAAACATGTTAAATAATTCCGATCTGCTCTAGCAGAACGCCTAGTTTTGTACAACTCGAGGTCGTATCCGAAATTCTCCAATGCACCATGCAAATGAACGGAAGTGTATCGAGAACAGAGGGTTCAGAAGTCGACTAGGACTTCGCCCCAACGCCTCCTCAAGAGGGGACAAAGACGGTCATACCAGAGAGCGATCGATACCAAGACCTCCTCGACGATCCCTACCAAGGAGTCACGAGGGAGAAGGCTATTTCAAGAGGATACTCCCCCATGCGCCGAGAAGAACCACCACTAGGACCTAACGATCTCCGACATCGCTTGAACCAAGTGGGCGGTCGTGGACATCATATCAATGTCACGACCGGATCAGACACCGGAGTTCCAGCGTTCCAATCTTAGGGATCGGTCTCCGGCCGACATAATCCGCACCTTCCCGGAGAAGACGCCATGAATCAATCACAGGTTGTCGAGCCTTCTCTGCTGGGCTCCAAGGCATGCGTTAGCCTCAGCTTGCCCGACGGCCAACTTGGACAAATTCAATGGAACTCAAAACCCATTGGAATTTCTCCAAATATATACCACCGCTATCGTGGTGCTGGTGGCGATGAGAATGTAATGGCCAACTATTTACCCACCGTGCTCGAAGGGTCCGCCGTGGCCGTGGTTGTTAAACTTACGGTCGGATCCATATATACTTGGGAACAACTCGTGATCTTCGATTGCCAACTTCGAGTGCGTCGATCGCCTACAGGAAGGAGGACGATCTCCACGTAATCCGGCAGGATCGATGAGACTTTACGTCAATATATCAAGAGGTTGACCAGTTCAGAACTCTATACCAAGTCGCAGAGTCCTCTGTTATTCAAAGCTTTTAAAAGCAGTCTAAGGAATCGGCGGTTTCACGGAGGACATAGCAATGAACCCTCCAAGAACAACCGTTGAGCTTTTTGATATGGCGGACAAATATGCCATCGCTAGTGAAGCAATCGAGTGGTGTGAAGCCATCGATCGGAAAGACAAGATTCCCGGCCGGTGCCGACAAGCAGAGAAAAAAGAACAAGAAGTCTCTCAAGAAGAAAAAGAACCGCAGACCGACGACAAAGAAGTCCTCGCCGTTCCTGCATAAGATCGGGAAGGGCAAGAAGGACTATGCCGGTCGAAGCAAAGCAAAAATTCGGCCGAAGGATTCAGACGAATAAGAAGTGGTGTCCACTTCACGTGACGAGTGGCATGATCTGCGCAAGACTGCCGTGTCTCCGCGAAGAAACGGAGGATTATTATGCGGGTAAAGGACCATTTCAAAGAATACAGAACATGGAGAAACGAGCTCCAAAAAGGACAAGGATGGCGACGAGGAGATGGAGTACGGGATCCCCAACACACATCAACATGATTTTTGGAGGATCTTCTTCATACGAGTCCAGACGTCATCTGAAGGCCATGGAGCGGAGGTCAACCTCGCCGAATCTCCAACTGTAATCAAGCACTCGAGTGGTCGGACACCGCAATTTCTTCAAACAAAGACGATCGCACCATCCCATCGACTCGACAGGGTAGGTTCCCCATCGTCGCTGAACCAACTATTAATAATTGTCGGGTTAATCGGGTCTTAGTGGATGGGAGTAGTTCCTTGAATATATTATTTGTAGGAGCTTTAGAAGAAATGCGGTCCCCATGTCAAAGGTGAAACACATGAAATATGCTTTTCATGGCATAGTTAGGGTTCTACCGCCAACCGATAGGACAAGTTTCTTACCGTGACGTTTGGAAAACGACAATTTCGAGCAGAGAAGATCCCGTTTGATGTAGTAAACTTGAATCCAAGATACAACGGAATCCTCGGTCGACCAAAGATTAGCAAAATTCTTGATAGCCACGCATTACGGTTATCAAAGTTTGAAAATGCCGGGGCGAAGGAGTCATCACACCGAGGAGATCGAAAATGGCTTACGATGCGATCGGAAATCCTTTGCCTTTGGTTGATGAACTTCCGACCAGAGAGGTTAATCCGTCTCCCATGCGGTCAAGCACTCGAAGCCAAAGATGACGCCCAAACCATCCGACTGCACCAAGGAGGTACTACTCGACAAAAGCGCTTCTCCGGACGGCGTCAAGTCGTCACATGGGTCAGACAACCAGATCCAACCGCGCAAGATTACGGTCGGGCAAGACTCGACCCTAAATAGGAAGAGTCGCTCGTCTCCTTCCTCCGAGCAAATCAAGACGTGTTTGCTTGGCAAGCGTCCGATATGCTCGAGTCCCCGGGAGGTTATCGAGCACGTGCTTGCTCTCCGGCGATAAAAACCGATCAGCGTAAACTACGACGCTTTGCACCCGATCGGAAGGAAGCAATCGATCGGAGATTGACAAGCTTCTCGAGCAGGATTTATTCGTGAAGTCGACCACCCACAAGGGCTTGCTAATCTCGTAATGGTTAGGAAAAATAATGGGAAATGGCGAATGTGTATCGACTTTCTGAGATCTTAATAAAGCTTGTCCGAAGGATGACTTTCCCCTTCCCCGCATTGATCAACTAGTAGACTCTACTTACGGGTGCGAGTTACTAAGTTTTTAGATGCGTATTGTGGTACCACCAGATTAGTATGTGTAAAGAAGATGAGGAGAAAACTTCCTTCATCACCCCATATGGTACTTATTGTTATATTAAGATGCCATTTGGTCTCAAAAATCTTTGGTGCAACTTTTCAAAGGTTGATGCAAAAACTTTTAGTCCACAAATCGGCGGAATCTAGAAGCTTATGTTGACGATCCTGGTCGTAAAGACCACCATTTGGCGACCACATTCTCGACTTACAAGAAACTTTTAATAACTTGAGAAGACATAACCTCAAGTTAAATCCAGGAAAAGTGTGTGTTAGGAGTTTCACTGAAAACCGCTTGGTTTCCTAGTTTCGCTAGAGGTATTGAAGCTAATCCGGAAAAATTGCGCCATCGACCAAATCGCCCTCAGACCACGAAGAAGGAAGTCCAAAACTAACCGGTTGTATGGGCGTTAAGTCGTTTCATAGCAAGGTTAGGGGAAAAGGATTACCTTTCTTTAAACTTCTTGGAAACATGGGAGTTTTGAGTGGACTAAAGAGGCAAGCGATGCCTTTGAGGAACTTAAAAGTACCTTACAAGTACCGGTTTTAGTTTCTCCGAGACCGGAGAAACATTGCTAATTTACGTGGCGACAACACCACGCATAGTTAGCGGTGTCTTGGTTGTAGAAAGGAATAATATCCAACGACGGTCTATTACGTGTTTAAGTCTTACATGGACCAAAGGAAAGATACCCACAGTACAAAAGTTGCTTTATGGCCTCCTTATATCTTCAAGGAAGCTAAGGCACTACTTTCGTGCCCACAAAGTGGTCATACTCACCGGATATCCCTTGGTCAAGTCCTTGAAACAGGAATCATCGGGACGAATAGCCAAATGGGCGGTCGAGCTAGGGCGTTCGATCTCCATTTCATTTCATTTAACGACAATAAAGTCGAGCAATAGCGTAATTCATTGCGAATGGACAAACCTCGAACCCACCCAAGGACCCGAGTACGAACACCACGACGACAGTGGACAATGTATTCGACGGTTCCTTGATGTTACAAGGATCGGGGTGGAGTGGTCTTGATATCCCTCATGGCGAACACATCAAGTATGCCATCCAAGAATTTTTCCCGCCACCAATAATGTGGCGAATATGAAGGTTTATGGCGGGACTCGAGCGGCTCGTTAAGCTCGGGATTCGCAGACATTAGTGAAAGGCGATTCTCAACTAGTAGCGAATCAAGTGGGGAAAGAGTATCAATGCTCTAGTACCAAGATGTCATCTTATCTGGCGGAAGTACAAAAACTCGAAAAGCACTTCTTGGTTTTCGGATCCAACATATTCCTAGAAAGGAAAACTTTCTGGCGCACCGGTTGGCACGGATGGCCTCCACAAGGTCGACCGTCCCGCTTGGAGTTTTTCTCGAGCAACTCAATTCACCCTCGGTAGTTGAGCCTTCCGAGAACATACATGATTCTTTGCAAGTTGAACAAACTAATCAAGGGAACATGGATGCTCCATGTGTCGTTGACGGTTGGTATTTATCACGATCAAGGTAGAGATCGGATGACATCGATCTACAATTATCTTCAGCATGACACAATTCCAGAAGATGATGTAGAGGCTGATCGTATAGCACGAAAAGCCAAATCATACATTCTAATCGAAAGTACCTTGTATAAACGAGGATCTCATGGAGTGTTGATGAGATGCATATCTCAAACGGATGGCATTAGATTGCTAACCGAAATCCATGAAGGTGTCGTGGAGCACACCATTCCTACTGTAACACAGTCGGTAGAAGCCTTAAGCAAGGCTATTATTGCCAAGCGCCTTCATGATGCAAAAGAGCTTGTGATGAAGTGTGTACAATGTCGGTTTATAGCCGACAAGTACACCACCAAAGACAAGCCTTACAAACAATTCCTCTTTCTTGGCCTTTTGCAACTTTGGGATCGACATTCGGGACCTTTCCCAAGAGCACCGGGGCTTCAATTCCTTTTCGTCATGATTGACACGTTTACAAAATGGATTGAAGCGAGCGACCGTTAAAATAACAACCGAGGCCGCTAAGAGATTTCTCTGAAAAATGTGATCACGCGATTTGGTGTACCTAGTCGATCATCACGCATAATGGTTCCCGATTCTCCGGCGATCAATTCCAGAATTTGCGATGAACTTAGTGTCAAAGTTCATTTTGCTTTGCACATCCGCAAAGCAACGGAGCGGTTGAGCGGCTAATGGTATCCTTATGCAGGGATCAAACG
Source organism: Phyllostachys edulis (assembly GCA_036346405.1). NCBI lineage: Eukaryota > Viridiplantae > Streptophyta > Magnoliopsida > Poales > Poaceae > Phyllostachys > Phyllostachys edulis. The sequence goes on from CM070549.1 coordinate 26,365,851, forward strand.
CCGAGTATTCACCGATTAATCAAGCGGTCAGCGCTTGGGTTAAAGAACTTCCCTACGTGTTATGGGCGTTCGAACCCACCACTACCGTATGACCGGTGAAACTCCATTCTTTTGGTTTATGGTCTTTGAAGCCATGCTTCCTCGAACTCAAAATTGGCTCGCTTTCGAACCGATCGTTTTGACGAAAATGATCGAGAATGAACGACGACTTCGACGACGCCGATTTCCTTGAAGAACGATTTAAACCAAGCCCTTATACGATCGCTAGCCTACCAACAAGCCATGCGAAGGTACCATAGTCGAAGGTGCACCTCGCTGACCTTCTTTGTCAGAGGTGATCTGGTTCTCTAAAAATTCAAAGCCAAACAAATCACAATAAACTTTCTCCTAAATGGGAAGGTCCTTACGTGGTCGAAGTAACCCGACCAGTTCCGTCTGTTGGCTATGTCGATGGGCAAATTTTGTCAAATTCTTGGAACATCGATCAATTGCGTAAGTTCTATGTTTAATTTTCATTCTTTCATTTCTTTCAATTTCAATTTCATTAAATTCATTAATTAATTAAGAAGTGCAACCTTGCTTATATATATACACCTACATTACAGTCGTTTATTATTGTTAGTCCAGTCTGAGAAGACATTTTCTCTCCGATATCCTTTTTAAGGATCTCTCGATACTCTATGGTCCTAGTCGTGAGCATTTTTTTCAAATGATTCCCACGCGCGACTACACTCTTTTTTTTTTAAGAAAATGAGTAATCAGAGCACCACACAACTACCTATCTCATGAATGATATGCTTACGATTTTGAAGATTATGCTTCATTATTTCACGATTCTCGGTCTATTCTTGTCAGCATCGGTGGGACACGGAAAGCCTCCTAGTCGAAGTCTCTCCTTTTTCGCACGTGGTCACGCCTAATGGAAGGAGCTTCCTAGCGACGGTTCTTTTCTTCGATCCTTGCTACCGATCGGATCTGTAATTTGAACACGTTTCAAGAAATGTGTCGTATGCCTTCGTGTCTTAGCATTAGTTCCACCAGATTATGGGACAATAGATATAAACAAAGTTCACTTATAATTTGTTGCATACATATTTGCATTTCTTTTTATGTCAAGTTTGACAAAGTCTTTTTCCGACCATATATAGTGTTTTTGATTGGTATTTCCATTATGACAAACAAAGATCTATAACTAGTCGAAATCATCTACCGTCCTGACCACATTTGATTTCCTAGTACTGCAACGATCAGTTTTGTCTTACATGTCCAAACATACCTTCAAAACTCACATACATGGTTATGACCTCTTTTTATTCTCTTTCTTGGCTCACCGCTTGTACAAAGAACGTTCTTCTACTATAAAGCGATCGGGGCTAGGAAATATCTGAGAATTTTAAAAAAAGTCAAACAGATAAACAAAAGCTTTGTCAATGACATAAAAGGTAAGTTTTCATAGATATTCAAATATTTTTACACTTGCAGAACCTACTCTAAGAAATATTCCCACCTAACTCTTTGTTTGTCGGAGATTCGACCTCCATCTCCTCTACAACTATATCTCCAAGTGGCCCGAGTTCTTCCATGAACTTGGTCGCCTCCTCAGTGGGCGATTGAAGTCATCTTTAACAGCTTGGAGATCTATGGAGGGTCGGAAGCTTTCGGTTTGCCAAAGCAAAACTAACTCCACTTGCAACGCCTGCTTTTAGGGCCAGGCATAATTCGTCCGAGTAGTTTTGAGCAGAACTTTAAGGTCCTCTAGAAGTTGACCCAAATAGTTTATTTTCTCTATTGGATCTCTTAAGATAGGCACGCTTGATCTTGATCCCAAATCAAAGATCATCTTGTTCAAAGTATGAATCTTTTCATCAATATTTTGAGCAAAAGCTGCCTCCTTATCCTGCTCAAATTTCAGAGTTTTCTTTACTCTGTTTAGCATTTGCGTTTGCTCTGCAAAAACAAATCAGTTAATGAACACAAGCATCATTGAAGGGAAAATCAAGTTTACGACATATTACCTTTATTTGTTTTGCTAAGTGTTTCATATTTGGTCGTTGCTTGACGATCAATAGGTCCTTAGTGAACTTGCTTCAAAGAAATGATCGGTCTTAGCTTTTATTTCTTCTTCAAGAAAAGTCGTCTTGGCTTTCACCACAACCTCCTCTTTTATTTTCTCCGGATCTATCGAATGCGATAAGGAGAATAATTGTAGAGGAGCAAAGTATTGAAGAAGAAGCGAAGTTCAAAAGGAAAAGTTCTTACTTTCCAACTCGAGTGCTTTTGCTCCAAGTCCTTAACTCATTTGGTCGATCCTCCGATCACAAAGAAAGTTCTCGACCAAATGCTACACAAATAGCGTTCTCTTTCTTAAGTTTCTTATAAACTTTTTAAAGAAGAGCTATGAAGTGGTCGAGAATACTTACGAATTGCTCGGTCATTATAACCAGCAAAAATCAAATCAGGTGCATCTTGAGTTGAGTATCCGATACTTTCACACGCCTCATCAAGCTCCTTATCCTCGATAAATCGGGGACTAAAAGGAACTTGTTAGGTTGGGAAGGGTTATCAACAAAGGATCGAACTGTTGAGACCTCTCGAGGCATCTACCTCCACGTAAGGGGTTTCAATCACCAAAGGATCCAACTCACCGTTGTTCTTGTCACCGCCGGGGCTTCTTCGACCACTATTTCCTCGGGAACTTTGTCCCGAGAAGTGCTCGATGGGGAACTTCCACAGTGCAGGGTCCTCAGAAGAACACAGTGGAAGCCTGAAACGACCGAACACCGAAGACCTATGCAAACCGAAGATGGGAAGTTCAAAGTATCAAATCATCAAGGAATTATTAGAGGTACATACTTATACGACCACTTTCATTTGTACATACCTTGTTAATCTCCGGGATTTGACTCTGAAACGCGCAAGAGAGAAATCTGTGCCGCTAGCTTTCCTTTTCTTCTCCTCCAATTTTGCTGGTTCTGGACCAGCAAGGTTTGTTGGAACCCTCACATCCTCCAACAAGATGTCGGAAGCTATGTCCTCGACCAGTTCATCAAGGACCGCATTCCCGACTATACGGCCTGAGGGAGTGGTTTCATCAATCTCCGGATCGCTTGTTTCAAGAATAACCGTAAGGTCGTGCACGACCACTCTGAGTCTCTGACCTCCGCAGCTACATTCTCGGGCCCTCAGCTTATCCACCTAAATCAAAGAACAAATTTGATTGGGTGAAGAAATCCTTTTATCTAAAAAATTGCACATATATGATTCCAAATGTTCTATTACCTCGAGGATTCATCTCCTTCAAGTGCCTCAAGGCACGACTCGGTCGAGAACTAAGGTGGGACGTTGATCCTCACCAGATTGTATGATTCGCAATCCGACCGATCGCAAAAAGTAGAGTACGATTGGAAATCTGGTGGAATATATGTATACACATGGTAAAAGGAATTTTGATTAAATTACCTTAAGCCTTGCAGTCTCCTTCAATAGGAGTTACGACTAAGATCTTGGGGCATTGGCCTTTTCTCCGAGCTCCCCGCACAGATCATCCCGACTCGTTCTCTAATTTCCCCAGGAAAGAGCTTTAATGTAGGAAGAATAGACAGATTTTTAAGGTAATACATTAATCAAATCAAAATACCGATCGAATTTATCTCAAAGACTTACCACCTTCCGAGGTAGCTTCATCACGATCAAGGCACCAAAGCAGGAATGAGTCCTGAGCTTCAATGGGCTGATCTCGACGAAAGGTGAAATCCTTCACCACATGCCACGAAGTCGCCCTCGACTCGCAGAAGTCGAGATGGCATCCGCCCATCTCTTGACTATCCCGTCTCTTTACGGTTTCCTTCCACTTGGAGTTTTCACTTGCTCTAGTTCCGCCAAGTAGAGGCCATCGTCTTCGAACCGTCATGTAAAACCAAGATTTTTCCATGACGACCACGAAGATTTCGCAGTACATGAAGATGTACTCATCGGCCTTCCCGTCATGAAGACGCAATGTGCATTCCCAGAGCTGCCTCAGATTTTGCCGCAGATTTTCCCATCACCATGCGGTAGAAATAACTAAAGAGCTTCAAGTTCGGTTGTATTCGGTATGCCTCGCACAAATATCTTGAAAATACTAATATTTGCGATCGAATTTGGGGCCAAATTCACCAATTCCACCCCGTAATGTTCAAGAACGCGGAGGAGGAATTTGTGTACCGCATAATCTCGGCCCACATTCGATGTAGGCGAGAAAAACAGGGATTTCCTCATCTTCACGGCTCGGAAAATGCTCTCCGATCGCGGTCTCCAATTAATCGATTTCTATCTGGGAGCATTCCCATCTTCGCCAAAGCCTCAAGCTTTTTCTTGCCCAATTCAAGGCAACCACTTGTAATTTGCTCGACATGGCGAAAATCCTCAAGGATAAGTAGTGGAAGTTGAAGACTTTGTGGTCGGAAGAACAGGAAAAGGCTCTAGAGGATTTCTTGGCGAGAAGCTAAAGGGGATCGAAAGGGGATTTTGGAAGCATAAAAATTCTAAGAGCCCAAATGAGAGAAGATTTTATAAACTTCCGATACTTTCAAGGATTCCCACAAAGTCCAACCGACAAAAAGCTTCTTTTTGTTCAAACGACAGAGGAACTCTTCGCTTCCCAAGGCAAGTTCTCAACTTTAAAGTGAACACAGACCACTTCGCATACCACGACATTAAATGGGGTTCGCCGATACGATTTCATCGGAAAAGGTATATACACGACCAGTTCATTTAAAGTTCGGGGCTAGGTGACGAGGATTAAAACATCTATGTATTATTTTAATATATAATAAAAGACCATACGTCTTCATGGTCGTAACCCTAAGACCAGACGACCTCCTCGGTCGTTAGTATTCGAGAGGTTACTTAATGGGTACCTCGGTGGGATGAGGCTTTGTGCCTAATCCTCACCGAGATAACCGCCGTAAAATTCTTGAATCGGTATTTCTTATCGTATGATGAATGGAACACGTGTTATACATTCCAAACCATGCGATGGTACAACCACGAGACATCGACTATTAACCACCCTACGGTTAAGCTTTTTACAAGCAACCGCAAGGAAGTTAGCACATTGCTAACTTCTCTACCGTTCCGACCAGTCGTAACGCTTCACCAGGGACGTCTTCTCCAGGAGTAACTGCCACCTCTTCGGAAGTTATTTAAAGGTGAAGCACAGAAGACGAAAGGGGCAGAGAGAGACAAGAAGGGAGACGATAGGCGACACACAAAACAAGGCCAAGGCAAAGATATGCACAAAAGCCTAAGCGGTGGAATTAGAAGCTAGATAATCAGCCTTAGACTCATATTCTAAGTCCGATTGCCGGTTAACATTCCTCCATTCAAGGTAATTCAGGTAGTACTTAGCCACATCTTGTAAATCCAATTCATATCAATAAAGAGCGACCCCCATTCCATTCCAGGATATTCCACGTCATTTTCCTCGTTTATTTTCGTAAGATCGGCGATTCGATCGTCGACAAGTATCAAATGAGCGTGGATGAGAGCAACTTGCATGACAGGGTAACGCTTCAGCGGAACAAGGTCAGGTATTTTGTTTATAGCTTTTATTTCTTCTACTATATATAATACTAGAACGTGTTTGCGCGCTCCACTAGAACGTTTTTGCGCGCTCCACCGCGCTGCGGTTGCCAGCGTGATAGCAGAGGAAAAATCCTTTTTTTTGCATGGTAGCTATATGTATGTGTTAAGGACTCATGATATCAGGGTCAGGTCGATTTACAATGCAATATAGCTAGATCTTGACATATGTAGTGTTCTTTAGACATTTGAAACAGTAGTGTGATAGTGTAGTACATTACTATATAGATTTCATGTCTAGTACAAAGCCAAGTAGCACAGGTAGCTAAAATTCATAACTATTATCTAAATCTAGTTAGGTAAATAACCAGTGAACTTTTTAGACGTAATTATAAAACCTATTTTCACCATCAAAGGAATACAATGCAAGCAAATAGTCTGTGCCTTAGTCCATGGTGTCCAAAGGGACCGACTTTTTTGTGCTGTATCTACATTCTCCAGATTGGTTTGAAGTAGGACCATGCTTGTGTACTCTGAAGGAATGCTATTTTGTATGCTTAATTTCATCACTTGCAAAATTGAGAAGAAAAGGAGTTACCAAAGAGATAAAGGAACCCACATACTATCAACTGAATGAATTTAAACCGAACTGTGCAAGATGGATGGATCTAGAGCAAAATATACATTACTCTCTGCCCTACTTCACATAAGGAAATGTAGCCTATATGGAAATGTAGGAGAACCTGCTCTAGAACATAATGAACTGGAAATTGATCACAAGGCAACATACATGCAGTAACAGCAACCACATTACAGGTACTCAATATCAACAAGTGTTCACAGTACTTTAGAACAGGCAATGTAAGAAACAATGAATAGTACGGATTCAAACATCAGCAACTTGTGAAAACCATCAAACTTTAACTTCCTTGCTTGTCTACATGCATGTTTAGTAATATCAACTGGTGCTTGTCCTTCAACTTTGTACCATACCATGATATTGACATCAAAGTGTAGGTTGTAGGATGACTCAATTCTTAGTTTTATTAAACCAAATTTCACACCATCAAAGTTTAATAGAGGTTTAAAAGCAAGAAAATGTAATGCAACCATTAGCATAACCTACAACTCACCTTTCTCTCCAGTTGTTTGTCTGTAGAAAGCCATGCCTTTGTTGTGAGAAGACCAATCTGTTGTGCCGCCAAAACCTGGAATCCATACATAAACGAAAATGCAGATCTTGCCAGCATATCGATGATCCTAAATATCTAATAAGATTAACTTTAAAGCTATATCATATGATAGTAAATCAATTAACCTAATGTTTAAATCATCATCAAAGAATTAAAATTAAGACATTGTCCAAGTCTCTTAATGAATAGCAAAAGTCACGAACCAAATGTACAAAATAGCAAGTTTGGGCAACTTACTTTGTCAAGAGGTATGTCCTTTATATGCTGGACCTTCAGTTCAATCGAGATTTCTCTCATGTCACCAAGTAACCCTTAGTCAGAATCGTCTCGTGAAACTTGCCTTGGTATTTTCCAGATACACATAAAGGACATTTGGCTGAAATGTTTGGAATATATTCAGAATCCATCTAAATAGGGAAAAACAGTAATAAGACTATCAAAAACACTTTTTTTCCAGCTATACTTGCAATACTTACAAAATCTGCCCCATCTCCCACCCACACAACCCCACACAAAGTAAGTAAGGATACAACAGCCTAGAAGTTTTCTTAACAAAATAGGCTGGCTGCCAAAAGAGCGTATGTTATGGTAGTGTAATGAAGGTGGTAAGTCTGTCCACAGTCTCTGGCGCAGCCAGGGAAAAAAACAGGCAGGAAATATTCAAATGTGAATTTGAAATTTGGACTACCTAATATTCTTGGATTAATTCCTTATATGCCACTAAAATTTGGCCGCAATCCCTGATTGTGTCATTGACATGTGGGGTTAGGGCCCACATGTCAATGACACAGTGAGTGGCATATAAGGGATGAGGCCAACTTTCGGTGGCATATAAGGAATTAGCCCAATATTCTTTGCTTTAGTAGCAGCAGCCCCTAGCTTCCTTTGAACCCCATTAATGCAATCAGCCCCTAACTCTGTTCCTCACGTGCAGACCTTGTCTAGATCGACATCAATCCCAAAACCCTAACCAAGGCTCTTCCTAACCACATTTCAGAACCTCAAAAAATCGCTTATAAACAAATATAAAACTATAAAGTATAATAGACCATTAGAACAGTAAGCTTACACTTTTCTATGTAAGTTAAGTAGGAAAAAAATTCATCTATTCATACAGAGTTAGAAATAGTGGAAATGTTGTCTTAACAGCTGGACCAATCATATCCTTGTTTGACGACATTTCTAGAATAAATACTCATTCAAATAGCAAATGTGCCATACATGGTACATAAATTTTTATAACCAATTCAAATGATCAAGTGAGTGAAGCACTAATGACGTCACTGGGAATCAAAGGTTAGGAGCAGCCTTGCATGTTTCCAAATTCCAATGGTATAGTATTTGGACTTAACATAATTAGGCTCAACATTGACATAATATAGCACTTATGGTATTATTTATTTAAGATCTGTTGCAACGAACGGGCACCCTGTTAGTTTATCTTAATGCAAAGACACGCAGGTCTTTTACGTGTTCCTAAAAAAAGAACATTAACAAACTTGTCGATGAAACAAAAGAAGCTATACAGCACACAAAACTTACAAAAGCTGATACCAATAATTTGATGATGTTCACCTGTCATCGCCCTAGCTTCACTGTGCAGAGCAAGTAGCAAGAACTGGGTTTTGCGGGACAAGTGGAAACATTCCCAAGGCTTCATAGATTGACATCGAAATATTCTGGATAACAGAATAGATCTCCTATGAACAAGCTGTTAGTTGCCTTAGAACACCAACATGATGGAGTTTTCTATTTATACATCATTTCAATCGATAGAAATTTTGCCCACCAATGGAGTTACCTCGTAAGCTGATGATGGCGTTGGACACATCCAAATCAACAAGTCATCTAGCTACTATGCCTAAAGATGCATCAACTGGTAGGTAATGATTTCGAGGACTTCTTTTTTTTGGAAGCCAGTGTTGATAGTATCTTTTTCCGAGGACCTTGTAAACACGATCAAATTACCAAATGTATATGAACACAAAATCTAGGCTTATAAATATACGCACAATCCAATCAGAGCACAATTGGTAAAGGCAGAGGATAGACATTAAGCACAAACTTTACAAGTATACTGCAAACAAAATGAATAGCTGAACAATTTGATTGAAAGTGACATAGTAGAAGTGAAGATAATGTTTTACTCAACCTGTGCATGGACTGTTGAGCACGTAGTTATGTCTCCATATCATTTACAAAATATCTTTTGTAGTATGCTAAATCTTTAGGGCAACTGATACTTAAGCTAACGTGCGGGTAAAGTACAAACTTAGGGTACTTATCGCTAACGGTTTAATCATTTTACCCAACCAATGTTTATCTCCATTAGATAACCCGGGACGAGAAATATGGATTAATAACTGAGCTGACTGGATACATATTCAACACGATGAAAATCAGACAAAGACAAAGACATATGAAGAATGTATATACATTGTAAAAAGTTTCATGTCAATCAACATGCAGGGAAGTTATAACATAAACATGTTCTACCAATTTATATATTTATATTGCTTCAATAGGAAAGATCTCTTATTTTAGCGAAAGCGAAGTATCTAACACCATTTGAAAAAAAAGACACACAACAGACCAGCGAGAACCATATGATATAACAATATTTCAATTCAAGTTCTTGCAGTACCATTGGAATTCCTAAGACTTCATATCTTCCTCATTCATGTGAACCAAAGCCTTCATATCAACCTGAAAAATGAATATACATCAACTAAATGTCTAGAACATCCACAGCTTGAATATTGCCACATAAATCAAACATACCTCTTCGGCTTGGAAATTTACTTAAAACTTCTATAGATCAAGGGACTCCAGCAAACTGTCAAGTGCGGCATCAGCCTGCACATTTCAAGGGAACACATTATTACAGCATTCAATTGAAAGTATTTAATGATGGAACCAGGATAATCGTGTGTTGCTATGAAACAACGCTGATGAAACTTTGGAAATTGATCATGCCAAAGAGGTAGCAGATTAAACTTACATAAGATTACACTTAAAGAATCAGACTTCAAAATAAAGGTTGCACAAATATAAAATGTTCAAGAAACCAGAAGTACATTGTATTCACAGCATTACAGATGCAAAATAAATCAAAAGGTAAAGGCAACATGACAATACACTATTCTCTCGTTAGTAGAACAAACAATGAAAGTGCAATTCTGCGTGGGCAAGTTATGGTGTTTGTAGCTTTCCTGAGTGGAGATGCTACCTTATTTTGACTTACAAGTATGTGTAATTTGTACTATGTGGTTTCCTTTTAATGGAAATCGGTTGAGGTTGCTCCAAAAAAAAAATGAAAGTGTAATAGCTGATCAAGATAAGAGCTTGTACGAAGACAAGATGACATAGAACTCCCCTACCTTTTCGTGGGATGGGATGGCGGTTGGTGGTGCATTGACTTTCTTAGTGACAGAAGGGCGAAATAGCAGGGGTTCCCTCTTTTGAATAGGCTTAGCGATCTTAGCAATCTCGGTACAGGCTTTGGGGTCCGAATAAAGTACTATTCATTGAGGGTGCTAGACTCAGATAACTTTTCACGAAGATCTGGAATTGATGATTTCTTCACAACCTCGGTGCTTTCACGCAAATGTGATTGTTGGTTTGCTTGAAGATTTCGGAAGCAAGTCCGGCTTAAACATGCATAATGAAGCGACAAGCTAGCGATAAATCATCATAGGGGAGCAGAAAGAAAGGGTATGCTTAAAATTATTCGAGCAATGTTCCTTACATGAACTTTTAATTCCTCCGAATCCTTATAAAGTTCATGTCTCCAAGTCCCATCACTGGCGATACTGTAAAAACCCAATATAGAAGATATAAACAATAGAAGCGCCCCCTTCTACATAAAGCTGGCGGGAAAATATGAAGTTATGAACCAACCGATAGCATCAACAATTTCCTCTCGAAAAATAGTATCAACAATTTGTAATTCTAAGATCGTGAAAACTCTTGTGGTCATTCAAGACTTGCTTAAAGCTGCAATTTTCAACAAGCGGCACAAGAAGGTGAGCACTACCAACATTGTCCCATGTCATGTAATGTTGGTCTACCTGCATAATGTCGCTTTGGCCATTGGCTCTAAAACGTATTTGAAGAAAATGAAATTCCAAAGAGCCATTGATGATCGCATTTGCAGCAGCAACAATAATGCATCTACCAGCATCACGAACTCGCTGATTTCTAGGACCTAGAGCACACTACCCTAACCTAACCATCTCGGCGAAACAAGCAATGATTCACACTAAGCGAGCTCGAGGGCGCACCTCTTTGCAGCGTCAGGCCGCATGCAAGAGCTGGAGCCGCCCGATCCGAGGCGGTCCATGACGGAGTGCTTCCTCCTGGAGACCCTATTGGAGTACATCGCAAGGGTGGCGGAGGCGAGGCGGCGTGAGGCGCAGGTCGGCCGGCAAAGCCGAGCCAGCAGGCCATTTAGGCAGCCGAGTAGGGGATGAGGAGAGGAGGGCTGTGGTGGCGTGGCAAGGGGCAGGGGCAGGGCCAAGTGGCGATGTGATGGCGGCAGGGCCGGTGATGGCGGCAGGAGGGAGGAGGCGCCAGAGGGAGAGGTTGGCCGGGGAAGCACCATGGGAGTTGGAGAAGGAGCGCCATGGAGCCGGAGGAGCGACGCCATGGTAGAGCCGGGGGAGCAGCCGACGCGCAGGCCAGAAGGCGGCGCCGACGGCCAGGCACCAGGCCAAGCCAGGAGGAGGCGGCTCCGGGGCTTCGGCCGAAGAGATCGCAAGACAAATAGAATGGGGAAGAGAAGTAATGGAAGGGGATAGAAGGGAAAGGTGGGGAAGAAGACTCCAGGCTGTTCTCACGAGGCCGCGGGCTCGTTCGACGCGCGCCTGCCGAATCGTGCGGCCACGAGCGTGCGTGGGCGCCATCGGACGGCCGACAATTTGAGGGCGACGTGGCCATGCCCAGGAGCGGCAGAATCCACCAACTTTACTAAATAGACTATATTTGTACCTATAAGGTGCTGGGTCGAGTGGATAATTGGTTGTTCCCGGATAGGATACAGCAACATTGAAAACGGTTTTATTTATTTCCATACGAGCCCACGTTGAACCATGATAATGGAAACCATGCGGTGTTCAAAGTCCAAACTATTTGGGACATAGAAATTTTGCAATAAAAAAGTGCAATTCTCACAGAATTCCCATGGAATTTCCCTGTGCAAGCGGGGCCTTAATAAGCGGAGCTGCGGACATGTATGTTCAAGATGCAAGCCACGATAAAGCCATGCATCCACCACCCAAGACATGTTTCAAAATTTGAAGTAGTTTGACTGAATTTAACAGCTCCTTCCTTTATTGCTAAATGTCGTTTTAAAATTTGCACATTTAAACTATTAAGCTTTGACTATTAATATACGTAAAAGCATTTAGACCAGCACATGAAAATAGTATTAGCATATTTTCCATCACAAGAATAAAAGGGGAAATGCTATTTAAGGCACATCACCTGTATTTTATTAGGTAAATCGGTTCATGTACATCACATTTGGATGTCATTCGGCACAACACACGCAAACTCATGATATGTTTGATGGACATTATAAAATCGTGTGCATTTGTCACAACTAACGTTGGCCATCTATCTATCTATCTATCTATCTATCTATCTATATATATATATATATATATATATATATATATATATATATATATATATATATTAAATGCATTTGTTTTACCTTTCCTTTACTTTGAGGTAAAACAAATCTACAATATAATCCTTAAATTAAAAAGAAAACAAAAATTATAAGACAATATCCGAGACAAAAAAAAAAAAGAAAGATCTCATACGTCCATCCCATCGTATGTCCCACATATAAATGTAAGGGTGAGGATCTCTTACAGAGTTATAATTGGAATCGATCCGTTCATAACATCTGGCAAAAGATATGAATATGTGTAACGTTTGAGCCACCCCTTCCGAATCGACATGCATTGCCAATTGCATCAATCTCGGCAGCTGCACTTGCCAAGGCCTTCCCTATTCAGCTCTACCGCGCATGTCGAAACGATTGGCGTTGTCTTCCCATGGTAACCGCTGTCTCGTGCAGTCGTGTGCTGTCTTCCTCCCGAGCAGCTTCACGGATGTTCGCTGCTCGTCCGCTATGAGCGATCTTGCCCGCACCATCACTAAATAAGGACCAACGAAAGGTGAGGTTGTTGGTAACAACAATGCACTTCAAGCATCATTGCCATTTGCCAACATCATTACATGGGTCGAAGCTTCATGAGATCGAGCAGCAACTACTAATAAAAATGATAAATATTATAGAAATTCTCGTAAAAAAGAAATAAAAAAACATCCGGCCCTTGATTAGATAGGTCATAATTAAAGCTAAACCATAGCGGTCATTGGATGTTATTAGAACAAAGATAAATACATTAGAAATTCTCGAGAGAGAAAAAAAGCAACACATCCCCCCGGTCTGGTGGGCCCTAACTAACAGAGGCCATTGATATTACTTTGCAATTTAAAAGGAGAGAGAAGACAACCCTTAATTACTTGTGTACGCCCCTCCCCCCCTACCAAAAAAAATCCGATTCAATACTAAGGCTGATCAAACAATAGGAATATGCCGCATGGGATTTGGCACTCAAATCTGAATAATATTCGCGTGCGACAACAAGAAGCCCTCTTCACAAATCCCAATATTCGTGTCAATAAATACAACAGAGCAATCCTCAAATACGAGAAAGAATGTACTCCCTCCGTTTGCATTTAGATGACGTTTTAGTGGCTGATGTTCTACTACACGACGCCATATATTTAAAAATGAAGGGAGTACGTGATTAACCAATATGTTGTACGTGATTAGCATCCTGATGACTACGTCGCACACCATCGGCATCGACGGCCACGTGCGAGTTGCGACAAGAAGAAAGCTTCGAATCGAAGGTGCCTGAACCAAAGCACGAGTGCGGATGGCCAAAACTATCGATATGCACTTACAAGTCATTATAAGCACCATAGCATGTACTCAGTGAGAAGCGTGTTTGAATATATAAACTAGACACCTGTGCACGCCTTGGTGCGCATAGGAACTTTGGTAGTGTAAAAAAACGGGAAGAGAAGATAAATAGGTGTGAAGGTGGTTGTAAATCGGTGCGTTTTTTTGGCTGGGCAGTCCTCTGCGAGAAAATTATACTCTGAGACTTCACAAGAACTGTGTCTTTTAACTACAGAAACGTGCGCACGCAGGTATGTGGTAGAAGAGTTGTAGGTTTGATCTAATGTATGTGAAGATAATATAGGCAAAACAACAGGCAAGCCATAGAAAAGTAGCAGAAAAAAAAGAGGTATCTTGAACTGAGCAAAAGCGCGATCTGTTGGAGCCTGTAAAAGGAAAGAACGTGGATCCTGAGTGCAAGCTAAATAAGACAACACATATTTTTTTTAGGAAGTTACAACCACATTATATATATATATATATATATATATATATATATATATATATATATATATATATATATATATATATATATATATATATATATATATCAAACCTATGGATGACCACGATAGATAGAGACTAACATAGATGTGCAGGTTAGTTCTACAACAAAAGATGGGCGTCAGCATCATCTTTGGACAAAAGGTCTGAAAAAAGCAAAACATATCTGTATTAGATGTGCTAAAAATGTGACTAAGAAGTTGTTCTGGTAAAGAAACAAACATGGATGATCAAATAGGATAGTGTAATCGATGAACCTGAATTCAGGTGGCTCTTTTTTGAGTTGGCATCCCTTTTTTTTAGATGGAGCATCAGCGATGTTTGGAGGCGATGTACATTGAGAGGCAATGTACATTGAGAGCTGAGACAAAACATGTAATCTATAAGAACAGTATATATCTAGGGTTAAATAGAGTGGAGTTAACTTAAAGCAATATTATGTACATGGCTGTCAACAAGACCATAATGATATAACAATGTGGGTCTATACCTGTTTGGTTTTGAAGCAGATCTATATCTATTTAGCTGGTACCTCTTGAACAATATGATTGTACCTATGTGATAACACCATATAGATAGCAGGAATATATATTGAGGTACAATGATGCTATCACATAGGTATAGCCATATCAAGACGACGAAAGTTACTTGTTAAGTTCGATTGTATATCGATACAAACTTATATAGCATGACGATCATTTCAGCACCTATGAACTCTGCACTTTCTGAAAAGTAAAACAAGCAATCTAGGAAATATTTGAACTAACTAACCAAGATCATGTGCAGTGTATACGCTATCTATCTTGTATACAGAGTGGGATGATATACTTGGTACGTAATCATCATCTAGAAAAAAAGAATCAGTAAGGTAGGTAGAAGCAAAAATGTGTCGACGTGTGATGTATAGAAAGATGAATGAAAACTGTGTGTAGGATATAGACACGGTCTATGTTCTACATATAACAAAATGGTTCTGGTAGCCGTACTGAATAAATGGGCTGTTGTGGTACTGTATTAAAGTGTAGGACATAGAAGGAGTGCAAATACTAAGAAGTGTAGCGAAATAGAAGTTAGTAAAGACGCAATAAAAAGAGAAGCAGCAGTCTGTAGCAATGTTGCATCCAACAGCAGTAAGTACTTACAACACTTGTGGCCTATGTTCAGACGGTTCAGTATAGCCTTCTTTGTCAGCGGAGCATGGAGCATCCTTTGTATGATGTACAGCCTGTATGTTATGTAAAAAAACAATACATACGTACTTAGCTGTAAATGGGCAAGTAGTGTATCTAAACATTAAGTAAACCTGAAATGGAATCTAGCAGAATGAAATATAGAAGATAAACATGGTATGGCGTATTACCTGATCTGTAGAAGGCAACGGGTCAGAAAGCCTCTTTCAAGTAGAGGGTAGGGTAACAAGAGGTTCTTTTGAACTGATACTATGAGAAACAAAAATTGTTACAACACATGGGTATACAGATGTGAGATATAAGAACGCAACAATAATAGCGAAACAACAGAAGTATATTGCATCTGTTTTTCTTCTTCAATGGCATACATGTGTTGTGGAGAAGGCGGTGTCGAGTAGAGGGTAGGGTGACAAGAGGTTCTTTTGAACTGATACTATGAGAAACAAAAATTGTTACAACACATGGGTATACAGATGTGAGATATAAGAACGCAACAATAATAGTGAAACAACAGAAGTATATTGCATCTGTTTTTCTTCTTCAGTGGCATACATGTGTTGTGGAGAAGGCGGTGTTTTTTATGATGCCTAAATATACACAGATACGATTATCGGCTGAAATAGGAATACTATATACAATTCCGCAAAAGGCGGGTAAACAAAGTGTTATGAACTCAGAAACTGGTATTATCTATTTGCCTAGTGTAAAGCACGACAAAATAGAAACCTCTATTACCACTTCATACATGTGGTGCGTAAATATGTAACATATGGAGAATCTGCATCAGATTAAGAGAAGCGAGGTGAAAAATAAATAATGCGATGGGCGGGACAAATGTAGTCAGACAAATGAGTGGTACAACCCGGCAATACCTAACGCGATGGGTAGACAAAGAAGACCTAATCTATATATATCAGATAGTAGAACAGCTCTAGAAACAAAGAGAACGCACAAATCCAAACTAACAATATTGTGTTCATTTAGGACAAGATTAAGAAAAATGCAACAAGGAGGATCACCTAACCTTAGCATCCTCATACTTGATGGATGAAGGCAAGCGACACTTAGTGTCATCTGATTCTGTAATTCTCACCATCTTGGGAATGGAAATGACATCTCGCCAAAGAAAGCAAGGAACACATTAGTGGTGAAATGATGTAAACGATAAAGTACCGGTGTTTTTTTACAGAAAACCAATTATCTTGCTCTTAAGAGAGATCTCAGGCATACCCATGAAACCGGTGAGTAGGTCTTGTCGATTCGACCTTGCCATCCACTAAGACATGGTGTGCGTCAGATAGAAATCACCTCACAGTATGTTAGCGATACTTGAGCACATTTTCGATGATGAGGATCGAGGCGGGCACACCGGACTTGTGAGGACGTAAGATGGCTTGGGAGCCTATGATAAAAAGATACTTCAAATATCAAAAAATTGAACTGAAAAATCCCCAAATGTTGTAGTACAAGATAGAAGAATTGGTGAACTTACAAAAGCTCCACCAAGCTTGTCCAGCATCCAATGCTTCGGCGCATTGAGCCTCTTCAGATGCTTCTTCAAACCCCTTGCCTGTTTTATGTGTAAAAAAGACAAAATAATTGTATCACATCAACACATAACCAAGAAAGTAGTATCGTATAAAAATGCAATACAACATGACAAAACTTAAACCACGAGACCAGCCCTCCAACATTGCAGACTAACACCTACCCAGTCAAATCGTGGTGCCTCAGTTGTGTGTTTTTAACTCTTGAGAAAGAATATGTCCTACTCCTAATTTGTTTCTCACCATAACAGCTCTACTGATTCTAACAAATTCGAACATAAGAAAGATGCAACAAACAGTGATGTAAACAGAATAGGGAGCTTCAATGAATGCTCAAAGCAGTATTTACACGACAAGACAGAGATTTTAAAAAAAGTTGCCATTGGTCATCACCTCCCAAACACAAGGCTTGCAAACACACCATAATGGGCAAACTACGCACCTGCCCCTGACACATGTACTACAAACATCCATGCACGCGAAACTAAAGGCGCAAGCTAGACCCAAACCATCAAAATGACAAGTATGGAAATTTATGTAATGCTAAAAAAACATAAGCACCGTTGTGTGAATAAACACAGCAGTTCACAATTTCACACGACAATAATGCTCTTATCCTTGCCAAAATTTAGTATCACTCATTTATTGTCATTGGAAAAACAGGGTTTTTATACAGGAAGATGGTGAACGATGAATCATAGTTGATGTATCAATTTCACAAAAGTATAAGGCAAATAGAGGCCTAGCAATACCATAAAACATTGTAGAGAGCCTTGATGAACTGAAAGAAATTGCTTCTGGCTGCGGCTTCCATCTACGGGCATTATGAGCATTGAGCCGTGTACGACAGGATCTTTTTTTTTATCAAACTCAGCTAAAACATGGTACCTACAAAATAGTGGATCGTTAAAGAAGAAAACAAACAGATAACATATTGGTCTATAGGAACAGGTGCTCAGTCTACAAGGTAAAGCATCTTATCGGCAAAAGATGTGCAATCAATGTGCATAAATATGTGTTAACCAGCTAGGAAGGAAGAAGATCGCCTATTCCATGATTCGCACCATCCTGCTGCTTGGAATGCACAAGGGCCCATGAAAGCCTCATAAGGCTATCATTTTTTCGTTTCTTCGGTTGCGACCAAAGAACCTCTCTTTCCTGACCCTAAGTATAACATGCAAGCACGAATCATCATCAGAATTAGAAACATGCCAAAACAACACCAATTCAATAGATGAGCTAGTCTCCCACCAGGGCAGCATGAAGCACACATATTGTAGAAACGCAAGGACTACAAATAAGCCCCAACAAACCAAGTAAATATGGTATCCAATCAAAGCACCACAATCACCACCAGTCCAAATCATCTGCCGTAGTTAGCTCACACTAATTCATGAATCTGTAACCCAAGATGTAGAAATTTATCTTGATATTTTCGCTCAACCGACGCAAAATACTTCATAAATCGCAACATCCTATTCCCACCACCCACAATGCAAAACCAAAGACATCCGACCTCCCCTACCAAGTCGAGCTAAAATCAGACACTACAAGCACCACCAAATCCAAAGCACATAGCGAGACAAGCACCTGAACGCTGTCCGCGAGCTGGTCGAGGTGGTCGGCGACGGGCATCGTGCCGGCGGCGTGGGGTGGCCCGTCAGTGGGGTGGAGAACCATCGCCGCAGCTAGCTCACACTAATTCATGAATATGTAACCCAATATGTAAAAATTTATCTTGATATTTCCGCTCAATCGACGCAAAATACTTCATCGTCTGCAACATCCCATTCCCACCACCACACGCAGCAAAACCAACAAGATCGACCTCCCCTACCAAATCGAGGTAAAACCAGACACTATAAGCACCACCGAATCCAAAGCACATAGCGAGACAAGCACCTGGATGTGTCCGCAAGCTGGTCGAGGCGGTCGGCGACGGGCATCGCGCCAACAAAAGCGGGCTGCCCGTCGGTGGGGCGGAGCACCATCGCGGTCGGTGACGGCTCCCATGGGTCCCCGTAGAAGGCAGCGGTGTCCTCCCAGGAGGTGAGGCCGAGCGCCCTGGCGTCGTCGGCCATGCGGTCGAGGGCGGAGCGGTTGCGGGCGGTGATGTTGGGGAGGGAGATGCTGTCGTAGCGGTGCTAGAAGGGCTGGATCTGGAACCACGGAGTGGCGTTGCTGTTGGAGGAAGGGGAACAGGAGGAGGAGACGGCGTGGGGCGCGAGGCGAGAGGAAAGAAGCACGGAAGCTGCGTGCTGGGTCTGCCGGCTCGACATGAAGCGCCTCACGTGGCGAGCGGAAATGAGCACGCGGTGAGCGAAGGGCCGAACGCGATCGGACGGCGTGAACGCTCGGAGCGAAGATCGGACGGCTAAGAAAAACGTGGTGACATGGCCAGTCTCTCCTCATCCCCTTTCTGCCTCCTTTTATATAGGGAGATGTCTGTAGAGAAAGCTGAGTACAAACTCGAAATGAGGTACGCAACTAGGTCTGACTATGAGAGCTACAGATTCTAATTTTGTCGTTTTGATGATACAATGTGCTATCTAATTTTGTATTTGCACGACTAACTTATAATCATAGGACATAGGTAATTCCCCATGCTTTAGGTATATATTATCTCATTAAAACAAGGTTGAAATTAAATGAGCTTTCCCGTTCAGTTAAGAGGCTATAAATTATCTAGAAAAAAAAGAGAAGCACCTACATCGCTGATTTTGGTGAGTCTAGACTATAACCGTGTAGATTAATAAGATAAATATGACAATCGTTAGAATTGTATAAGAAATACAATTATATTTTCAGTCATAATCATAATAGTTGTGTAACAAATACAACTCTATTTTCAAACATAAATATGTATATTTTAGTGTCTAGATATGTAATTGTGTGGGCAATATGGCTAGTTATAATAATATTATCATGCAATTCATGAGAGAGGTGTCTAACAAGTCATAGTTCCCCTCACACTTGGTAGGTTCCACCCGTCAATAGTTTAGTTTACAGGCAACATATCAGGAGGAATAACGCGCACGCGTGTGGAGCACCAATGGATCACAGTGATGGCCGAACTCTGGCGACAACTGTTAGAATTGTACAACATGCATGTGCCGATCAGGCGTCTCAGCCTTGGAATGAATTGTACGGAGACGTTAGTAAAAACATTCTGAACCTGCAGGCTACAAATTAACGCCATGAGCTATCCGCAAATCAGAATGCATGGCGCGTATGTATTTGTTTGCAATTGCAACTTTCAGATGCGCAATAGCCGTCACACTCACACCTGTGTTTGCATGGTATATGCGAGCCAGGCAACACGAGATCGCAACATGCATGAACGTACGGCAGAACTCGGCATGACGAGGAGAAAAGCGGAAATAAAGGGTCTGTTTGGTTTGTCCAGTAATATCCTAACAAAATTTTGGTAATGCTAAAACCCGGGTAATGCCAAAATCTGGATAAAAAATGGTGTTTGGATCGTAATCATACCAATTCACGGGCAATACCGAAATTGATGTATTTGGATTGCAGCCATGCCAAAACTTGCCAAAATTGTGAGTATGACACGTGGGTCCCGCATGATATCTTTTTTTTTTGCCCCAAAATATGTCAACAGTTGTCTTGTTTTGTTGATTAAATGACAAGGAACACAACGGTTCAATTGGATCGCAAATCGAATACTTGGTTTAGAAAATATAATCATTTGAAACTGATTAATTACACTAACTTTGCATTAATGTTAAGAACCATATCCAATGAAATTCCGCCACGTGGCATACACATTGGCAGCGTACATTGCCAATTCTTTGGTGAGCAAAATGGGCACCGGTTTTGGCCCAGGATTCAGTAGGAAAAAAATTGGCGTTGCCAAATTTTTCAAGGGCATGCCAAATATAGGAAGCAAAACAAACACTGGCCAATTTTTTTGGGTATTACCAAAATTTTGGTAGGGTATTGCTGGGCAACAAACCAAACAGGCCCAAATAGCGAAGTACCCATGTGACGCCCCGTGTCATTACCCCAAGGGAATCACACTTAGGCATACGGATTACTATTCGTTTGCTCAGTAAAACACTGCTCCAACGAATAGTAAGCCTTTACCAGGGTTACGCAGCAGAACAATAAGATAGAAACTGTACATTTTATTCCAGTAATAGCCACGCAAGGCTATGGTTCTTAATACATATTTTATACAGCTACAAAAGGAATAACTCCGCTTTTCTCACCAACCTCAAGTTTTGGCCTTCTATTCGCCCCACGAGTCGAATATGGCGTCCATCTCGCCCGGTCCTCGTGAGTCTCGCGCCTTCTCTTCCCGTGGTTGCTCCAAAGACTGCAAGTCCTTCATCCTACTCGGGATAGTTCCATCGGACTAGGATCTACAAAGGAGAATACTAACAAGGTTGAGTACACGAATGTACTCAAGAAGCATTAATAGCAAAGAATGCACTGGATGACTATCTCTAGTTGTTATCACATTTTCTAAGTCATCTCAATTCTGAAAATAATTTATTAAAACATTAGGTGGCAAGTTTTATACTGAAAATACTACTTGTCACTCGGAGAGAAGAAAGACCCCAGTGGTTCCTCAGAGACTCCAATCCAGAGACCGGCATGAATTCATGATTTTGCTTAGCATCACTTGCAGCTTTGTACCACTTTACCCATAGTTCGAGCTCTCGTGAACTGGGTCCACCACATTTCCTTTGATGCGGTTTCGAGATCGAATACGTAACGCTTTCCGTGTTACGTGATCAAGTCTCCACCCATTACTTTCCGTCGGTGCTGATTTAGTCACGCTGCTGACCTCATCATACACCGAAGTTCCAATAATGTTGGTTGAGGCAGCTTCTATCCCGCACTCAACACTCCACCCTAGCGCTTATAGCGCCTTGGATCCCCACTTCCAGGACTTCTCCTACGGTCCCGGGTTCCTCCATCACACACACACACACACACACACACACACACACACACACACACACACACACACACACACACACACACACACACACACACATATATATATATATATATATATATATATATATATATATATATATATATATATATATATATATATATATATATATATATATATATATATATATATATATATACCCATTATGGAGAGTATGGTTATGAATGAGGTAGCATTTTCTCGCCTTACAAACGGGAAAATGGTTGGTAATGAATTTACTATTGCATCGAGCAAGAGTTTTGTTTGTCCTTATATTATAACCATATGCAAAAAGGGGCCCACCTCTTAACTCATCATCATCCTCATCATCGTCGCGTTTCCCCTGCCAGGGCCCCCTTTTACCAACCATAATAATTCTCATTTCTTTCCTTTATTCATTCTCATCTCTTTCCTTTATTCATTCTCATTTCTTTCATAATTATCTTAATCATTTTCATCTCAATCATTTATTTAAGTTTTGAGAAAACGATTTTGATGCAATAAACATATAGTGCAATATACGGTTTACATTTAAATTAACTATGTTTATGGTCAAGAGGATCGCTTGTTCGTGGAGTTGTAGGAAAGATTGGCGTCGACGGATCTCTGATCAATTTCTCCAGCCCGTGATGGTTCGTCCTCTGTAGTAACACGGTGGCACGAATAGTAATATAAATAAATACATAGTTGATTTTGAGTAATATTATGCATACATAAGTTAGCGGCTTCTAGTTTGTTAGCAAAATTTTAATTTAATAAACATCTTTCGAGATCTACACTAAGTTAGCTCTCCACAAAAAAAAAATAATCGTTCTACCGAAAACGCGCACTACGATCGACAACCCGCGGTCCACGCTTAGCTGATAGACCTAACAGAATTAGATAGCTCAAACTACCAAAATAAATACTAGCAATGCCCAAGATTACTACACAAGCGAGTTATTTTATTAACGACAGAATTAACAACTATTCGACTTATCTGGCAAATTTTATTTCACAGATTAATTGTAAATTAGATAATTAGACAAGATCCAAGTTAAGTTATTTAACCCCAAGGATTACACAGGTAACGGTTAATTAATTTATCAGAAGCTACTGAATAAACGTATTACTGCAACAATGTATTAAAGACCACACGAATCCTAACTCCTCCCAAAAAAAATTCTAATTTTTCTAATCTAATCTCTCTCTCTCTTACCCCTATTCGGCCGAACCCACACACGCACACACCCAACCCAAAACTACTACCTATCTTCTTCCCCCATTCTCTCAAATCTCACTCCCTCACCCTCAATCTCTCTCCTTTCTCACACATCTCTCTCTCACTATCTCCATTCAAGCTGCTGCCCAGGGGGAAGGACCCAAGGCTTGGCCCGCCTGCCCGAGCCGCCGTCTTGCCGCTCTGCCTGCCGCCGCCACCGCCACGACTGCCCTGTGCCGCAGCGCGGCGCGCCTGCGTACGCCGCTTCGGATCGTCCGTGCCCGGTGGCGCCTCGGCTCCGCCGCTCTGCCGCCTCCACGGCCAGCGCCTCCTAGCCTCCTAGCGCCTCCACGCCTCCTCCGCGTGGCTGGTAGGCCAGCACCGCCACCGCAGCTCGGCTCCCTCTGGTGGTGCGGCTTGGCCCGCCTCTGACCATCGGCCCAGCGGGCTCCGGCCCGGTGCCTCTCTCTCTCGTGCGCCACCCTTCTTGGCTCGCCGTGTGCTCCCTCTCTCGGTGTTGCGCCGCCACCTCCAGCGAGGCTCGTCGCCGTCGCCCTGGCCCTCACCCGTAGCTCCTCGGCCTGTGGTGCCGCCAGCTCGCCTCCCCGGCTCTTTGGGTCTCTCGGCCCGCCTAGCTCCTCTTCCCCGCCGCCTGCCGGGCACGCTTGGCTTCGGCTCGCTTGGGTTCGGCACGATCACGCAAGACTTTGGCCCGGCTCTCCCTTTCCCTACTCGGCCTATGCACAGCTCTCTCCTCTAACCTCCCCGCAAATCTCTGCTTTGATTTAATTAATTTTGTTGATTTACTTATATTGATGTGGGTTTATGGTGCTTATGCATGAATAAAGGATGGATTTGGGTTGGCTGATGCATTCACAAGGCGATGGTGGCGAGCTACTACCGAAGCGCTGAGGTAACCTCCCCCTTTCCTCTCTAGCCTAGCCCCTCCCCTTGCTCTGAGATGGCTAAACTGAGAGTTAGGTGTTGATGCATGTTGAGATTTGGTGATATGTGTGAATGATGTGGCTATGCAACAAACTGGGGTGAACTGAGTTTACCTCTGGTTGGGTTCTGAGATGGGGGAAAGAGGGTTGCAGCGCTGGCCCTGTGTTGGTGCTCTCCTCTTCTCCTTTGCTACCTTCGGCTTGCAAGCGGTGATGATGAAGAATCTGAGCTTGTTATCCTCCTGGCTGCCTCGATGCTTGGTGATGCCTCGATGCTTGGTGATGCCAATGGTTCTGGCTCCTCCGGTCTTGCTCTTCCCCCTTGCTCCCTTCCTCTTCTATGCTCCTTTTCTCCCTTAGCTCCTGTGATTGGGTTGGATGGTTTATGATGGGGGTAAGATACTGCTTATTCTTGTGGTTATGGGTTATGTTTGTTGTGGCTTGCTTGATGGCTTGGTGAGGATGGTGGTGGCAGTGAGCTTACTTCAATGGTTCACATCTCCTATTTGCTTTGCTTCAGTTGTGTTCTTGGCCTGGAGGTAGAATGAAAATGGGAGGGGAATGTTTTGGCTTGCTCCTCCTCTTTCGGCTGTGAATGGAAATGGGCATGTGAGGCAATGTGTGGCTTGTGGTGGCTGCATGCTCCTTTTTATGCTCTGGTTGGGCACTCTCCTTAATTGCACATGACCAATATGCCCTTGCTCTCATTCTCATGGCAAGATCTTCGTTGGGCCTTTTTGGTCTGTGGTTGGGAAATCACTATGCGTGTGATTTTCTGCGGCTGAGTAATTCAATACGTGGGTGTCGGATTAAATTAAACGCCGAATGATGAAACCTACGAAAGCAAAGAGGTGCCGGTTAACTCTAGCTAGTCTAGGTACCTTGACAAACAAGGGGCTGGCTAACTTGAGTTGATCAGGGAGCCCTAGTGTGCTTCGGAAAATTTCTGACGGCCACCTCCAACCTTCTACTTTCTATTTTCTATTATCCACATGGCTTTGACTTACTAACCGCTTTCTAATTTTTCTAATGAGCGATGGGGATGGATCGAGAGATGGCGCTATGGACTGATGCTCATGGTACAAGGTGGCAAGGATAGCTGATGCTACAAGAATGCAAGAAGCGGATTTATTTAATTAATTGTTGTTACAAGCATAGCAATTTGGTTGTATAATTACTTTTGAAACAAGCAAAGGATTTGTGTTATATTACTTCTTTGTTGTACTAGGATTGATGCAAAGTTTTCTTTGGTTGCATTGAAATGTGTAAATATTCCTGAGTTTGTATTAATGATCCATTTATGCCTGCAGTGGATTTATTTTTGTAATTGGATCTTGATTGATAATGATATTGGAGAAATTGTTTTTATAACCCTCTTGCTGCCAGATGTAACGATTATGCACTTGATATTAACTCTGAAATTACTGTTTGCTTTGGATTTAAAGAATTTTAATTATCACTAATTACCGATTACTGTTAGTTAATTTAGGTTAATTTTACGGGTCCTCACAACCCAACACAGCGAATGCTCGTGAGTCTTGAAGCAAACTAGGTAAGGAGGCACGCCGTATGATTCAGTGTGAGCGGTGGCAGATCCGGATCAAATCTTAGGTATGATAATGTGTCGCTACCTTGTTAGATAGTTCTTTCTCGTCGGGCGTGTTGCCGTCTCGCCACGTACCGCTAGGGTTCAGTCGCTAGATCCTCGCTCGCTGGCTCAATACAGTGTCGCTCAATGAACTAATAATATGTTCAAGTCCACTTGTTTTAATTACTTTATTGCTTAACTAATCTCTTTTAGAGAATAACCTAGTGCTCAACGAACTAATAAAATGAATCATTTTGGAATATGCAAACATCCTAGATGCATTAAGCACTCATGTTACTCATTTAGGGTGATTGCTTAGTAGAACTTCTAAAAGAACAAATCAAGGGTAGAGAACACCATACATAAATTTAACTCATAAGTACGATATAGAATATTTCAATTAACTACAAACTGCAGGGCAAATCAAAGGTGATATAATTTAATTCAAGAAATTTCTACAATAGAACCATCACAAATAAAATTAAGGATTTGATTGAAGCATCCATGACTAAATAATCAATTTGAGATGGCCATGGAGATTTGAGAGGAACATCACTTACTCCCCTCTGTCGCTATCGGCCTGCCGCGGGCTTAGCCTGCTCCGCCTAAGCACGGCCTGCCCACTCAGCCATGGCATCATGAGCCTACTCTGCTGCAACGCCGCCCACGCCATCGCTTAGGGTTCACCAAGAACCCGCCACTTGACTCGTCTTTGCTGCTCTACTCGGCCAAGGCTGCGTAAAACGCTCACAAGACCGGGAGGAGGCCGCATGTGGAGTGCCTTGGCCCCCTCAGCTCCTCGCCTCCTACAGGATCCAACCTCCTCAGCAAAGCCACCACGGCCACGCGGCCGGGAGTAGAGCCATCGTGCCGCCCGGGAGCAATGCCACACCGCCTATCGCGCCTTCCTATGCACCGCCGAGCTCGCCCACGGCTCTGCACCCTTCGCACTCCTCCTCCGCCTCTGCCTCCGCCAGATCACCGCACCGTGCTAGGGTTCGGCCGCAGCCGCAGCCGCAGCCGCACACCCCCGCCCCACTCGAGTCTCGAGTGCGCAAGCCGCCAGGGGCGTCTAGGCAAAGCACACCCGCTGACCCGCTTATCCCCTTAGCGTTTGGGCCTGGGTGGTTATGGGCCTAGCTAAGTGCAGCCTCGATTCCAATGGCCCACGAAGTTTTGTCCTCCAGACTCCAGAGCTCGTGCGGCACCGCATCTTTCTTCTCAAGTGACGACCTGGGCACTTGGAGGAGGGGGTGATCGCCGGCTGGTAGCTCTGGCATACATCGGAGCTCGCCAGAATGGTGAGTCCAACCCTGAGTGTGAGAAAGTAGAATATAGCGCCGTTTGAATCACGAGTGATGGATACTCATACTTCGCAGTTAAAGCCACATGAATCGTATTTAATATATATGTTCATAACGGGGCAGCAGATTTGGATGAACTAACTTGAGGCTCACTCTATCGATCAATCTTACGTAAACTAATATGGCAGCATACACAGAAATTACATCTCCTACATGTTATACTATGATACCTATTTTTATGCATAGCAGCTCCTAGATCAGACCAGAGTTATGAGATACACTACGAGCATGCACGATATTAAGAATGGAGTAGATGAATTTCGTAAAGAGAACCAAATAACAACGATAAAATAATCACGGCAAGAGAGAAAAATTTGGCGAAGCCGACCGCAAATTTCTTAAGCACAACCTCAAAATAGTACAAGAGATTGCCGCTCTCTCACAACCCTCTAGTACCTTTTAAGATACTGTAAGATCGAGGAGGCCGACTAGAGGGGGGTGAATAGGCGGTCTTTAAAATCTTTTGGCTAAAACCGAGTTTTATGCATAATTGTAAATCAATTTGGTTTTGCACAATTAAAGCCTAAATCAACTAGTCTTTACTAAGTGCACCAACAATATAAGTCTATTGATAATGATTGCAAGCATACAAAAATAAGTAAGCAATTTAATTCTAAGAATGTAAATTGCAATATAGTAAAGCACAAAGTAAATCACTAGAGAGCAAACCACAATGACACAGTGACGTTTTACCGTGGTGTTCAGAGACTTGCCAGTCTCCCCTAATCCACGTTGAGGTAAGCCCAAACTAATTGGACCAGCTCCACGAATTAAGACAAACACCTCAATTCCACTAGTGGTAGCTCTTTCCCACTCCGGATAGGTGAGCTCCAACCTTCACAACACGCCGGGCCTTCTCACAAGTTTCTTGAGAAGATCACCGATCCACGACGCCTCCACGTCGTCTAGGTGTCGGCAAATACCAAGAGTAACAAGCTAAGCTCCTTGCTTGACTCTCACCACGTGCAGCGAATGCACAAGCTCAAGTGGATACAAAACCCACCTCTAGATGCAATACATGCAACTAGAGACCTCTCTCCTTGCTCACAAGGTGCAACACATGCACAATTGAGAAGAGAAGCTCACACTAGCTCAAGTGAGTGAAATGAGATGCCAAGGGTTGTCTCTCAACCGGCCAAGGGGGTATTTATAACCCCTACACAAAAACTAGTCGTTTGGAGACGAAACAGTCAAAAACTAGCCGTTACAGACTCGGTGTGGTACTACCGCCCTCACAAGGACCGGTACTACTGTTCTGTGCGGTACTACCGCTCTTCTCATGGCGGTCGTATCGCAGCCCAATTTCAGCACAGACGACACTCGGTAAAAAGGTCATAACTTTTGACTTCGATGTCGGAATTGAGTGATCTTGGACTCTATGGAAAGCTTATTCAAAGGGCTACACAAACCACCTATTTGATTGATATTAAACACATTTGATCAAATCAAAAATCACAACTCCAAAGAGCCACTACCATGGTCTAAGTCCAAAGTATTAGCAACAAGCAATCTTAGACCATGCCAAGGGAAAACACATGAATCCCAACAATTTACAAAATACATTTGCAAACTTAGATCATGCCACAAGGAGTGGGTACATGGACTTCAACCATTTTGCAAAACACATTTGCAAAGTATAGTCACATGCTACAAGGATTAAATGCATGAGCCTCGACTATTTGTAAAACATATTTGCAAATAATAGCATCATGCCACGGAGAGCTAGAGCAAGTGAGATTGAGCTATCAACACATGATGAGACTCAAGCTACTAGACAAGACTCCTCTTAATAGTACGGCAACCTATACCAGCAATCCGGTCTTCCAACCAAACACCAAGACCAGAAAAAGACTAGGAACACATCCTTAGCCCTAGCTAGTCATACATTTGCCTTGAACATCTTCTTGAAGGTTGATGACGCACATCTTCACTTCAAGTCCGGGTCATCGTCTTGACATACATCAACCCATGATGCATCCTTTACTTGACCTCCATCAATATATGATGAGTCTTCTCTGGACTTGATGATCAACTCATGATCATCTCCTCTTCGAGATCTTGATATGCATCAACACATGATGCATCCTCTTTTTGAACTTTGACTTGATGATGATCAACTCATGATACCATCTGAAGTCTCCATAACCCTGGAACATAACCTATTCATCCAACTCATGAAAATGTTAGTCCCACAATGATTAGTATTAATTACAAAGATATATCTGCAATAAATGCTTCTAAACAAGACATCGCAGAAAGGTGCGGTACTACCGATTTTCAGAGATTTAAGAATCAAGAAAAACACCTTCTCTAGAAATTACATACCGCCATGTAAATACCAGTCCTACCGCAGAGCGGTAGTACCGCTTAAGACATGCGGTCATACCGATCTTCAAGGGAGAACAAAACTCCCAAAATGTGCTCTCTGGAAAATATGTACCGCCAAGTAATCTTCGGAACTTTCGGTGTGCGGTAGTTTCGCTTAGAATATGCGGTCGTACCGTGCTGCGGCAGTTCTGCCAATAGAACTCCGGTACTACCACACATCGGTAGTACCGCTTACCAAATGCGGTCATACCGATTTCCACTGAAATTCTTCCAGAAGTTTTTCGAAATGCAATGCATAACTCCTTTGTCTTGAGCCATGTCGATCTTTTATCTTCTTTGCATTTCCTTTTCATGTCATCATTCAAACTCCGGGACTAAGCCTTGAACACATCTTAGCACACACATTAGTCCCACAACACAATTGCAAATAATTGAATATAAAGTAATATGAGTATATATGAACTACACAAGTTTTATATACTCAAAGGATATGTTTCAAAGTAGAGATCCCCAATATATGTGGATAAATAAATATGGATCAATACTAATGAAACCACAAAACATAGAGTGAACTCCTCCCAGATGTGTGCATACATGAATGTGTAAAGAGAACATATGCACATATTCAAGTTAGACTTTTTAGTGGAGTTCAATCTATATTTTGGATTCGAGGAATGCAACAAGATATAGGAATATAATGTCAAAAGCATACCTCTTTGATTTTTACCTTTTTATCCAACTGAGACTAAACAATAGGTATAACAATAGAAGTGTTAGTCTCACAAATAGATTTGTCATTAATCACCAAAATACTCCATTAACACATAATGGCGGGTCTAGATTCTTCAGATACTCGGGTCTTTGCAGTATACAAGAATCTAGTACTAAAGAATAACCTAGCATCTAATCCTCTCGTGCACCTCTTGCTTTGGATGAATTGGTTTGTTGCTTGTGTTCTCCATGACCACCCCTCATGGGTTTATAAAGTTCATCCTAGCTCTCCTCCAAAAGGAAGTAGAAATCATAATCCTAATCCTAATCCTAATAGCATTAGGATATGAATCCTTGTATAACACATCTCCAAGTCCTAGTAGGTTAGGATATGAGTCACCCATACTCAATAATCTCCACCTTGACTCATATCCCTTGAAGTCATCGTGCTCCTCCAAGAACTCACTCCAAGTCGGCTCTGCTATTTTTGTTTTTCTATTTTTTTCCCTTTTTCCTTCCACCTTTGGGAGTGCCCCCACCACAAGGGCTCATGCACATCACCGCAATATATGTGTCGGTGTCCATGCTAGCTTACCCAGACTCTTCACTGGAGAACTCCTTTGTTGTGTAGTTTGGTTAAACACACCTCCTGTTCCTACAACCCTCGATGCCATAGGTTTGTACCGTCATCTCCGAGCTCCACCTGTTCGTCGATATTGTGTGGTTGGCCCCACCACGTCTTCCTTCTTCCAACAGTTCGCCCATTCGTCTTTGCACCTGCTAGATTTTGCAACCATCGCTGCAGTTCCATACATACCTACAGATGAGACCTGAGTACCAATCACTGACGACACAATTTCCTTCTCCTTATCAGGATTTTTATCAGACCTCCCGTTAGTTACTCTTCCCTAATGATTACCCATCAAATCGATATCCTCCATTGCTCTAGATACTTTTCATGATTACCTGCCCTTCGCAAGTAACTTGCATGACTCTACCTCAAAGTGATACCCCACAACCTTCGAGTTCAAGAGATCTCATAGATATTAGATTCTTCTTTCAGCCGGGAATACACCGAACTCCCATCAATGTGCGATGTGCTCTATTATACATCTCCAATGTATTTGTTCCCACCTAGGTAGTTGCATACTCATTGCAATCCGCTAAGTAAACACTTCCATGTGCCAGGCGAAGAGATCTTTTGTCAAACATCTCCCTCACCGAACGTATATGGAAGCAACAACCTTAATATAATATCCATCCATGAGAAGTATTTGATTGAATGACGACTAGTACATCTGAATCATCGTTAGCTACCGCCACTGAGCATGCACCCCTTATTTGCTTCAAACTTGGATAGTTCTTTATTATATGATATTCCTCGTTACATAGATAGCACACGCGTAGAAGAAACTCAAAGGTCACGTCCTTTCAGAGGACATCCATATCTGTATCTAACACATAGAAGTGTAAACTTTTTAGCTAGATACATCGATCCTCAAAGAATGCTTGCAGCAAAGCACACAAACAAATTAACAATACTAAGCATGAGCAATTGAACCTGTGAGACTTATAGCTCAATATGTCAACAGTCTAGTGTTGTTGTCTCCATAGGGGTCCGGGTTATCACGATAAATGGAACAACCCACATAACTGGTTACATGCAATCATAAAAAGGTACATATATTTAGAAAAATTCCAAGCCTATAGTTTCAAGTACATGAACCAAGTGTGATACTAAATTACGCCACACATGGCCATATTTTGTACTAACAAATGACTGACATAATCAATTATGATTATTGGTTCAAAGAAGAAACATAAATTTTAGAGTGAACAAAACCCAAGGCTGAGAGCAATCAACATAATAGATACCCAAGGGAATCTAATGCCATTAAGGCATTTCAACAAACACATTGGATCCAAGAAGGATGAATGCAAGGTCAAAATATCTCTTGATTCTCCTCATGCTACAAATATGGTTCTTCGTTGGGCATCTATACTAGGACCAAAACTCTAAACACCAAGTAATGACCAAGTAAATTAAGTCTATAAAAGAAGCTCAGGTAATTATGCTAGAGAAGTGAATGGCTGAATGCGTCGAGAAATTTCACCTTAAGACCGAGAAGGAGCAGCAAGATGTGAAAGTGCCCTACTGGATTGCGAGATGGTACAGTGGATGTCGATCCTAGATAGCAACTGCACGCCACCTCTGGCCTCCACCATTGAAACCGATCAAGGAGCACATGCACCACCGGCACCAGTGGCTCAACACCAAAATGAGCAAGAGGAACACACATAAAAGAAAACAGATCAATTTCTTATGCGGTGTACGCCCAAACCAAAATTCCCTACTGTGTGAAGGAAAAGGAAATTAAATTAATACCAAAACGATAAGCAAATCAATTTATTATGTGATTGGCTAAAAACAAGCAAACCCAACTCCCTCTTGGTTGGAGACGACAACGTCAATCTCTTGCGATCCGAAATGATGATAGGGCGACTACAAGCAGAAGAGGTGACATGCTGGTGCTGGTCCAAGCCATGAGCTCACTCACCCCTCCCCGCTCTCCACTGTCGCAGCCCCGCCGTTCAGGTGTTGCACGTGCACCACCCGGATCTAGGCGCCCACGGGTGAAAGAACTGGAGGAGGAGAGGAAGGGTTGAGATGGGGAGATGATGTAAGTTCCAGAGGCCGGAGGGAAGCCGAGGGAGCGACGATAAAGTCGACGGCGTTTTTTGTTTGCGTGTGCACCAACGGTGGATTCGGCAACAGAGGAGAGAAGGGGGAGAGATGATGACGAGGTGAGGACGAGGGCGACCGTCGGTGCCAACAATGGTGGGATAGGGGCGACGGCTAGGGTGGTGGAGGCGAGCACGAGGTGTCGCCCGCCACTGGCTGTGGGGTAGAGGAAGTCAGGGAGGCAGGCGAGCGCGACGTGTGGGAGGGGGACAGATAGATTTTAGGGGGTGGAGACGGGGCAAGCAAATCTCAACTGTCCATTGGAAACCGTGATCCGACGGCTTTGGACTGGACCAATCCATATCGTACGATGCCAATTCGACAGTCGACAAGTGCGGAAAATGGCAGAGCCTTCCAGAGCTTGCCAATCCCATCCACATTAAGAGGAATAATAATATATTTATATAATGATAGGTACTCGATCTGGACCGTGCGATACCAATTGGATGGTCGACGAGCACGGAAAATGGCAGAGCCTCCAAGAGTTAGCCAATTCCATGCACTTTAAGAGATAACTAGGATGATAAGCACGCTACGCTGCACCTGCAGAGTGGATTGAGGGACCTCGACGCAATTTCAAAAATCACAGAGGGCTTTTCGCTAAAACAGAGCGAGACCTCGACGTTATTTCGGAAACCATAGGAGGCTTTTCACAAAAAAAAACCGACATGGAGGACCTCAACGTGATTTTGGAAACAACATGGGGCTTTCTGTAAAAAAACTGATGTGGAGGACCTTGAAATGATTTCAGAAAAACGGGGGGTTTTCGCAATAAGAACTGACACGGAGGACCTGGACGTGATTTCAGAAACCTCAGGGGCCTTTTCACAAAAAAAAGCCGGCGTTGAGCTCCTAGGGGCCGAGGAGTCCTTCGCCTTTAACAAAGGTACAAGGGCGAGAGTATCACGTAGAGGATGCAGTGAAAATGAATGGTGTAACATTGATGACTGCAATGATGGAAGAATAGATGAACAAATTTCTTTGACATTGTGGTTATCAAAAAGAGGAGAGAAATGTAAGCTGAAGTTGTGCTGGAGATACCATAAAGATGGAAACTTGAGTCTTGAGTTTGGATTTAGAGTTGCCAACTGCTTATTTTAATATCATATTTAGTAGCTTTTGAGTTCATTTTTTTTTATGAAATCAGATAATAAAATGGCGCATTCAACATTGGAAGAAATGCGGGAGAATTTATTTATGTCCTGGTTACAGATAAACAAGTATGTGAGTTTCAAATGTTTACTTTCACAAATAGCATATTTGCTTAGACTTGTTATGATTTGAAGTTATATATGCATACAGCATAGACACAAAACTTAATGTGAATACCGTATATACTTCCACATGAAGGACACTACCAAAAAAATCACATAGCTACTTGAAGTGTTCCATTTATTAGACTATGACTAACTACTGTCGGATTTTTTTTTTAAATAATCTATTTTTTATTCGGAAATACAGAAATAATACCGCTTAATTTTTTTTTGAAATAATCTCTAGTCGCTGCACGGTTGGGCGATTTTATCAAGTCGCCCAATAGAAGGGCTTACATTGAAGGTTTCGAGGCATAGTCGCCATACCGCACGGCGACTTAAGGTCGCCGCCATACCGTATGGCGACATGGTGGCAACTCAATCAAGTCGCCATACGGTATGGCGACTTGGGGCGGTTATAAAATCACATGTCAACTGTCGCCATTCCATATGTAAATCGGCAGAGAAAAGAGGAGAGGAGAGGAGAGAGAGGAGAAAGAGAGGAAAAAGAGGAGGAGAAGGAAAGAGGAGGGAAGAAGAGGAGCGCGTGAGGTCGGTAAGTTTTTGATATTACTTTGTATAAGTTTTTTTCTAAACCATGGTAGGTTAGCAATCAACTTTATGTGTAATGACATATTGTTAGCAAATATCTAGAGATGGCATAATTAGTTAGTAACCATGGTGCGTTAGCAAATGTTGAGAGATAACATGAAGGAAAAATGAGTTAGTAAAAATAAATTTAGTTGTACTATTCTCTGCGTCTTTGTGCTAATTATGTATATGTTACTTTTCTAAATGCTAGTTTATAGAATGATAAACATGTCGATAACGCGTGCATTCGCAAATGCTAGTTTATAGAATGTTAAATACACGATACATGGTTCGAAACACGTAGGATTATCAAACATGTCAAATTTTAGTTGTATTGTATATGCGTCTTTGCGCTAATTTGCATTTGCTAGATGAATGATAACATGTTACTTTTAGAAATGCTAGTTTATAAAATGATAAACATGTCGATAACTCATGCATTCGCAAATACTAGTTTATAGAATGGTAAATACGCGATACATGGTTCCAAACACGTAGGATTATCAAACATGTGAAATTTTGTTTTTTTTCTCCGAAAGCTTCACGCATTATAAATACGCATAGTAACGATGATGTAATAAATATCTCGCAATCCATAGCAGTCGGTATAGGCGTTAACGTAATATAGCCTTTCGTAGGAAAAATTGTGTCATTGTGTTGGGGCAAAGTGTTTAGGTGGCACTACGAACATATCAAATATGATTTATTTCCCATTGGAATATAATTTAAATGCGTAAGTAATATGAATGCTTTTAATTTCTTAATTTGCAGGTATGGCTCAAGACCCTGGTGGTTCGGATTGGCATTTCGGTCTGCTAGACCGGTTCGTCGACGTCTTGACACCGCGATGCCGTCGTGTGTCCGATCCGGTTGGCGGGCGACGCTGGCCGAGTTGGGGTGGTTCAGACGCGACACCCCGACGGGCTTGGAGACTAGACCCGTTGGGTAGAGAGGTTTGTCCCAGAACTTTGTAACTTTTTTGTGTCGAGGCGACTTTGTACTTACGTCTTCGTGCTTTGTAGGCTGAGCTGTTCGGTCTTCTACCGCAGACGGATGGTTGAGGCCACCGAAGAGGACGGCGGTCGGGTCGCCGACGATATGGGAGGTTCAGCCGGTCCGGAGCGGTCACGACGCTTCCGCTCGACCGTCGCTCTGACCGCCTGGTGGATCGTTATGCCCGAGACGCACACCTTCCACCTCCCTTTCGGGAGATGGCCCCGACTCGAGGATGTCGCGATGTCGCTTTCGGCTTGCCTATCGCGGAGCGGCCGCATTCTCACGGACGCGGTGTGGATCGGCGCGACGCTGCTGGCTGTTTGAGGCGTTCTTGGGGCGGAGGCCGCACCTCCGTGCCGACTTCTCGAGCGGCAATGCATGGTGCGCCTGCGGTGGCTTTCGCAGCGGGTAAGTATAGTACCTATTTTCGCGATTTGAATCGTCTGTGAAACGGTTGAGCGACTATGAACCGCTGGTTCTGTATTTATTGCCAAGTCATCCAACGGTTCAACGACTAATCCACGGTCGCTCAACCATTGGGCCAAGACTTCCGCCAAGTCGCAACGGTTCAATGATTAGTCCACGTGTCGCTCAACCATTGGGCAAGACTTCCGCCAAGTCGTGCAGCGGATGAGCGACTACACGGTCATATAGAAAGCCGCCAGTGTCCCTCATGGTTTCTTTCACCATTTCTCTCGGCGGACAAGCAGAGCAGATCCGTT
Source organism: Phyllostachys edulis (assembly GCA_036346405.1). Taxonomy (NCBI): domain Eukaryota; kingdom Viridiplantae; phylum Streptophyta; class Magnoliopsida; order Poales; family Poaceae; genus Phyllostachys; species Phyllostachys edulis. The sequence continues at coordinate 26,402,236 of CM070549.1, forward strand.
GAGGAGGAGAGGAGCTTGCGAGGAGCGAGCTCGGAGAGAGGCGGTTTGCGTGAAAGGAGCTTGTTCCACGAAGAGAAGGTCTCCGCTTCAAGGTAATACTCTTGTTTGTTCTTATTCTCGCTACTTGTTTGTTTAGCAAGTATATGGGAAATGTATGTTGAGAAATCTTGGTTGCAACATTTGTAATATTTGTAGTCATGTCGAGCCGACAAGATTGAAAGTGCATTACGGTGTTGGTACGGTTCGTGAAGGTCCGCACGGTGTTGACCTAAGTGATTTCCAAAGAAGTCGATTTGGTACACCCGAACTGGAGAATACCCGAATCGGAGATGTCCTAAATCGCTCACCGTAACCTTCTCATTGGACCCCGAGGTGTGGAGTGTCGTGATACAAGGGGTTTGAGTAGGTCTCCCACGCACATTCGGTGGGAGTTGAGCAGAGTGATGCACGGTTGCATGGAAGGCATATCTGCAAGGTCAGAGGCGCTGTGGCTACGATGTGTGCTACTCGTGCGAGCATGTCCGGCGAACTCGCGAGTTCTTCCGACGGCTCCGTCGGGTTGGTGGGAGCAGCTTCGGGCGCTTGGCGTGTGGTTCATGACGAACACGCGGTGGCCGGCGTTGCCGAGGCGTAAGAGGAGGCCGAGGCGTAAGAGGAGGCCGAGGCGTAAGAGGAAGCTCGAGCGGTGCCTGTGCAGATGCAGAGGAGCATGTCGACAAAGATAGTACGCCGATGGAGATTGATGACTTGACGGCTGAAAGAGGAGGAAGCTTTACAAGAGGATGGTAATAACTCTTCCGAGGAGGATTTAAGATCCCATCCCGCAGAATGGAAGAGGGTGGACGTTGAGGGTCTTGTTGTGCACGACGAGCACGAATCACCGTGGGAGTACAATGGGACGGAGGTTCGGCCGTGCAATGTTTGTCGACAAGGGATCACCGCAGATGCCATTAAGTGTGGGCCTTGTCCATGCAACGGCCAAGCGTGTACTCAAATCCACCCAGAGCGAAGACACCGTCAGATCGCGAAAGCAGTCGGTGTCCTTGGCGTGTAACGCAAGGAGACCCAAGTACGAGACTCTTTGGATTGTCTCGAAGGGAGCCGCACTCGCTTGCTCAAGAGTGTATTGTCAAGCATCGCAACCTCACATCCACCTTCATAGCCAATGTCATGTACGGAGAGATAGTGAAGAAGCTGCACTGGAGGCCAAGCACATCATGGTGGCTATCGAGCGTAAATTCAAGTACAAGATTAGCTGTGAAGGCATGGCGTGCTAAGCGAAGGCTTTGGAAAGGAGGTTCGGTTCTTTTGAGGCATCTTCGACAACCTTCCTCAGATGCTCCAGTGCCGCAAGACAGAACCGGGCACATACATTCTTTGTGAAGGACCGCCACCAAAAGACCATTGCAAGGTTTTATGGTCTTGCAGAGGGCCTTCTTAGCATTCGTCCCTGCATCAATGCATTCGGACACATGTTGCCGTGATCTCGATGGGCGGGACATTTCTAATCGGGAAATACAAGGGCATGATCCCGACAAAGAATTGGCGTTGATGGCAACAATCGATTCTACCCTTAGCCATCGCCGTGGAAAGTGAGAACTACGACGGTGGTTGTGGTTCCTTCAAAGATCTGAAGATGGGAGTAGTTGGGCACGCCCCGATGTCCGCCTAATCCATGATCGCCACCCGGGATGATGAAGGCCATCCGACAACTTCAAAGAAGACCCCAATGAGCCATTCCTGGCGGACACGAGGAGCAGATGGTGCATTCGCCATCCGGGGCCAACTTCTTCAAACAGATTCAGCAAAGAACCTTTGATGAAACTTTTCAAGAGGCTTGCCATGCGAGAACCCAAAGAACGTAAATTTGATGCATTGTGGCGGATGTTGGACGAGCATACCAAGAAGCATGTCATCGAGAGAAACAAGCGCCCCTCATTCCCGGGAGGCACAATGAGCGCCTCACACTGCTGCGGGAGCTCGACCCTCCCCATTTGACGCGGAGGACCTCGAGGGACATCGGTGTTTCTCTCATTGGATTGAGGTCGAGCCATTGGAAAAGTGGTCCTCATTGCGACGACACGGACGGCGCAAGGTATGGCATAATGACCACTAACCTTGCAGAGGTGTACAAGCTGGGTTATTAGGGGCCTCCGTTGTCGACCTCTTGTCGCCATTGTTGAAGGCGTTCGCATGGTACAATCGGATATTTCAGGAAAGACATGCAATGCGGCACTTCATGCAGCCAACCCACAGACTTCTATTGCTCAAGATTAGTACATACATGCAGGCCAAGACCGAGAAGGCTCGGTCGCACACGGTCTTCGTAATGGGCAATACGGAGCATCGATTCGACGTGATCCTCCGAGACAGAGCCGAATTCGGAACGGCTCGGTCTCTTGTTACCCATGAGGTATGCCTTGGAGACCATGTGAATGAACCTAGTCAAGACATGCAACAAGCTAAAGCTTCTTCACAAGCCATGCTCTCATGTTCTCTTGGCGTGTGGGACGATCCGCATGGACCCATTTAACTTTGTATCCGAGTACTTCATGAAGGAAAAGGTTCGGCAGGTGTGGTGCGGCGAGCTAAGAGGCTTCGTGGTTGTCGTAACTTCTCCACATTGGATATTGCAAATAGGACTTGGGTTCCAGATCTAGACCTATTGAGAGGGGGAAGCCGTCGGCAGAGTCGTCGCGATTCGAACGATATGGACGAAGGGAAGCCGCAGTGGCGGGTAGAGCGCTGTTAGCCGCCGCCAGAAGGGCACATCGTCAACTTGCAAAGGCGCTCACGACACGAGGAACTTGTATTACATTTCCTACTCTGTTGTAACTTGCAGTTCAGTCAGAACTTTGGTTCTTGTAAGCAAATGCCGAACTAATTGTGTCGTAATTCTACAGAAATTTGACGCACTACAACAATATACGACGATCACAAAATGTTATTGCGAGTCTGACATATTTCGTACCCTTCATATTCTACGAAAATAAGAAACAGACCAACCAACGTTGTCACCACACTTTTATCTTTACAAAAAATAACATCATATAATACGATTTGCTAAATACAATACCTACAAAATGTAATATCTATTTTAACACAATTGTTCCAATTGGGTTTACATAATTGTGAGTTTAGGAGCTTAAATCGCCTAATTGGTTGGGCGATTTTAACTAAGTCGCCTAATGGTTGGGCGACTTGCACTAATGTCGTACATCCGCTTGGCGACTATACCCATGAGGCTCTAGTCGCCCAATGGGACTACGACTAGAGATTATTTCTCAAAAAAAAATTAAGCGGTATTATTTCAGATTTCGAATAAAAATAGATTATTTACAAAAAAAATTCAACTACTGTCACAATGCATTCACAGCTACTTTGATAGTGGGAAATAATAGTGTTATCCAAGAAACATAAGAACCACCATTCTAGGAACACAATAGTTAAATTGATTTGGAGAAGCATACTACCATCCTATATATATCTCCATGTAGATGCCTAGTCCCTCATCAACTTTCCAAGAGGTTTATTTCCCACCAAAAAAACACCTTTCATGTGTCAACCAACCTAACATGCTTCCTCACCCAAGGCGTTATCACCTGATATATTCTGATTATTTTTACATAGATAAAGATGCATTCATATTCCAAGTTCAAACTGTAATCATTACTTAGGTACTTCATCAAGTCAAAAATTAAAAAATATTGTGATTTCCATTAGTATTACATTTTTATTAACTTTGGAACTCTTCACTACAATGAAGTAAAAAAACACTATATTTGACAAAAAAAAAACATGAAACACCTACTTCAACAGTTTGACAAAAAAAAAACAATTTTGTGCATCTCAAAAGGAAAAAGAAATAGGTGTAGCAACATATATCATATACAATAATACAATTGGCGCAGAAAGAACATACATATATGAAGACAAAGGGCACTAATAAGTGCACCATCTATAAAGCTTAGAGATCAAATTTCAGAGGGAGGAGTGAAGGCGAGAAAACAAGAAAATGAGTTATCACTCATCATTAGAGAATAAGACATAAAACAACACTTAAAACTTTTTGCTAACGATTAACCGTTACTGAAGCATTGACAATAGCTATAATATTAGTTAGGACAAAAGAGACAAGCCACCAACATCCAAACATTATGAAAACTTAGAAGGCACAAACACGAAACACCTCCATTTAACAAGGCCAAGCATCCGGTAATCCCATCAAGGAGGTCTAGCATAGTTATTAAGGCGGTAAGGCGAGGCGACCCACCCCCTCACACCTTTTAAGCGCTAAGGCAAGGCGACACCTTACATGCATCAGTCTAATTACCTAATTGAGTAATTGCTACAATGCTAATTCCTAATTCCAAATTGCCAACCACTGCTACTACTATTTATTAATCACATTGCCACTACTACAGTTTTGGGCCACCCCATTTAAGAAACTTAAATAGGAACGCAGACACACGGGGAGGAATTAGGGATTCCCTCCCCCTATTCTCCACCATCCAGCAGCGCGTGCTCACGCGAAAAGCGCAAAGCCGGCATGCACGGGCTTTAGTCCAGCGGCACGGCGTGGCGGTCATGGAAGCGCGGCGGGGTCGTCGTGGAGACACAGCGTGGCGGCATGGATCCGGAGCAGTGGCGAGAGCACATTGTCGATGAACTCCAAGATCCAGGTGAGCTCCCGGCTCCTCTCTTCTCTCCTTCTACCTCCCTCTCCACCGAAGGCTCTGAGCAGAGGAGGTGCGTGCAGGGCACGGGCGACGCACGAAGCTCGCGATCTCGGGTGAGGTATGGGCATGGCACGAGCGACGCACAGAGCTCACGTTCTCAGGCTGGGGAGTAGCTGTGTGACGACGACGGGGTGCCGGGAGGAGGAGCCACGGGACGAGGAACCGTGGGGAGGATGCGGCAAGGCGGGGCGACGCCTTGGCCCCTACCGGTGACTTACTGCTTAGGCGACGCCTTAATAACTATGAGGTCTAGTAATAGAATGAAATGGTGGGTTGGAGCATCTCAATTGCGCAGCTACTCTAAAAACGGCAAAAGCACATTTGGCTAAGGTGGCGGCTTTCCGCTAACAAACAGAATCTTAGCACCAAACTGACAGCTGGATTGAAGATTAGGTTAGGCAAAGAACATTCCTACACACCATGCAGTTAATCAAAAGAATCAACATGGAGACATTAACAAATCTCCTCTAAGAGAGAAGAAGCATAAGGAACAACTTTACCTAAACATATGTTCTTGTTGTTGTAAATGTGTGAATGCATCGATGCCGAATTCAGAAAAATGACTTGGAAAAAGGACAAGATTATTGTTCAATCAAATCAAATGAAAGGAATAGAAGAAAAGAGAAGAGAGAATTAAATGTACAATTTTTCTCATGAAACCTCACCTGAGGTGCCTCCATGGGATAATGCTGGGGGAAGTCGACCTACAGCTGGTACGTCTCGCCGATGTAGAGGGTGCCCGCTGCTCTTGTCACCTCGATTATCCACCTGTTTACTCATCCAAAGAAAATTCTTCTACTAGGCATGTAATCCAAATCCATCTCCACAAATCTCTACAAATCGAGAACAAACAAGAGGCACAAAAGAATTGTAAACCCATCTGAAACATGGAAACTTGCAATCCATCCACACCCAAAGAAAATCAATCAAAAAATGTAACGAGAGAAATTGCAGGGATGCGGTCGGGAAGGAGTCACCTTTGGAGGTTACCCGAGACCTTATGCCTAAACCTGACGGGGGAGGGGGCGGCGACCTACCACCCGGCGAGCTCCTTTTGCAGTCGATTGCAAGTGATTTTGCTTAGTGCCTGCACATGCAAAAAGGGCGAATTTTTAGCCAAATCGTGCACCAAAATAACTATTCCACCGTTCTCCGAGCGGCGAATCCTATGGATAGGGGGAAGGAGAAGAAGAAGGGTTAGGGTTTGATACCTTTCAAGAAGGAGACGAGGAGCTCATCATGGTGCAGTGGGTTCTTAGGGAAGGGAGGGAGGCGAACAGGGGGAGAAAAGAATGGCTGGGCAGTCGGCTGTTCGAACTTCCTTTTTATTTCGGCGAAGACGGCGAGGGCGGGGGCGTGAGGGCAAGGGCGAGGGCGAGGGCGCGAGGGTGAGGAGGCGGTGAGTGTTGCGGGATCGGGGAGTAACCCTAGACGGTGGAGGTGGGGACAAGGTGGATGGATCGAGGTTGTCCGTTCCAAAGCCGCGATCCCATGGCTATGCACCCGCTCGATTCTGGCAGCACAATTGTGATCTGACAGCTGTCAGTCGCCGAACCGAGGATGTCGACGTGATTCCGAAAAGCGCAAGGGTTTTTTCGCAAAAAAAAATTCGACGTAGGGGCTCTCGGCGGCCAGCAATTCTTTGCCCTTTAAGAAAGAGAATATAGATACTCGATCCGGACCGTATGATATCAATTGAACGGTCGACGAGTGCGGAAAACGACAAAGCCTCCCAGAGCTCACCAATATATATATATATATATATATATATATGTGTGTGTGTGTGTGTGTGTGTGTGTGTGTGTGTGTGTGTGTGTGTGTAATGAAACATTCCACACATTTGTTTCGATATTCCAATAGTTCATCGACGATGTTCCACTTATTAAAGTTTTTATGTTTCATGTGTTTAGTTCCAATGTTCCAATGGTTCATCGACGATGTTTCAATAGTAGATCAAGATGAATTGACCAGGTGGGGAACAAATCAAGATAACTAGCTGATAGAACAATAGTGGGGAAATGAAGATGAGGAACAACAAAAAAAAATCAGCGCCATTAGTTGAAACAAAATAAAAGTACTAATAAAACAATAGTGGGAAAAAAATAAACACAACGAACAACAACAACAAAAAGACGTACTACAACGTTCGGCAAAAACTTAGTCAGATGCATGATGAAAATAAAAAGGATTGAAGAAAAAGAGAAAGAAAGGAAAAAGAAAGAAAAAATGTACATGGTCTGTTTGTGCCGAGGCAACCATGCATCAAGCGGTCGACCCACGCGGCGTGCTCAAGGACGGCTCAAGATGGGCTGTCGATTCTTAGCCATTACAACATGTGTGCAAGTCTTCGATTCATATGATCCCTGGGCACGTGCCCTGTGGCCGAGAAACAAGCTACGCGGGCCATAGGCCGCGCTCACGGCGCTTGGGCAACAGGGTGGGTGGCGCCCTGCAATTTGCCGCACGCGCAGCATATAGGATTTGCCAGAGATGTGTAGCCCACCATCACGCAGAGTTTCGTTGGTCAAAATAAATTATGCGGCCTGATGGAGTAGCCATCATTACAAATCGAGCCCAGCACTGGATCGAGCCCAGCACCGGATCGAGCCCAAGTTTGGGTTTCACATGGAGACTACATGGGTTGAAAGAATTTTTTATTATTTAATTATTTCTAAAATATTATTTTAAAGTTAACCCCTCGCTAACTTTATTTCTAATTCTGGCTCATTTGGTCATGCCACCCCCCGTGGCGTGGGCAAACCGTTCTGTCACGCCACCGATCTCGGCGTGACCAAACATGCCACGTAAGCCCTCGTCCATGCGTCGTGCCAGCGTGGAAGGCTTGCGTGGCCGTTGTCATACCTGCACTCAAGGTGTGACAAGTCTGTCTTGTCACACCACGCGCATGGCATGACAATGGTGACTTAGGTGCCGCTGCCCACCTAGTTCTTCATTTTTCCCCAAACTGTTTCTTTCTCCCGAGCGTCTCCTCTCCTCCCCAAATCCATTCTCGCTGTCGCGCCTCCCGCAGGCCCCGTCCTCGCCTCTCGTTGGCCCCCTACACCGCCCTCATCCTCGCACTGTCCTCCTCCCTGCGCCGGTGTCCTCCCTCTGCAAGCCTCTTTCCCGTGCCATCCTCTTCCCCGCGCCGTCCTCCTCGCCTATGCCGTCCTCCTCCCCGGGCCCCCTGCTTCCTCCACTGTGAAGGTAATAACCTATCCCCTACTCCCTCGACTATGAACGTGTGATTGCAGATAAAATTGTGATTTGAGATCAATGTGGAGTTAACAGTAAGAACAAAAAGGAAAATGAAGGAAGTCTTGTTCTATTTTTGTCAATTCCAGTCTTACAAAATATATATCCTTAGAGCAATAGCTATGTGTATGTACATTTGCTTAAATATTGGTTGATGTTTGTGTGTGAGAATTTTATCGGCTTGGCTTCAGATGTTTTATGACTGTGGAACAAAAGTTATTTGTATATATATGTGCTAAAATATTGGTATGGTGCCGCCTCTTTGTGGATTAGTTAGATACATAAAACAACACTCATACTAGCTAGTCGTCCAAAATGTATCAGTTATGCTTTTCATAGGACCTTCAGAAATTACTATCATGATTTTCGAGGCGTGGCATTTGCTGCCTGCCTCTCAATCCTATACTGCACTCAACTACTACGTTTCTTCAATTTTGCCTCTCAGAGTACATGTGATTTAAGTTTTTATTCATCTGCTGTGGAAAAACCATTATCTATTCTAATGAAAAGATTGAAAGTTTTTTGTTTTGGAAAGTTCTCTTTTCCCTATAGCTAATTTGCAAATCTTACGTACTTCTGAAACATCGAGAGTTGAGAGTATTAATTGCATGCTTTCCCTTTGTAAAAATACATCGAGATTAGTTATCATGTATACCCTTGAGTAACACTATAACAAAAAAAATTTAGGGGCTACTGTAACAGTAATTAGAGTGGATTTTTTACATACCAAATTCATGTTGTTTTAGTTTTTTCAAATAATATTTATTGTATCTAGCAAATAGGACATTAGCACTTGTGCTAACTATTGATGTATCTTATGTCTATTGAAACAAAGATTCATGTTGTTCCATATCAAAATTATAGTGCACTCCAATGTACTTGTCGCCGATCTTACGAAATAAAAAAAAGAAAAATGGAAAAGAGTTCTTCGAAAAGAATGGGACTGCTCTTTTATTGCTATGAACTGGCTATTACAAGGGGTGCCTTCGACAAGGCAGTGGACTAATCCTAATTACATTGAGCGTAATGCTTGCTATACTGCAGAATCAAACTTGAAATATGAATCTAATGTTGATTGTTGTGCTTCAATCAGATGCCTATTGTCTTCCGCGCTTCATCTATAAGTAACCGTCGAAGATGTAGCAGTTGCTCCTTAAAGAGGCGCCAGTTGAAATTGCCACGACTGGTCGGAGTGAGGCAGCGGTTGACAAAGTATCAACCGTAGGGTGGTTGTTGTCAGTGCCTTTGGATTATGAAACGCCACGTGGTATGGACCAAATATGGCATGTGTTCCATTAATCACACGGTATGGAATATATCCGAAGTTAAATCCGGATGCCAGTTCATTGCTTCTACGAGTAGTCACCTGGTTGGGAACTAAGTACAGGACCTCATCCGACCAGGTTCCCCACGATGTAACCTCTGGAATCCTTATGACCACGGAGGCCGTGAGCCTTAGGAGTTACGACCATGTAGACATATGATCTTTTATTATATATTAAAATAATACATAGAGATTTTAATCCTCGTTAGCTAGCTCCCAAACTTTAAATAAATTAGCTATGTGAACACTTTTCCTCGATGAAGTCGTATCGGGCAGACCTTCATTTAATGTCATGACACACGAGGTGGTCTATATTCCCTTTAAAGTTGAGAAACTGCCTTGGAACTTGAAGAGTTTTTCTGTCCGTTGGAGAAAAGGCTTTGTCCGTTGGACTTTTGGGTAACTCCCGATTGTGGTTAAAGAATTGTAGGTACAAAAAAGTCCTCAGCACGGGGCTTAAGGCTTTTACGCCTTCTGCTTTTCCTTCGACCCTTTTCATCTCCTGAGAGAAAATCGTCTCCAACCTCCTTTTGTCCACAACCTTCTACGACCTTCTCTTTTCCTTCATCCAAAACTCCGCCATGTCGGATCATATTACCAACTGGTTGGCTTCTGATCTAAGTGAGAAGAAGCTTGAGAGCTTGGAGAAGATCGGGTTGCTTCCTGATAAGGACCTGATTTCTTGGAGATCAGCAGCCGAAGAGCATTCTCCGAGCGGTGAAGATGGAGAGATTCTTGTTTTCCTCGCATATGTCGAATGCGGATTCAGGTTGCTAGTCCACTCCTTTCTTCCTAAGGTTTTGGAGCATTACAGAGTTGAACTGGTGAATCTTGCCCCCAATGCCATCGCCAACCTCGGTGTCTTCGTCTATCTCTGCGAAGCGTACTTGGGGATTGCCGTAAATCTGGATCTCTTCAAGTACTACTACAGGATGGCGAAGTCGGGGAAGACGATCGAGACGCCTGGAGAGTGCACCTTGCGCCTCCATGACGGAAAAGCTGATGAGTATATTCCTATGTACTCAAAGTCTTCATAGTCGTCATGGAAAAAAAAAGTTGGTTCTACATGACGGTCACTCAGAAAGATAACATTTACTATACTGGTAAGAAGGCGGTTGAGAATGCAGAATGACGCTCCTCCGTGAAGAAGGAGGGAAAAGTGGGGAGATGGGTTGAAGCCATCCAACTCCTTAATGTCAGGGGTTTAACCTTCTGGCACGTGGTAAGGGATTTTTTTTCATGCGCCGGATCAGTCCCTTGAAAGCCCGAGCACATTCGATGCTCTGGTATATTGGTCGTGACGACGCGACCAAAGAATCCAAGGAGGGTAAGTCCTGAAAGATTCCAATCAGTTTGCTTACATTGGTCGATTATTTTTGTGATCCTAAAGTCTCTTGTTTACCCTTACAGCTTTGTCTCCTGATGAGATCAGAACCCTCGGATCTTAGCGGTTGTTTCCGCCGAAGAGAGGGCTGAGAAACTTAAGGTAAAAATACCAACCACTTTTCATCTTTATATGTTTTTCGGTCGGTTTTAACATAAACCCTCTTTGATGTGCAGTCGGTTGGATTGAGGATCAATAAGACCACTGAAAGTTGTGAGCCGATTGATGCTCCCACCACTCCTACGACCACACAAAATATTGGCCTTATAGAGGTAGGTAACCGAACAGAAATGTATATCCTAGATGAAGGATTTTCATCACCTAACTAACTTTGATTGTTATTTTAGGCGGTTATCATGGACACCAATGTGGTCGTTGAGGACCTGCCAGTTGCTTCCATGGCAACTGTTTTGGAGACCGATGAAACCGCACCGTCTGACCCTATGGTCAGGGATCTCATTCTCGACCAGTTGGTCGAGAACATTTCTTCTGACCTTCGGTTGGAGGACGTAGCGGGTCTAACCAGCCCCACCAGTCCAGAGCCGGTGAAGTCGGTCAAAAAGAAGAGGAAAGCAAGCGCGACGGATTTTGCGTCAGCACGCTTCAAAATTAAGACCAAGAAAACGACCAGGTTTGAATACATGAAAGGTCTTATGTAAGTAATTACCTCTTGTGTCTTTTTGGGTCTTGAACTTATTTTCTTCTTGTCGTTGTAGATCCTCTGGTATTCCAGTTGATGACGACCAGAGCACCCTTTAGAAGAAAGCTCCTGAAGAGGTCGAGCCAGCCCCCGAGCAGGTGGTAATGCCAGAGCCTACTCAGGAGCCCGTGGTGGCTCCAACCCCACCTGCAGAGGTGGTTATTCCAACGCCACCTGTAGAGGTGGTGGTTCTTGAGGAATCTCAGCAGGTTCTGACCCCTGCTGAGGGTTCTTCTCGCAAAGTCTCGTTTCCTCATCGCTTCCAAATCTTCAAAGATGAAGAGCTTAACAAAGCGTGCAGAAGAATTTCGGACAGTCAAGCAAAGACGGGTCCTAACTCTTTGTTTGTCGAATATAATGAATTGGCAATTGAGGTAACCTTCCACGACTACTTTTAATAACATTTTTCCCTGGAAAAATACTCAAAGGAGTTTTGCTATTTTTTGTAGCATTTTGTGGAGAATTTCGCTGTGGTTGGAGGATTGACCCAACGAATAAAGCTCTTAGAGAAAAGGAACTCCGAATTACAAAGTAAGCACCCTTTTAGTACCTTCTTCTCTCTTTCTTTACAATTTGGCTCTTTTTCTTTTAACTAATTCTCCACTTTATGATGTTTGATAGATTCGGAGAAGCTTAAAGAACAAGTTAGGGCTAAAGAAGCCATAATTACTAAGCTTAATGAAGAATGTCAGAACAAGGACTGGTCGATCGAATACCTGACGACCAAACAGAAGGAGGTTCTTGAGACTATTGAGAAGAAGTGCCAAGGTAACCAATCGTAAACACGGCCAGTGTGCTTCCTTTTTCTAGTCGTATGTACCTATCTTTTGGCTTACTCGTACAGAGCAAACTCAAGCATTAAGGCGAGCAGAAAAGGCTTTTCAGTTCGAGCGCGGCAAGGAGGCAGCCTTTGGGCAAAATCTTGAAGATAAGATCAAGGCCCTTAACAAGATGCTCTTCGATATGGGATCGAGAACACAACTACCCAATTTAAGAGATCCCACAGAGAAGATCAACTACCTTGGCCAACAACTCGAAGACCTCAGGGGTGTCCTCAAGAAAACTCGGGAGAACCATGTGCAGACTATGTTTGAAGCTGTCAAGAATGGAGTTAGTTTTGCTTTGGCAAAACTGAAAGTTTCCGTCCTATCCATAAATCTCAAAGCATTTGAGGGAGACTTCAACTACTCGGAAGAAGAAGCAACCAAAGTGTTCGAGGAAATGACGCCTCTCGGACATAAGGTTGCAAAGGAAATGTAGGTCGGGTCTCGATGTAGCGACCAGTCTGGTGGCTCTGAGAAGTAAAAGATTGTAATATTTTGATAGTTGTAAATAAAAATTACCTTTTATCGTCAATGAAGTCTTTTTTTGTATCCCTAAATTCGCTGAACACTCATATATTTTCTAGCCCCCGACTGCTTGTATAGTAGGAGATCTTTACTAAAGAAGCAGTAGACCAAGAAAATAAGAAATAGCTACGACCACGGTAGGGAGCATATGTTGATTATGTAACAAAAAATGATCTAAGTACCACTAGAAAATCAATGTTGTCAGAACCACCATGTGATTTCGACTAGTCTTAGGTCATTTCCATAATCAAAATAATGTGAAGTACCTTGTGTGGTTGGAAGATGGATAAGACTTGCATTGATTGATAAATAAAATATGCAAACATGTATGCAAAAAACGATAAGTGAACTTGTTTATATATCTTATCTAAAACTGGTCGTAAGGGTTGCTAAGAACTAGAGACTAAAAGAAAAACTTCGCGAAACGTGTTCTTTCTCGAGTTCCGACTAGCAGCGAGGATCGTAAGAAATGGAACGTCTCTAGGAAGCTCCTTCCAGTGGGCAAGACCACGTGTGAAGAAGGAGAGGCTTCGACTAGGAGGCTTTCCATGTCCCGACCAGTAGCCAAAACTGGAGTGGAACAGATTGTTGAAGGTAAGAAATGTAGTCCCCAAAATCTATAGCATGTAAAGTACTATATGTAATTGCCTGTGTTATGCTCCTACTACTCATCTGTTTCTTTAAGAAAAGAGTGTTGGTCGCACGTGAGAACCATTGCCTGAATGGTCACGACTAGGACCCTTACGGTGTTTGACTTATATGTCGTAGCCACAGAGTAATGGAGATCCTTAAGAAAGGATATCGAAGAGAATTTGGTCTTCTCCGACCAATGAGGCAACAATAGTATGCAAACTAGATGTCAAGATAGACATGTAGACAACATCATTCGTCGAAAAGTAAAGGAAATGCATCTTTATTAATAAATTGAAATAATGGAAAATGCAATTATACAAAGAACTTACGCAATTGGTCAATATTCCAAGAGTTGGACAAAACTCACCCGTCTGACATAGCTAGTTGTACCAAACCAGGTCGGGTGACTTCGACCACAATGTATGGACCTTCCTATTTGGGAGAAAGTTTATTGCGATTAGCCTGGTTCTGAATTCGTCGTAAAACCAGATCACCTACAGGTAGGCTACGAGGTTGCACATTACGACTGTGGTACCTTCGCATGGCTTGTTGGTAAACTGTCGATCGTATGAGGGCTTGGTTTCGTTGTTCTTCAAGAAAATTGACGTCGTCGAGTCTTTGTTGAATCTAATCGTTTTTATTGAAACAATCAGTTCGAGCAGAGCCGATTTTCAGTTCTGGAGGAAGCATGGTTTCAGCACCATAAACCAGAAAAAATAGGGTTTCACCGGTCGCAAGACTGGTCGTGGTTCGAACAGCCCATAATACAGAAGGAAGTTCTTGAACCCAAGCTCCTGACCGTTTGATTAACTAGTCGAACACTTGGCACTTTCTTCCTTGCATTATGATATCATTGGCCCACTCTACTGCTCCATTACTATGTGGATGAGCGACTGAAGCGAAATATATCTTGATACCTAGAGCCTCGCAGAATTCCTGAAAATTTTCGCTGGCGAATTGGGTACCGTTGTCTGTGATTATACGACTAAGTATACCAAATCGTGTGACTATGTTTTTTGTGAGGAACCTCTTAGCGGCTTCAGTTGTTGTTTTAACAATTGGCTCGGCTTCTATCCATTTTGTAAGCGTGTTAATCATGACGAAAAGAAATTCGAAGCCCCAGGTGCTCTTAGGAAAGGTCCCAGAATGTCTAGTCCCCAGGTTGCAAAAGGCCAAGAAAGAGATATAGTTTGCAAAGCTTATGCCGGCTGATGTACTTGTCGACTATGGAATTAACACTGTACGCACTTTGTCACGAGCTCTTTTACATCATGAAGGGCGGTTGGCCAGTAGTATCCTTGCCTAAAGGCTTTACTAACCAACGTTCTGTAGGAATGATGTGCTCCACAGACTCCTCCGTGAATGTCGGATAGCAACTTAATGCCATCCGTTTAAGATATGCATCTTATCAGCACTCCATGAGATCCTCGTTTATACAAGGTACTTTCGATCAGAGTGTATGATTTGGCTTTTTGAGCTATACGATCAGCCTCTACATCATCGTCAGGAATAATGTCATGCTGAAGATAATTGTAGATCGACATCATACAATCTCTACCGTGATCGTGACGGCGCCAGCTATCAATGATCTGTGGAGTGTCCATGTTCTTAGGATCGATTTGTACGACCTCTAGTGGAACATCTATGTCATCGGAAAGCTCGACCACCGAGGGTGAATCGAGTTGCTCGAGAAAAACTCCGGGCGGGACAGGTGACCTGGTGGAGGCCATCCGTGCCAACTGGTCTCCCAGAAAGTTTTCCTTTCTAGGAATATGTTGGATCTGGAAACCGAAGAAGTGCTTTTCTAGTTTCCATACTTCCGCCAGATAAGATGATATCTTGGTACTTAAGCATTTATACTCTTTCCCGACTTGATTCGCTACTAGTTGAGAATCGTCTTTCACTAGTAATATGTGAATCCCGAGTGAACAAGCTGCTCGGAGTCCTGCCAGTAAACATTCATATTATGTCACATTGTTTGTAGCAGGAAAGTTTAACTAGATGGTGTACTTGATGTGTTCGCCAGTAGGGGATATCAAGACAACTCCAGCCCCCGAGCCTTTGAGCATCAAGGAGCTGTCAAAGTACATTGTCCACTCGTCGTGGTGTTCATACTCGGGCCCTTGGGTGGCTTCAGGGTTTGTCCATTCGGCAATAAATTATGCTATTGCCTGGGACTTGATTGCTATTCGTGAGATGAAATGGAGATCGAATGCCCCAAGCTCGTCCGCCCATTTTGCTATCCGTCCTGATGATTCCCTGTTTCCAAGGATTTGACCCAAGGGATATTCTGTTAGTACTATCATTTTGTGGGCCTGAAAGTAATGCCTTAGTTTCCTTGAAGCCATAAGGAGACCATAGAGCAGCTTTTGTACCTGTGGATATCGTTCCTTTGGTGCATGTAAGACTTCGCTTCCGTAACATACCGAACGTTGGATGTTTTCACGTTCAACGACCAGTACACCATTGACTGTTTGCAGCGTTGTAGCCATGTAAATCAATAATGTTTCCTCCGATCTCGGAGAGACTAAGATCGGGGCACTCGTAAGGTACTTTTTAAGTTCTTCAAAGGTGTCGTCTGCCTCTTTAGTCTACTCAAAACTTTCGTGTTTCTGAAGGAGTTTGAAGAAAGGAAGTCATTTTTCACCTAACTGCGCTATGAAACGACTTAGCGCTGCCATACAGCCAGTTAGTTTGTGGACTTCCTTCTTTGTGGTCAGAGGGCTTATCTGGTCGATGGCTGAAATTTTTGCTGTGTTTGCTTCAATTCCTCTAGCCGAAACTAGGAACCGAAGAAACTTTCCAGACAAAACTCCGAACACACACTTCTCTGGATTTTACTTAATGTTATGCCTTCTTAAGTTATTAAAAGTCTCGTGAAGGTCAGAAATATGGTCGCCAGCGTTGATGCTTTTTATGACCAAGTCATCAACATAGACTTCCAGATTCCGACCTATCTAGGGATTAAAGGTTTTCTGCATCAACCTTTGGAAAGTCGCACCAGCGTTTTTGAGGCCAAATGGCATCTTAACATAGCAGTAAGTGCCATATAGAGTGATGAAAGAAGTTTTCTCTTCATCTTCTTTACTCGTGTTAATCTGGTGGTACCCTAAGTATGCATCTAAAAAACTTAACAACTCACACTCGGAAGTGGAGTCTACAAGTTGATCAATGTGTGGAATGGGAAAGTCATCATTCGGACAAGCTTTATTAAGATCTGTGAAGTCAATACACATTCGCCATTTCCGATTGCTTTTTCTAACCATTACCGGGTTGGCGAGCCACTTTGGGTGGTCGACTTCACGAATAAACCCAGCCTTGAGGAGCTTATCGATCTCCGACTAAATTGCCTCCTTTCGATCAGGTGCGAAACGTCTTAGCTTCTGCTTGACCGGCTTTTTGTCAGGCTCGAGAGCTAGCCTGTGCTCGATCACCTCCCTGGGGACTCTGGGCATGTCGGATGCCTGCCGGGTGAATACGTCCTGATTTTCTCGGAGGAAGGAGACAAGCGACTCTTCCTATTTAAGGTTGAGTCCTGCCCCCCGACTAGTACCTTTTTGGTCAGACGCATCAGCATTCCTTGATATAGACAAAGTGTTGACGCCTCCCGGAGGAGCGCCTTTGCCGATTTAACGTCCCAAAATTTGGCTTTTCAAAAATCTTTTGAGTAGTTTAGGTCCCTAGAAAATTTCACCAATTTTATTTTGAATTAATAAAGCTTAATTGGGACTTTTGTAAGTCAAAAACAATTTAATATGATTAATCTCAACATCAACTATTATAAAAACTGTTTTATTTGGGTTCTATGTGCTTGGATATATTTTCTAGATTTTTCGAAAATTGTTCTGAGTGCATTTGCTATCTTTTTATTTGCATTTGGATTTCCTGCTATTTTCTAAAAAGAAAAACCTAATAATAATCTCAGATTCTGTTTGGGCCGAATTCCCTTTCATCCGCCCAATCTATTTTCTTTGGCCCGCCTCCAGCCTTCCTTCGCGTGGGAGCCCAACTCCACCCCGGCTTGTCCTCGCCAAGACCTCCTGCCCGCTGGCGCTTGAAGCCGCAGCACTTTGGCCACCTCTCGCTTTTCCTCTCACGCATGCGTGTGAAGCCCAGCAGCCCAAGCCATTAGCCGTGCCTTACTTTTTCCTTGACCCGGCCGAGAGCCAAGCGAGCGCTGCCCTTCCTTTTCTTAGTCGCCGGTGGGACTGTCGCCTTGCCACGTGAGCTTCTTCTCCAATCGTGCTCGAGTCCAACTCCTGTGTCATTGCCGAACACGCCATGGCCGCGTCCTCACCGACTCCTCCTTCGGGTGCTATAAAAGGCCACCTCCCCGTGTCACAAGAAGCGCATCGCTATCCTCCCCTCAAACTCTAAAGTCTCAGCATCGTTCCCGTCTCCTTTGTGCCGCAATCACCGAGGAACCGAGCCAGCCACCGAAGCCTTCACCGCCGGAATTCGTCGCAGTCGGAGCACCTCTGCCTGAGCTTCCACCGCCGTCGGATTCGCATTGATGCAAGCTTCACGGTGCTCTCATCATCTCCTCCCAAAGACCATCGCTCCGTTGTTTTTTTTTCGTCACCAAATCCGACCGCGGCACCCGAGTTCGATCTACTATTTTGGTAAGCTCCTCTGTCCCCTTTGCGCGTCAAAGCGTGTCGTCCAATCCCCACCTCTAATTGGGTTTGTTCGCCGCTGTGCCACCGCTGTCGTGGTTCTTCCCTATCTCCGTTCATCCTTGGATTGCCATCGGAATGGTCCACCTCCGGATCTCCTGAGCCTCTCTCTGTGATCCTTTTGTACTTCCCGTCCCGGTGCTCCCTCTTATTCACTTCGGACGCCATCCATTCGTCCTCGCCACTATGGCCGTGAGCTCCTCCGCCGCCCAAATCACCGCCGCCAGCGAGTCCTTACCGTCCTTGCCGAACCACCACTTCTAGTGGCCTCACCTCCTCTTCGGCATCCCATTTTTGTCTTCGGCCAGAGTTGAGTCGCCTCTGTTTGTCCTCACATTCACCGTCATCACCGTCGGCCGTGGTTTTTCTTTGAAGCTTCTTCTCCCTCAGTGGTTTTCTTTCTGTGCCACCGTGGCTGCCACTTCGTGCGCCACCTCACCTCCAAGTCAGCTTCTTTGCTTAAGTGGCGTCTCGGTCATCGGTCCATATGGTGATCCATGTGGCAGACTCAAATCCTACCCAAACCGTATACTCATGAATCAAGTTTACTGTGAGCCTATTCTATGCCAAGCCGGTCCCACGTGTCAGTGCACTGTTTTGTGAACTCATATCACCATGCATCATAAACCCTAGCCTGTGGACTTGGTCTATGGACCAATGGCCCACCTGTCATCTGTCGAACCCGGGAGCGAAGGATCCCGAATTCTCTGAGTTCAAACACTAGTCCAGGATTTCTAGTGTACACAGTCAAACAAAAGTGATAATCAAAACATATCACGCACTTTATTAATAATTATTTAGAGTTTATTACAAAGGGCCTGAGGCCAAATAAAGTAAAACACAGCGGAAGCAAAGTAGTAGTAGCAGGCCACACGACTTGCCACAGTAATTGTGCGGGGCGAGCCTAAGCGTCTGGATCCTCACCGATCTGGTAGAAGTCTTCTCTGAATAAAGATTATTCAAAGAAGAGTGAGCACTACTACCGTGCTCGCAAGTTACACCCGTCAAGTAATGTATTGAATGCATGCATAAGGTAAACAAGGGGTATTGGCAGGGTTTATTTGCATAAAGCAGCATTTTCAATTTTAAATAATCATATTAATTTCCAAGGCTATTTTTATACTATATCTAAAATCAGATTTTAAATGACAGATTTATAGTGTGGACAACCTCCATATTTGAATGGTGAAGGATACCCTCCTATCACATGGCTAACCGTCCAATTTTCCCACAAGGATTATCCATCCAAAATCATCTGTTGAAATCATTTTAAAACCAAAAACAAGTCTAACTCGGCGTGGCTTTGCTAGCATATCCATGACCACGGCCGCGGCTATTTGAATAGTTTCTACTCTGCAGAGGTTGTACAGCTTTTCCCACACGAGATAATATGCTCTTTGTGTCGGCCAATCCACGCTTCCTAAGGCGTGTGACAAAGCAATTATCACAAGGCCATTACAATGTTCTACCTTAAAGTACTCATGCCCGCTAAGGTTTCGCTTCCATTGGACTGACCGTCCTCCGGGAGCCCCCTCTTGCGCCAGGTGGGACTATTGTCTAACCGACACCCACACATACAACACGGCACGAATATCTATGAGGTATCCCAAATTAATAAGCCAGGTCTTGCCCATACAAGATATATGGTGGTACGGTGAGGCACAGCACACTACTACAAAACAGGCTATAGTAGACGCCCCATCACGCAGGCGGTTCCTTTGGAACCGTCGTGTTGGGTATGTCCCATCATGGTGGCGCGAAGCCTATCACGAGCGGTATTTTTAGAACCGCTCGTGATAGTCATATATCACGCACGGTTCTTAATTAGAACCGTGCAGGATATTATGACGCAGTTCTATTCACAAACCGCTCGTGATAATCTCAATCACGAGCGGTTCTAGTAGAGAACCGTCGTATATCACGAGCGGTTCTAATTAAGAACCGCTCGTGATATCCTTCGCCACATCGCCATCGCCACTATCGCCGATCGCCATCGCCAGATTATCATAGACGGTTTGTAATTAGAACTGTCAGGATGATCACGACGGTTCTATTAAAAACCGTCGTGATAGGCGTATCACTGACGGTTCTTAACAAGAACCGTCTCGATTGTTACGGAAACAAAAATTTGAACATAATGGGCGTCATTAAACTCGCTTTATATAACCTCCATCTCCTCCTCTGCGGTCTCTCCTCCTCACACTCATACCTCCATCTCCTTCTCTGCGTTTCTCCTCCTCACACCTTGCGCCCGGCCTCCGCCGAGCTTGTCGCCGGCCTCCTCCAACTCGCCCGACCTCGCTGCCACCGGCCTCCCACGACCTGCCGCCTTGACCTCCTCCACGCCGCCCGGCCTCCCACGACCTCACTCTCTACTCCCCCTTGCTTTGTGATGTGGATTACCGAGTTGATGCTCTTGTGATGTGGGTGATGCTACTTGTGATGTGTGTAGTTCATGTTGAGTTATTTGGTTTGGGCAAAAATATGGATGGTAGATCGCGCACCGCTCGTAAAATCATCATAACTTTTGCATACGAACTCCGATTGCGACGTTCTTTGGCTCGCTGGAAAGCCCAAAAGGTCGTTTAGGGCCTCTAAACGGCCTCCGAAGTTTTAGCAAGCCGCCGTTTGGTTTTTTGCCCCAAAAAGGCTATCACAGACGGTTCTAAACAAGAACCGCTCAGGAAAATTCATCACGCACGGTTACTCAACAAGAACCGCTCGTGAAAATAGCCTTCACTGCACGGTTTTGATGAAAACCGCTCGTGATAATAGCCTTCTGCAGCGGTTTCAACAAAAACCGCTCAGGATAGTGCGTATCGCTGCACGGTTTTGAACCGCTCAGGATAATTGCTCGTTATCACAGCATCAACAAATATAGACGGTTTGAAAACCGCTCGTGATGATGGTTCCAACCGTCTGCGTGATGAGGCTTCCTGTAGTAGTGGCAAGATGCGGCTCAAAGACCGGTCCTTAATTGACTTGGGCGTCTTTCAAAATCAAAACTTGGGTCTTAATCTTAACCAGATTAAACCCGTGCATAAACCTGCACCCACCATTCATCCGTTTCACCCAAGTCCAAACCATTTTGATTTTATTTTATTAAAAACCACCTTTACAATAACTCGATGGTAAAACAATACCATAGATTTAATTTTAAACAAATTTGTAATGGTTTGGCTAAATCCTCCCAAAATCAAATCATGGTCTGAGCATTTGCTAAGCATGTGAATATTTTTCATAATAATTTAGCTAATGGTGACAAGGGCAAGACAATCAATAATCAAATTGGCCATACCAAAGGTATTGGAATAACTAAGCATTTAAATAAGGCATTAAAATAATTGATTAAAAGTATGCATGCAATAATAATTTTAAAAACTGAATTAAATAACTTTAAAACACTGGGAGCAATATGGTCAAGGGTATAACTTGCCTTCGTTGAAGTCTTGACTCTCTAACTCCTCCGAAGGATCTAACTCTCCGGAATCGTCGAAATCTATACGCGAGAGTACGACAAATTCAAATAAATTCAAAAGACAAATCAAACTAACTCCAAATCAAAATATTTTAGTTTAGTTAGCTAGATAATGATTTTATACGAATTTAGCAATTTGAATCATCCAATTTGGAGTTTGGATGCATAAGATATGGATTTCAGAAGTTTAAACCCTAAATCTGCAATTAAATGAATTTCCCGGATTATTTTTCTAAAGAAAAATCCATTTATTGCGCAAGGCTGACGTCAGCCCTGAGATTTTTGGGATTAAAGGAATTAAAAAGAATTTCTGACGTGTGGGCCCCACTTGTCATAGACACGGTTCACGTGAACTGAGTCCACGGAACCTTTGGGCTCAGGGGTTGCGCAGATGTGGCGTGTGAGGGTGATGTGGTGCCACGCAGGCAGCCATGTAGGACCCAAAGCTGATGTGGTGTCGCGGTGGCACTGACGTAGCTGAGCCACGTCAGCCCAGCAATGGCACAAGCCGGCGACGAGCTCACCGGCGTTCTACGCCACGGCGAGACGCGCAAGTGGTACCAACAGAGAGAGGGCGGGGTGGTGATTCTGGTGCGCTACCTTGGAGCGGAGGAGCGAGGCGTTTTGGTCTTCGACGGCGAGGTTCAGCGGCGGCGAGCTTCGGGTGTCGACGAAGTAGGCGCTCCGATGATCCTCCGGCGAAGTGAGTGGGCGCACCGGCTTCACGACGACGAGGCAATGCCGACGGTGGCGAATCGAGGGCGGAGCGTCGACGGTGGCGCCGGAATCGGAGAAGGAATGAAGTTTCACCACCAGCGAGAAACTTCAAAATCCGGGCTCTAGAGAGAGATTGGGGAGAGGCGCTTTGAGGCGTTGGGATGAGAAGAGAAGGGCGCACGCTAGGGGCTATTTATAGGGCTCGGGCGGCCTCCAGATGGCGTAACGGCGACGGAGTTCTTTTCGGAACCGAGAAGGGATAAGGAGATTTGATCGAGATTCAAACTAAATTTTGAAAAGATAAGATTCAGAATTGGTTGAGGAGAGATAAGGCTTCTAGAATGTGGGGTTTACGCAATTAAATCGAGTCGAATTGCCAATGTCATTTGAAGCACGGACTCACCGCAATGGCGGCCGCGCAAAGAAGACGAAGCCGAGGTTGAAGATGATTTGACGGGGCCCATTGCCGATTTACGGCAAACAAATAAGAAACAAAGGGTGAAGCGATGGCCACGGATCAAGATTCAACGCAAGACACGCACGCGGGCCGATGAGGTTAAGCGGAGATAGCGGGTCGCATGGGCAGCAAGACGTGAATAGGAAACAGCCGAGTTGAATTTACCGATCGCTTTTGAGGATTTTAATTTGATTTATCAATTGATTTAATCTGGTTAATTCAAAATAGCTTTAGAAAATAGTAAATAAAATCCAAAAACTCTAGAGAAATTCACGTAAATCCCTAGAGTTGTTTTGGACTTAATAAAATTATTTCAAACTTAGAATTGGTAATAGTGTTTGCAAATAAATTTGTTTTGGTTTTAAAATAATTAGGAAAAGCTTTTAAAAATTCCGAAATTAATTTAATTTTTATTTTTCGAATTTAACTCAAATAAAACTTGAAGCTTTAATAAACTTTACTTTTGACTTTTAAAACTTCAGAAATTCAAATAAAGCAATCAAACTCTTTCAAATTCAGAAAATCCAATAAAATAATAATTTTATTTCTTTTTATTAATTTTAATTTTGGTAACATAACTTTGGTATGTTACATCATCCACTGTTCCTTTTTGGAAATTAATCTAATTTCTAAAATTCAATTATCTAATTGACCCCACATATCATCCTTTGATTTCTTTTGTCTCTCACTTATCAGTGGACCCCACTTCCCCACTTGTAAGTCTCCAATTTTTTTATTTTATTTAATCCGGGGGAATATTCTCTGAATTTTCTTTTCTCTCTCAATATCATCATTTCATGTGATCTTCCAAAGCTCATATCTTTTGCATCCGAACTCCGATTGAGTCCATTCAAATTTCTAAATTCATATAAATTTGAGATCTATTTATCTGAGATTTTTATTTAATTTTTAGAGTTTTTTTTGCCTCTATTTTTATTTGTTTTATTTGTTTGTTTCGTTTGCGACTAGACGTCGATACCTCGGGAAGATTTGAAGAAGAAGAAGCACCTCAAGACCAAGATCAATACCAAGACCTTTCCCAAGGCAAGTTATACCTTTGATCATATTGAACCCAGTTTTCAAAGTACTTTGATTCAAATTATTGCATTTACTTTAAGTATGTATTTGAATGCTTTTGGGTATAGCTATTGTCCAATTTGTTACACCCACCTTGATTAATTGTTATGTCATAATCTTTTGTCACCCTAGATTGGTTCATATTTAGTTGGTGTTATGGTATTACCAACGTGGGTTGGTTAGATACGAGTAGATTGCTTAGCCATGCCACGAGTCATCATCTCATGTGAGTTGCAAATATAAACTTGACTAAGTGGTTATGGAACTAAGCGATAAAGCTGTGTGTACTATGTGCTATTACTCGTTAATGGCATATGTTGCATTTAACCAACAGGGTGGGAAAGGATTTAGACTGAAGCAAGTGGTGGATAGTGTGTGCTACTTTTGGTGGAGCTGTGTGCATGGGCTTAATAACCTGTGTGCGTAGGGATTTGTAGCAACTTGGAAGTCTTGCCTTGGTCAATTAAGGACTTAATTTTGTGCGCCATTGAACTGAGCCTCTCGTACAACCACATGCCTGATGGGACGGGCCTAACTTAGTAAGTTATGGATTCTTGACATTGACTACTCAGGTAGTAGGTTAGACTGTGTTGTATGGGTGGAGGTGTGTTACCGCTGTGGTTGGGTGCACATCACGGGGCGGTTCGCCGTGTCCCTGTCCAATGGTGTGTGTTTGCCAAGCGCTGTGGAAGGGTTGGTATAGCATAAAGCACACTGGGAGTGTCAATGTTTGAGATGAAGTTTCTGAAAGGTTTTGTTGTGATCAGCTCTGATCCAGTTGATTGCATCTTGTAGGTAAAGTGTACAACCTCTGCAGAGTGTTAAATCAATCTATTCGAATAGCCGCGTACGCGGTCATGGACATGCTCGGGGATTTCACACGAAGGGTAGATTTTCATAAAACAATTGGGAAGGGAGCTGTGTGATTTAAGTCATATGGCATGTGAATAACTTGTTTAGGCTATGTGTCTTTGTGAAATCAAACTGATAAATTATTATTGCCTATTTGTTTTGAATTATGTTTTCAATCTATTATTCACATTCAAATTGCAAATGTTGCATTTCTGCAAAATAACCACATAAGCCATTCCTTTGGAATAAGCCGTCATGTATAATTGCATTTCTGTGGTATGACTTGCGAGTACGGTTGTGTACTCATGCTTGCTTTAATCAATCAAGCAGAGGTGAAGGAATCGTCAGTCAACAAGGTCTGCTTCAAGGATCGTGGAGAACTAGGTCGAGCTACCCCAGCCGATTGCCTGTGGGCATATGGATGGGCTTCACTAAAGTTATTCCGTTACGTTCCGCTGCAGTTTCATTGAGCTTTTTTGCCTTCTGAGGCATTAATTGTAAGCTTTGACCTTAAGGTCTTTACTCTGATATTTATTGTTATTTGCCTATTTATTAGTTATCTTTATAAATGGAAATGATATTTCACTGATGTTGCCACTGTGTGCACAAGCATGATCCTGGACTAGTGCATTATACACAGAGAGTCCAGAATTGTATTTTTGGGTCCCGACAGCCGAGCGGTACCTCCTTGGTCTGGTCGAAAGGCTTTGGCGCCATCTTTAGCCTCGAGTGCTTGACCTGCATGTTAGGCGGATTAGTTTCCCTGGTCGGAAGCTCATCGACCAGTTCTAAAGACTTCCGATCACATGCATAAGCCATTTTTCGGTCTCCTCGAATCGTGATGACACCTTTCGGTCCTGGCTTCTTTAGACTCTAATAACCGTAATGCGTGGCTATTAGGAATTTTGCTAGAGCCAGATGACCGAGGATTCCATTGTATGCCGTTTTGAAATCGACCACATCAAATGGAATCTTCTCTGTTTGAAAGTTGTCGGGCCTTCCAAATGTAACCGGTAGGGATAGCTGTCCTATCGGTTTGACGGTAGAACCAGGAGCTATGCCGTGGAAGGCATATTTCACAGGTTTTACCTTGGACCATGAGATTTGCATCTCTTCCAATGCTCCCGCAAACAAAATATTTAAAGAACTACCTCAATCTATTAAGACTCGATTAACTTTACAATTGTTAATAGTAGGTTCAACTATGATAGGAAACCTACCTGGTAGAGTCGACGGGGTAGGGCAGTCTTCTTTGCTGAAGGAGATCACAGTTTCTAACCACCTGGATGGCTTGATAGTGATCGGAGACTTAGCAAGGTTGACCTCCCGCTCCACGGCCTTCAGATGACGTTTGGAATCGTACGAGGAGGATCCTCCAAAGATCATATCCACTGTATGTTGCGGCTCCTGGTAATCCATCTTTCATCGCCATATTTATCCTTCTTGGAGCATGATTCTCCGAGTTCTATTATGGAGGGGAAGGGTCCTTTGCTTGAGTAGTAATCTTTCAGCTTACTTTGCTAGGCTCGGCAGGTGCGCAGATCATGCCCTGTAATAGCCCAAAATTTCAAATTCTGAGAAAATTTAAAACTTATTTATTTTGGTGGATTTTCTGAAATTTTCTAAAGCTCTTATTATTAACCTTAAAGCTAAAACAAATTTAAATACAAAAACCAATACCAAGTTTAAGTTGGAATTATTTTATTTAAGTCCAAAATCCTTCTAGGAATTTCTGTGAATTTTTCTAGAATTTTTGGGATTTATTTGCTATTTTCTAAAGCCTCTTTTAATTATCAGGATTAAAACAATTGGAAAATCAAAGAAAACCCTAAAATAGTAACTGGGCCGAATTTGGCCGGCCCAAAACCCCGCACGCACGCACGGCCCGCTTCTCCCGCGTTACCCCTCACCGTGACCGTTGGACCAGCATCGGACGACTCCCACGCGCCCGATCCTTTCCTTCTTTGCTGCCGCTGACAGGTGGGACCATCCGCTACTGTGCTTCTTCCTCTTTCCTTTCTTCCCCGCGCGCCCTTTCCTTTCTTAGCCGTGCCGTCCGCCATGGATGTGCTTCGGGAAGCTTCCACGCCCGACAAAACCTTCATCAAATCGCCGATTTCGCGACGCGCTCAAATCACTCCGCAATCCCGCCCGACCGCACCTCTCACTTTCCTTTCTCTCCCCGATTTCACGATCTTCACGGAGACGCCGCATGCCTTCTTGGATGATACGTTGAACTGCCACGCCACGCTCTATATAAGGGAGCCCCGTGTGCCTTCTTCCCCACACCACACGCCACCATCCATTGCCTCCTCCTCTCTCCTAGCGCCCAATTTCAAAGTTTTTCACCGGCGGCCAAGTCCGTTTCTTCTCCGATTCAGCGCCCGACGCCAAGGCCCACACCACCGCCACCTTCGTTATCGCCAAGATCACCGCGATCACGGTGGCGCCTAACCACTTCTCGGAGAACCCCGGAGCCCCTTACTTCACCGTCGACCTAAAACCGCCGCCGCCAACCTCGTCGCCGACGACCTTTCCGCCACGCATTCGTGCAACCCCGTGAGCATCATGTTCGCATCATCTCCTCGTCCTTTTAGTACCACTCACGCCCCCCTGGCGCTGCATCACGGCGAGGTCCTCACCGAACTCGCCAAGACGCGCTCGAACTGCGTGGCATGGCCACGCTGCCACTGAGCGCCACACCAAGCACTGTGGTCTCGACGTGGGTCGCTGCGTGGCGCCACATCACCTCACACCGCCACATCTCGCACAACCCATGAGCCCAAAGGTTAGTGGACTTAGTCCATGTAAGCCGTGTCTATGACACTTGGGGCCCACATGTTAGAGAATTAAGTTAATTCCTTTATTTCCGAAAATCCTGTGGCGACGCCACCTTGCGCATTAAAGGATTTTCCTTTAGAAAATAAATCGGAAATTCATTTAAATTGCAGATTTAGGTTTAAAATTTGTAAAATTCATAACTTTTGCATCCAATCTCCAAATTGGGTGTTCCAAATTTCTAAATTCATGTAAAATCATTATCTATCTAACTAAACCAAAATTATTTAATTTAAAGCTATTTTGAATCTGTATTTAAATTTAGAAATTCTTTTAAATATCAAATTTAGGTTAAAACTTGTAAAATTCATATCTTTTGAACCTCAACTTCAAATTGAGTGATTCAAATTGCTAAGATCTTAGAAAATTATTATCTAGCTAAATAAAATAAAATTATTTCATTTGGAGTTAGTTTGATTTGTCGTTTTGGATTTATTTGAATTTCATTTGAATTTGTCGTATTTTCAGATAGACTTTGATGATTTCGGAGAGGTAGATCCTTCAGAGGGTTTAGAATCTCAAGACCTCAACGAAGGCAAGTTACATTCTTGACCATCTTGATCCCAGTATTTCAAAGTTAGTTAATTATGTTTTTAAAGTTATTATTGCATGCATATTTTTATCCAAGTATTTTAAATCCCTGTTTTAATTCTTAGTTATGCCAATTCCTTCGTATAGCCAATATTGATGTTTGGAATGCCATGCCCTTGTCACCTTAGTAAAATAATTAAGATATTTATGCTTAGTCATTGCTTAGACCAAAAGATGATTTGGGGAATTTTGCCAAAGTACAAAGTTGTTTTGAAAATGAATCTATGGTATTGCTTTTACCATAGATGTTTGGAAAACGTTTTACCAAAAAAAATGAAATTGGTTTAGACTTGG
This sequence comes from Phyllostachys edulis, assembly GCA_036346405.1. Classification (NCBI taxonomy): domain Eukaryota; kingdom Viridiplantae; phylum Streptophyta; class Magnoliopsida; order Poales; family Poaceae; genus Phyllostachys; species Phyllostachys edulis. The sequence continues at coordinate 26,430,600 of CM070549.1, forward strand.
GTGAATTGGATTGTTGGTGGGTGCAAGTTCATGCACGGCTCAATACAATGAATGGTTGAGACCTGTGGTTTGTTTTGGAAGTCGCCTACCATGTAAGGACCGGTTCATGTCATGGATGTTAAGCCAAACTCGTACCACCACAAGTCGGAATGGGACAGACTTGGCCAAATAAGCTATATTATCTCACCATGTTTATGTCTTGGAAAGATGTGGGAGTCGTGAAGACTTATTGATGATACCCACATGGCGCAAGAGGGGTAGTCGTTTGGTGCGAAGCCTTCGATTCTGAAACCTTAGCGCATAATTATGTTGAAATAGTGTAGGGTAAAGGCCTCATGATAGTCGCTTAGTCGCACGCCTACTAAGCGCGTGTCTTCGCCGACATAATAAGCAAACTATCTCTTGTGGGTAAAGCCGCACTAACTCGCAGAGTATTAATCTATTCAATAGCCGTGTCCACGGTCATGGACATGCTTAACATAAGCCACTCGAAGTTAGTCTCTGGATTTGTTTGAAAAGACTTTATCACCTGGTTTATGAAAATGGGTTTGGGCAGAAGCCTGGTGTAAGGGGGGTAATCCTTCACCATTTGTGTATGGAGGTTTATCCTACACTTGACATTGAGAAATCGAAATATGATTTTGATCTTATTAAATTCTAAAAATGGCCTTGGAAATTACTAAGAGTATTTAAACTGAAAAAGCTGTCTTATGCAAATAAACCCTGTTAATACCCTTGCTCACTCTATGCATGCATTCAATCTGTTACTTTACGGGTGTAACTTGCAAGCACAGTGATAGTGCTTACTCTTGCTGAATAATCTTTATTCAGGGGAAGATTTCTATCAAGACGGTGAGGACATCGATGCTTAGGCCACGCTTCCCAAGACGATTGCCTGTGGCGAATCATTGGGTCTACTACTACTGCTTTAATTCCGCTGTGTTTTACTTTATTTGGCCTCAGTCCGATTGTAATAAACTCGAATAATTATTAATAAAGTCGTGATATGTTTTGATTATCACTTTGGTTTAACTGTGTACACTAGAAATCCTGGACTAGTGTATGAACACAGAGAATTCGGGATCCTTCGCTCCCGGGTTCGACATGCCCTGCCGCTTTGTGAAGTAGACACCACTTCTTAGTTTTCTTAAAGTCACTGGTTCCGACCGATGAAATCTTTCTTGCCCTTGGTATACTTCTCTGGAATCACAAGGACTTCCTTGTTGCCAGACTTGCGATTCTTCTTGTTCTCGAGAGACTTCTTACTTTTCTTCTCCTGCTTCTCTAGACCCGACTGGGGATTTTTGTCTTCCAATCAATAGCTTCATACTATTCGACCGTTTCACAAGCGGTCGCGTACTTGTCTGCCATGTCAAAAAGTTCGACGGTTGTTCATGGTTGATTCATTGCAATATCCTTCGTAAACCAGCGATTCCTCAGCCCTGCTTTGAAGGCCTGGATGACAGAAGATTCTGCGGTCTTTGGGATGGAATTCCGGACCTAACTAAATCTCTTGATATACCATCAAAGAGTTTTATTAGTGTTTTGCTTCATCCGATGAAGATCATCCTCCTTTCCGGGACGGTCGTACGTCCCTTGAAAGTTGGCGATCAGAGTATCACAGAGCTACTCCCAAGTATAGATAGATCCGACCAGTCGGTTAAGCAACCACAACTGGACAGACCCTTCAAGGACCGTGGGCAAAAAATTTGCCATCACGTTATTGTTACCACCAGCGGCCTTGATGGCGATAGTATAAATTTGAAGAAATTCTAATGGGTTCTGAGTCCCATTGAGCTTCTCTATGTTGGCTAGTCAGAACCTGTCCAGCCAACGAACAGCTTGGAGTCCTGCCGAGAAAGCCCGACATCCCGTAATGGAGTCGTGGCGCCTTATCTGAAAAGGAGCCGAATTATAGTCAGTCGGGGATCGGTTTCTCAGATTTGCATATCTAGGATCTGGTGTCCCAACTCGATCGTGGACGTTATGATAACGCCTTTGACCACCTACCGGGTTCGGATGATGCCTGAGATCGCCTGAATCAATTGGTCATTCCTCTTGGCGAGGAGGAGGAGTGGCTGCTGTGAAGAGCCGTCTCCCCTCGTGATTTCCTGGTTGGAACCTTCGAGGGGGTCTTAGTGTTGATCGATCCTCCGCCCGACCATGTTGTCCTCTACTGAAAGAGGAGCGTTGGGACGAGGTCATCGTGTGACTTTGTGAATTCCTCTGCTCCCGGTATATTTCTGTACGCTACATGGTTTGTTGGAGGATCTGCTACACCTGACTTGCAAGCTAGACATAACCTAGAGTTCCCGCTAAAGCAGGGTCTAGGTTATTCAAAATATCCCGAACTTGTTGCAGGTTTTGTATCATTATCGAAGGTCGTGGCAGATTTCCACTCGCAGTGGGGATCCGATGAGTCAAGTTATCCCTCGACCTCTCAGATGGCCCTGCCTGATTCCTTATCCGCGATCAGGCAGGAACATGTAAATTAACTGATGCACGTCCATCAGCTCGGTTGCCTCCGGTAGTTGGTGCTTGAGCGCCCGTACCATTTCCACTAGCACGTGGTAGCGATTTAACCCATGGAGGATCGTGCATGGCATCCAGATTGGTATCTCTGATTGTGTTGACTTCGTGGCGCCAACAGTGATCTTCCGAGGAACATCTGTCGTAACTAAGGGAGAGCCTTCCAGCGCTTCTGCAAGGAGCTCCCACGATGGAGAGTGGTTAGAGAATACTGTCTCTAGCGGGCTTTGTGGTGGACTTAGCCTGATCTAGCGTATTGCCAATTGTATGCTGAGTTTCACCATGCCCACTTGGCCAGTGATCGTTGATAGCTTCATTGATACCGTTACCAGATGTCGCTTGGCCCCCGAAATGCGTAGGAGCCATTGGCGAATACTGGTCGCCCATGACAATATCGAGAGTATTTGGACTCTCTGGTCGCCGCGCTGGGCTCCCATTGTCGCATCTGTCGGTCAGATCGACCGAGCTTGCAGAGGTGTTCGGACGTTCTGAACTGGCCGGAACGAGCGGTTCCTCTGAGAGTGCCATTGTTGGTGGCGGTGTATCCTCATCCATCCGGTCGATTTCATCAATCTCTACGACTGACGAACCGGCGAAAGAGGAGGAGGATGACATCCCGTTTTCTTCCATGGCGCGGATGCATGTATCCATGTCGAGATTGGAGTAGTCCACCAGGTTAAACCAGTTTTCCTCATCCCAAGTCCCCGCCATGTTCGCATGAGCGATAACGGAGCAAAGGAAGTGGATGAGGAATGCTTGAGCGAAGTAATCTTCGAGAACTCAACGCCTTCTTCCCCACGGACAGCGCCAACTGTCGACGATCGAGTCGCCGATCTTACGAAACGAAAAGCGGAAAATGGCAAAGTGTTCTTGGGAGAGAATGGGACTGCTCTTTTATTGCTATGAACTGGCTATTACAGAGGGTGCCTTTAACAAGGCAGTAGACTAATCCTAATTACACTGAGTGTAATGCTTGCTGTACTGCAGAATCAGACTTAAAACATGAATCTAATGCCGGTTGCTGTGCTTCAATCATATGCTTATTGTCTTCCGCGCTCCATCTTTAACTAACCATCAAAGAGGTAGCAGTTGCTCCTTGAAGAGGCGCCTGTTGGAAGTGCCGTGACTGTTCAGAGCGAGGAAGCGGTTGACAAAGTATCAACCGTTTGGCGGTTGTGCATCTGTGAGACACACAATCGTAGGGTGGTTGTTGTGAGTGTCTTTGGATTATGAAACGTCTTGTGGTATGAATCAAATATGACATGTGTTCCATTCATCACACGGTATGGAATATACCCGGAGTTAAATCCGGATGCTAATTCATTGCTTCTACGAGCAGTCATCTCGGCGGGGACTGGGTACAGGACCTCATCCGACCAGGTTCCCCACGATGTAACCTCTGGAATCCTTACGACCACGGAGGTCGTGAGCCTTACGGGTTACGACCATGTAGACATATGGTCTTTTATTATGTATTAAAATAATGCATAGATATTTTAATCCTCGTCACTACAATAGTGGCTTTCTACATAAGATTTTTTTGTTGCGTCTTGTCCTCAACTGCCCGAAGAATCTCTCACCTCATCAACAAACCAACAATCAAAAGTCAATAGATGACTCATCCTAATCGACAAGTAGGTTGTGATATCAATCAACTTAGGAGGCTCACTTCTTGTGAGATCTAGTCATCAACACTCGTAAAAAATGGGATTAGGCTCACTACTCTCCAACAGCAAACGAATGTCATAGGATTGTTAAAAGAAAAACTACTGGCTTTAGTCATACATGGAATGTTTAGTACTACTTACGAGAGTAGTTCGTTCATATGGCATGCAGTACTGACTTTGCAATGTTTTGTTCGAATTGTTGGATGTAGATGGATAAAGTTGTACATGTTTGTACTGGTGGGCCTGTTAGCCAAACGGGTAGTGGTGCGGACTTTGGTGGCATGGAAGTGACCATTCTTGTGTTTTGAGAATCACCAGCCTTTCAAACTTTTCTGACGAAGATTAAGTCGACCTTTGGATGGGATGAGTCAGGGGTCGTTGTTGGAATGCAAGGGCGACATGAATCTGGGTTGGGTTCTAAGGTGCATGCCTTGTTGATGTCAATCTCATCCGACAATGATTGGGACACGTACAAAGAGGTTGTGCTCGCATCTCAGGTCCGATCGTTGGAGATTGTGGTGGAGAGGACCATTGTTGGTGAGAATTTGCGAATGAATTTGGATGTGGTGAAAGACAACATGGAGGAACTAGAATCCATTGTGGATCTTTCGCAAGGCCCCCCAATGGAGGATTAACCGTCCCAAGAGTTCATTGGTGTCGGTCTTAACAACGATCCCCCCTCCCCGTTGGTGGATATGTTATATGTGTTTGTTTCTTCGCCGCACCATGTTAGTGACCCCGTGACTGATTTCAATTACGTTGTACTGAACAACGAGCTTGACGAGGAGGTGTTCCGAGATGGAATAGTCTGTGACGTTGAGTTCGAAGAAGGCTGGAGCTCGACCAAAAAAAATGAAAATGAAGTCCTATAGTGCACTCCACGAGGACAGAGTTGCAACAGCTCTGTAACTACCCAACCCCGAAACCAAAACACTCCTTCGCTAGCTTTTCGAACAGACAAGACCATACTCTACCCCACAGGCTACTCATGTGAAAATAACCACACTGTACCGCCGGCATTTCAGATCGACATGATAACACTCCACCTCGCTAGCTTTTCAAAGCGAAAAGACAACACTCTACCTCGCCAGCTTTTCAGAGCAAAAAGACAACACTCTACCTCGCCAGCTTTTCAGACCAAAAAGACCAGACTTTGATGCGCAAACTTTTCAGAGGAACGTGACAACACTCCGTCTCGCCGGCTTTTCAATCCAAAAAGATAACACACTTGGACTAAACCTTTTCAGAATTGAACACACTACATACATCGATTTCTTGTGTGTTCCCACTCCACCGTGAGCATTGCACCCTATGCCCTTATAAAAATAGCTCGAAGATATGTGGGAGAGAACACTACACAATCAAATCCAACACTACACCAGAGTTTGGTTCACACAACTAAGAGGAAGGAGATGGAGGACTTGGCTAGCTTCTACAAGCGGATACTGCAGAAGTGCAAGTGGCTAGTCGAGAGGGCTAAACTATATCCAGATAAATCTATGAAGGATGCGCCAGTACCACCGGAGTTCCCACGCCCGCAATGTGTGTGCGAAGAACCGACAAAGATCATCCAGTCCATAAACCCTGAGCGACGTCCTCTCGGGTGCACTACACATGCGGCCACCACCTCATAAGCATATCTTGCACACACAAAGATTTTTCACATCATATGTTCCATTCCATAAATCCATGATTACACACACGCATATTGGCAGTCGAAGATGCAATGCAACTTCTTCCAATAGATCGACGGTCGGAGGTGTACGATAGGACGTTCATCTAGCAGAAGTACATGTTGAACTTTCCATGGCGAGCCGAGACCTTCCAGTGCTGAACACCTTACGTACCCAATCCTGACCCAACTGAAAAGGCATCGGACAAGCCCAAGAAAGTAGATGAGTACGGCAAGACCAAGCGGGCGGCGGACCAGGGAAAGGCTCCTGCAAGTGAGACCGTGGGTCGTACTACTTCTCCCCGTTGCTTTAGCGCACTCTGGATCCAAGAGGTAAGTTATATTCAGTATGCATCATAATTATTCATTTGGCCCGACATTGCATTATACTAACATCATTCAACCGTCTAGCCCATCTCGTAGGACATGGATGAGTTCGAGACTGGCCGCCCTCGCCACGGGCAACAAGGGAACAAAGAGAAGGCTCCTAAAAGTGAGACTGTCGGCCGTACTACCGCTCCTTGTCCCCCGGGCACACTCCAGATCCAAGAGGTACGTTATGTTCAGTATGCATCATAACAATTAATTTAGTCCGACGTTGTTTTATCCTAACATCATTGAATCGTTCGGCCCGTCTCGCAGGACATGGATGACTTCAAGACTGGCCGCCGCCACAGGTAGCAAGGAGACAAGGGGAAGCGAGCGATGGGCCGCCGAAACTAATGATCTTTTTTCCAATCAACTTTATTTCTATTCCAAAAAGGCGTATATGTATCGTACGTGTATTTTGGTTTGTTGTATCATGCATGATGTCGTTCCTTATGCACATAACTAAACCTTGCGCACCGTGTAATTTGCAAGTTTATTATAAAGTCTATTTCAATTCGCAATTACATTGTAAAGCTGATTTCAAATCTCGTTCTCTTTTGGCATTCAATTCTTGGCGTACCAAGGGAGGGAACAACATAAAAATAAAGGTCCAAAAGGCGTGTTCTGGAAGTTGACACTAAATGGTCTCAACCCCTAAGTGACGATGAGCACCACCTATCATTGCAATAGGATGGGATGTGACTGCCTAATCATCAATATGTTCATTCAAACTAACAACATCGCAGGTTCAAAATAAGATCTATGCCTAGGATTGTGCATTCACTTAGCACCATTCAATTCTTACTATCTCAAATCAGGTTTAAAAAAATTGGAACAGATGTCCGTGGAAAATCAAATGCTAAGGAAGATGTACATGACAATGAACTTGTGTAGTAAAATTTCATCTTTTGTGCCAAATGATCCACATATCTTATGCAACAAACGTAAGATTTCTTCGTCTGAGAACACCTTTAAATAAAGGCCGGCATTGTCACCCCAAGAGTGAACTTGTGTGTGAGAACCCTAAAACATAAATTTATCTAAACAACAAAAGATCGTAATGAGCAGTAAATTAAATTCATCCAAACAGTGTTAAACAATAGTTACATATTTATTAAGAACACATGACAAATCAACAAGATACAATATTAGATCATCAAGAGTTTGCAACAAGATTTCTAAATCAAACATACAACATCGATACAAGCTCAGAGTCTATTACAAGAATTCATTACAAGCGGAAGTAACACATTAATACAAACTCAGAATTCTTTACAAGAATTCTTTACATCAAATCAAAATAAAAATTACAACTTTGAGTACATTACAAAATGAATTCCTACATACTTGGTAGCCTGAAGCCCTTGCATTTACTCTGTCCGTGCATTTGCCAGTAGATCGAACCTTCCACCGCTAACCCAAGAACCTGTCACCACTCCAGTCAGGTTGTCAGCAAAAGCCAAAATACCCAGAGCAAACCCAAAAAGGAATAAAATGAAATTAGAGTAAAGAAGAGATGCCATCAGAAAATGTGAAGCTCACTGAGGTTCCCAGACTGTCCGGGGCCTATCGGCATCATCTCACTAAGGTGGGTTTCATCATCCGGCAATTAGAAAAATCCGACACCCACTTTTCCCGACTTACCTCAATCGCAGAAAATCCAACAAACAGTGCTCTATGGACCATCGGTCCATGCACTTTACCCAGCCAAACAACCCTTACTGAGAGGAGAAAGGATAGGATGATGGCAATTTGGGCAAGGAACATGGAAAAAAAGAGAGCAAGCCACAGTGAAGCCCCGAATAAAAGCCCTCATTCACAGCACAGCCAAGCCACTTTGTTTCCCTCTGCATCCAGCCACAACCGAGAGCAGAAACACTAAGTCAGCACCGCCACCCTCCTACTGCCAACCGAAGTAAAACAAGCCGACAACCTCTCAGCAACCACAACCCACAAGGAGTCAAGGAAGAAAGCAGGAGGCTAGGAGCTAAGGAGATAGAGGAAGGTAAGGGACAACCACGGTCACCAGTGGACCGACCGCATCGAGCTGAAGACCGCAAGCCAACCACCACCACTGAGGCCTCTAGAACCGGCCAAGCCATCAACCAAACCACATTTCTCAACCAACCGACTGTCAGGTAAGCCCACCATGTTAGCCCTCCCATTCCATCCCTCTTAGCATCATCATCACACACAACACTTCTGCACACAGCCACCACCGACCAAACAAGGTGACCAAAGAAGAAAGCCACCATGCCCTAGTCAGTATGGACACCACACTGCCGGTAAAAAGCCCACAAGAGCCACCATGCGCCCTCGGGGTAGGGACAAGCTCCCCGGCGCAAACCCTACCCCGAGTCCCGTCACGACAACCCTAACAGAACTAACCCCATGCGTGCATGGTAACTATAGAATCAGGCAAAATAAAAGCTAGACTAAAAATTTGGCAAAGTATGAAAATGGGAAAGGGAGAAGATATCTAGGTTAAGGGTGGAGCTGAGGCCGAAGCCCAAAAAACCCCCACCATGGAAGCTCGGTATGCTTCTGCCATCACCAAGCTCCCACCTTGCCGAAGCCAAGGAGCATGCCACCATGCCCAGCCCACCATCACCAGAAAACCCCCACCGAAGCTCAACATACCCAAGAAACCAAGCCATCACAAGCCACTATGCTTAACCAGAACAACCATCCCCACCGAAGCCCACCGCCATCACCACCGAAGCTCACTACCATCACCACCGCACCATGCCCATGAACCATCACCACCGAAGCAACCATGCCCATGCCACCACCACGCCATCCTCACAAGAAATGACCCAAAATCCCCCAACACCCACCAAATATATCACCAGGACCCCCCCAAATCAAAAGGGATACATTGGCGGTAAGGGGAATAGGTAAATAAGGGTAAGAAGTAGAAGGGAACCGTCGGGGTAACCAAGCAATGTAGCAACCGGTGTAGAAGTGTAGATCCGGTGTAGAATCGGTGAGGGAGGCGACCGAAAAAACCACCAGATGAAGTCACCGAGGCGGTGTATAGACCCGGCGAGGAAGGTGGCCAGATCGAACATAGAGGCCCACCCCGAGAGTTGCCAGGAGTAGGTGACGCAGACCGGAAGTAGAGCCAGCGAAGGGGAGCCGTAGGGAACCAGTGGCACCGAGGCGTCGCCAGATCCGGACGGAGGAGGGAGAGATCCACAGGGGAAAAGGGGGAGGAGGTGAAGCACCGAGAGAGGTGAGGGTGCGGTAGTGTGTTGTGTTGTGTGGTGCGCGTGTGAGTGCTACGTGGGTGTAGCGCGTGAGTGTTGTGTAGTGTTGTGGGGGTGTGCGCGTGTGTGTGTGCTGTTGTGTTGTGTGGTGTGGTGTGGTGTGTGCTGTACTGTGAAGTGTGTGTGTGTGTGTGTGTGTGTGTGTGTGTGTGTGTGTGTGTGTAGTGCATGTAGTGTTTTGTAAGGGTGCGCGTAGTGTTTTGTGTCTGCACGCAGGCGTGTGTCGTTAGATTAGGGTCACCTAAATTTAGGAAAACCCAGGGAGCCGAATGAAAGCAACACGTTCATTCTGTCCCAAACCAACCCATGCTAAGGACAAGCATGTGTAAGACAGCAACCGTAGATTCTAGGGCTAACAGGTTGTAGGATAAATAGCCGCTGGGAAATGCTAACCTAACAGGGATCCAAAATTTTTCATTAGAATTAAAATCTGACAAAAGAGGAAGTAGCGAGTTAATGTAAGCATATTAGCACCCCAAACAACTAAGTATTTCTGTTATGCTCATCTGTCGTATAATTGCAGAAGATGAACTGGTTCAGATAGGAGTAGCTGATCCAGAATTTGTTGACGTCGAGCTTTACCACGAATACGAAGGCAAGCCTATTCTCTTGACCATCAACCTAGTTAGATTAAATGTAATATATATATATATATATATATATATATATATATATATATATATATATAGGGCCTTGATTTAGCCAGACTCACAGGAGTATGTACTCCCACTTCCAATATACCACTTAAACACACATATTATACTTCTTTATCATTTTCAAGATACTTAAATACTAATTATAAGATACTCCAATACGATTTGATTGAAAAATTTTCATTGGAGTCCTTTGTTTTTGCTATATACCCTTTTTCATATATAAAACAAGTATATACACAAATTTTGCTATAAAAATGGAATTTAATGAAATTTTTCATGGAACTCACCTTGGGGTATCTTATAATCATTATTGGAGTATGCACAAATAGATAAAGAGGTATCATCGCATTGATTTAAGTAGTATATGAGAGGTGGGAGTACGTACTGTGAGTACCATACCATTTTCCTATATATATATATATATATATATATATATATATATATATATATATATCCGTATGTATGATGTGCCAAGATTAAAACTATCGCTAAAAAATCAAATCAGATAAAAGTGATAAAGAGAGAAGAGATGAAGCATGAGAAAAGAGCAGTACAGCTGAGATGAGCAGCTGTACTCTAAGAGAATATTAGGATAGTAAAGGGGGCCCTTGGCATGAAAGAGAGGGAAGAGGTGTGACCCTTTATATATGGATAAAATATAAGGACCAACAAAACTCCCACTCGGATAAGGGGCTATATTTAAGCGCCAACCATTTTTCTGTCTTCGACGAGCAGAAAATGCTACCTTGTTACGTTACTATACTCTCCACATCGGGTAAGTAATACATTGTGTGAGTTATGGATATTGTGTGAGTTATGGAGGAACTCAGAACCGGTAGTGCAAGTCTAGAAGTGAGGGATCCAAGGCGCTATAGTAGCGTAGGTGGAGTGTTAGGTGAAGGGATAACCGGCCCAACCAATACTATTGGAACTCGGTGGAGGATTGGTTGAGCGTCCCAGGACACCGACAAAAAATAGATGGGTGGAGACTTAATAACGTAACTTGGAAAATGTTACGTACTCTGAACTTGATACCACCTCAAAGGAAATGCGGGAGACCTAGCGTAAAGAGAGCTCAGAGTAGCTATGGGTAAGGTGGTACAAGCCTATGCAGTGCTATATAAAACCAAGAATTCATGCCTGTCTCCAGGATTGGAGTCTATGGTGACTGCTAGGGGTCTATCTTCCCACCGAGTGATAAGTAATTTTTTCATAATTAAAACCTGCCACGTAAATTTTGATGAATTATTTTCTAGAGAAAGAGATGAGCTAGAAAATATGATAATCAATAGAGAAGAGTCATACAGTGCATCTTTGCTAATAAATGCTTGCTGAGTACACTAGTACTCATTCTTGCTATTACTTCCTTTGTTAGATCCTAGTCCAACCAGGGATTATCCCGAGTGGGATGAATGATACACAGGTGCCGAGGAGGCCATAGAAGGCGAGGGTGCTTACTACGAGGACCAAGGTCAGGTGGACACCTTATTCGGTGACTGAGACGAGTAGACGTCCGATGGAGCAAGGCAGGCAAGCGAGGGGGTTTGTCCCATTTTGCAATTGCAATTAAATACTTGTATTAAAGACCCTAGCCATGCGTGGCTAACTGTTGTAATAAAGTATAGTTTCTATCTTATTGTTCTGTTGCGTTAGCTTTGGTAAGGCATATTATTTGTTAGAGTGGTGTCCTACCGGGCAAACGAATAATAATCCGTATGCTTAAATGTGATTACACTTCGGGGTAATAACACTAGGCGCCACATTGTGCATTAAAATTTGGAACACCTACAAATAAAGGCCAGCACTGTCATGCCACGCGCGTTGGCGTGACAAGGCAGGCTTGTCACGCCATGAGTGCGAGTGTGACAACGTTCACGCAAGTCCTCCACGCTAGCACGACACGCGGATGAGGGTTTGCATGGTGTTGTAGGTGTAAAAACCAAACACAAGTGAGGGGTGGACGTCGGCCGTCTGACGGGCCGTCGTCCACGAGGGTAAAAAATGTCACGAGGATTTATACAGGTTCAGGGGTCCGAGAGGACTGCCCTACTACTGTCGGTGAGCCAACCGGGGGTTACCTCCGGAGAGGGAGCCCCCGAGGGCTCACCAATTTGAACATGCTTCTTTATTGCTCAAGAGAGCTCTCTCCCCAAAATGAGGGATACATGAGATATTTATAGGCTCTTAGGCCTGTACAAATGACCAAAGTACCCCATGGGGAATAGCTATCCTATGATTATAAGCGAGGGGTATTATGGTCATCTCTAAGCATAGTTGTAGTTATGTGATCCTTATGCGAGTCTTCTGCGAAGCGGGCTCCGTCAGTGTGATGGACGAATTATTCTTATAACAGTAGCCCCCCTGTCCCTTGGGCAGTCTTGGATTGTGCTTTTCGCACAGAGATTGATATTTCAAGGGAGTTCCGATAGAGTTGAATGGTAATAGCGTCCGAGAATCTGAGGCCGCACTTTCTCCACTTAGATTTCCCTGTGAGGCTATACCTTTGTGCATGCATGCAGATATATGCCAACCAAGGTCACAGTAGCTTTGTGCATGTATGTAGATATATGCCAACCAAGGCTACAGTAACTGGGGACATAGAGGATCCTATGTTGGTACTTCAGAGTGTTTGTTCTTTGTTTTCTTTTCCACGTGAGACATGCTATATGATGTCAGTTCAGGAATCCAAGGCATCCTGATCTCGTGGAAGGCTCTCTTCTCTTTCTCTCTTCATTTTTTGCTTTGACCGAACAACTCTATGGAGCTTTCTGGAAGGAAATCCTATGGGACAGGGTCTCACGTGAGGCCCCGCTTCCGAGCCGTTGGATCAGGGGGGACGCGCGCGATAGACGGTGATGAGGCGGGGCCTCACGATGAAGCCTCGTCCATAGCATTTTCTTCCGAGCTTTCTACCTCCATCCATTCCCCTTCCTCTTCATTTCTTCTCACTCCCCCATTCTCTTCCCTGGTTCGTAGCGCCACCGCTGACAACTCCTGGCTCGGCCCCGTACCCGGCCGCCGACGCCGCCTGGCTTGCGCTCGCCGTGTGCCTCTGGCTCGCCTCGCTCGGTGGCTACACTCGTGTCCTCGGCTTGGTGGCGGCGCGCCTTGGCTCGCTTCGCTTCATTACGGCGCCGCTTATGGTCCTCCCTTTGCGCGCTTATGGCTCCACCTCGGCCAGGCTGTATCTGTGCGCGGCCGACAGCCTCCGCCGCTTTCATCGCTAGGCGCTCATGCCGCCACGGCCATGGGTGGGCGCGTCGTCGCTTCAACTCGCGGCTCAGCCAGCACGCTTCAAGCGCCCAGCCCGCGACGAGGAGGAGGTCGAGGTGTCGGGCGCGAACGAGGAGGGCTCCAGGAACGGCGAGAGCTCGCGTTGCCAAGCTCGGCCGCCCGACCAGCCTCGCCGCCACGCCGAGGAGTGCGGAATCACCCACCTCTTCCCCATCCGTAGGGTCAGATGATTCCCATGATCAAACGATTGATTGAGGAGGATGATATATATATATATATATATATATATATATATATAGAGAGAGAGAGAGAGAGAGAGAGAGAGAGAGATCTTTTGGTTGCCTTCGGTTTTCTTTGGTCGTCACGGCCGTGGCGCTGAACCGATTCACCCAATGGATGTGGCCGGGCAGCGCCTCACGGGTGGCCACCCACGAGCTTCCGAGCACGGCCTTGACGAGCTCCTTCTGGACTTCCCCTCCGGGTTCCGGGAGCCAGACAGGGCACAGGGGACACGACAACAAGGCCGCTGGGCGTGGGCGCCACGCCAGGCATCGGGCATATGAGTGTATTCGCCAGTAAGGTATGCGTTTTTGTAGGGCGTTTGCTGTATGCGTTTTGTGCCGAGCGCCGGGCATTGTTGAGCGTTCGTTCACCAGGGCGCAGGAGCAGGAGGAGTTTTCAGGCCGTCGGGTGTCGGGAATCTGCCTGCCAGGGCACCAGGCATCTACCAAGGTGCTAGCGTCCAGGCACGAGGATGTGACGATGCAGGGGCGTGAGGTCGCGAGGGCACTGTGAGGTCCTAAGACTGCGAGGGTGCAATACCACAAAGCCCTGAGGGTGCGAGGGCATGAGACCCTGAGGCCCTAAGGGTGTGAGGGCACCGCGAGGCCCCAAGGGCACGAGAGCACGAGGCCTCCGTAGGGGCGTGAGGGCGCTGCGAGGGCGCAAGGACGCGAGGCCATTGCGGGGGCACGAGGCATCGACACCGCGAGGGCACGAGGGCACCGCGAGGGCGCGAGGTTCCAAGGTCACGAAGACGCTACGAGGGCGTGAGGCCTCGAGGCTGCGAGGCCCTGAGGGCGTGAGGGCACGAGGCCCCGAGGGTGCGAGGGTACCGCGAGGACGCGAGGGCACTGTGAGGTCTCAAGACCGCGAGGGTGCAATACCGTGAGGCCCAGAGGCTGCGAGGCCCCAAGGGCATGAGGCCCCGAGGCCCTGAGGGTGCGAGGGCACCATGAGGCCCTGAGGGCATGAGGACACCGTGCGGGCGTGAGGGCGCCGCGAGGGCGCAAGGACGCGAGACCATCGTGGGGGCACAAGGGTACCGAGAGGGCGCGAGGCCCCGACACCGCGAGGGCGCGAGGCCCCGAGGCCGCAAAGACACCGTGAGGGCGCGAGGGTACCGCGAGGGCGCGAGGGCACCGTGAGGTCTCGAGACCGCGATGGTGCGATACCGCGAGGCCCGGAGGCTACGAGGCCCCGAGGGCACGAGGCCCTAATGGTGCAAGGACACCGCGAGGCCCTGAGGGCACGAAGGCACCACGAGGGCACGAGAACATGAGGCCACCGCGGGGGCGTGAGGGCGCAAGGACACAAGGCCATCGCGGGGGCACAAGGGCACCGAGAAGCCCAGAGGCTGTGAGGTTCCGAGGCACTGAGGCCCCGAGGCACGAGGGCACCACGAGGCCCTGAGGGCACGAGGGCACTGCAAGGCGCAGGGTGTCAGCGAGGTCGGAGGCGGAGCAGGCGTGGTGCCTCGAGGGGGTGCGAAGGCGTGCCGAGGCCGGGGGGCTCTGCCAAGCTGGAGGCAGAGCAGGCGAGGTGGTGGCCCTTCGGCGGCTGCATGGAGTCGCTCCAGAGGGATTGGAGCCGCGCGCCTCTCTCCGAAGGGTGTCACTCATCCCATGCCATGAGGGATGGGCTTCGGCATGGGTGATTTGATATTGCGTCGAAAAACACTTCTCTGTTTTGGGTATTCTTCGGGTGTATGAGTGCTTATGAATAGCGTGTGAGTTGTTCTGTTCTTCCAACTTCTCTCAAGTCGCTTCTTCAATTGCTTTGACGACTCACCGAATCTTGTACTAAACGATTCAAGTCCGAACTTCTCCGGTTCAAACAGGCTTTGTTAGTCGCAAGGTCGGGGCTCGGGTGGAGGCAAGGTGGCCCTACGCGCTGAGCATGGCAGGGCACGTAGAACCTTAGGAGCCCTACGCGAGAATTGAAGGCACTTTACCGAGATGCGCAGGGCACTTGGAGCGGTTAGGTGTCGGGGCGCGAGCCTTGAGTGACAACGGGACACACGGGGTGTCGAGGCACAGGGTCCAGCAGGCCCCGAACCACTTCCAGTGGGCTGGTGGCCAAGCGCCTGGGGCAAGGGGCTTACGTACGCCCCCTGTGTAGACTTGTCGAAGTATAGAGTGTTTTAGACAGGAGGTGGTAGGGTTCCTTAACACTACTAGCCCCCCTGTCCCTTGGACGCCTGCAAGAGCGTCCGAGGGACAAAGAAGAGTGCTGAGGTCTTGTATCCTGTTGAATATCCTTTTTAATGTGCACTTAGCAGAGCGTTTTTCTAGGGTGCCAAAGACTTGGCCAAATTTCGGCTTGATGGGAATGTAGATGCTAGAGATTTAGCCAAATTCTGACTCGACGCAGTGCGAGGCACGGGGACTGAGGAATACGTCCTAAAGACTTGCGCTCGAGTCCCAGCCTTGTAGAGCTTCAGTCTTCAGGACTAGAGGTATAGTGCTATGTCCACTAGGCTATCTTCATTTTGTGCTTCATATAGCGTGAGTACTTCACGCGAGGGCGGGTACCAGATTGTCGTTTCTCATTGGCCCTTCGTGTGGATTGGTTTTTGTTGCTCCATTCCTGAAGACGAAGTACTGGATGCAGAGCCACCCCACCAAGGCACAACCTTCAAGGTAGGGGGTGCGTCCGAACAAAGCCTGTGCAGGTAAAGTCATGGACGTGAGGTTGGTTCACCGAAGCACAGCATTCTAGGCGGACGGCGCATCGGCGCGGAGCCTGTGTAGGCGAAGTCGTGGATGTGGAGCCACCCTATCAAGGCATAGCCTTCAAGGTGGAAGGCATGTTGGAGTGAAGCCTATGTAGGTGAAGTCTTGGACACGAGGCTGCCGAGCCGAGGCATAGCCTTTGAGGTGGGCGGCGCATCGAAGTGAAGTCTATGTAGGCGAAGTCTTGGACGCAAGGCTGCCGAGCTGAGGCATATCCTTCGAGGCGGGTGCACGTCATAGCGAAGCTTTTGTAAGCGAAGTCTTGGGTGTGAGGCCGCCGAGCCGAGGCATAGCCTTCGAGGCAGGCGGTGCGTCAAAGTAAAGCCTAAGTAGGCGAAGTCGCGAACGAGAGGCCACAGAGCCGAGGCATAGCCTTCGAGGTGGGCGGCACGTCGGAGTGAGGCCTATGTAGGCGAAGTCGCGGATGAGAGGCCGCCGAGCCGAGGCATAGCCTTCGAGGCGGGCGGCACGTCAGAGTGAGGCCTATGTAGGCGAAGTCTGGGATGCGAGGCCGCCGAGTTAAGGTATAGCCTTCGAGGCAGGCGGCGCGTCGAAGTAAAGCCTAAGTAGGCGAAGTCTTGGACGCAAGGCCGCCGAGCTGAGGCATATCCTTCGAGGCGGGCGCGTGTCATAGCGAAGCCTAAGTAGGCGAAGTCTTGGACTCGAGGCCGCCGAGCTGAGGCACATCCTTCGAGGCGGGCACACATTATAGCGAAACCTTTGCAGGCGAAGTCTTGGACGCGATGCCACTGAGCTGAGGCATATCCTTCGAGGTGGGCACGCGTCATAGCGAAGCCTTTGTAGGCGAAGACGTGGGCGTTGGGCCGCCCTGCCGAGGCATAGCCTTCGAGGTGGTCGGCACGTTGGAGAGAAGCCCGTGTAGGCGAAGTTGTCCTCCTCTTGCTCCACGGCTTGATGAGAGTTGTCGAAGTAGAACCCCTCAGAATCATCGTAGTTTGAGCTAGAAACGTTGCAGGGACAGGTAGATAACACGAGCGTCTCTGTGTGAAAAAGAGAATGATCAACACTTATTTCTTGTAGCAAGATAACATTCGTTCGACATGAGCATTGATCGAAGTCGTTGCCGTGGGACAAGTAGAGTCCCATCACTTTAGATACTAAGATCTCTGAGGTGATAGCCTTATGCGAACATGATAATCCTTGATCAATATTCGAGCCAGGTAGATGGTAGATCATTCGATTCATGAGACTGAGTCATGGACATATCAGAGGGGTGGCCACGAGGCTAAGTCGTGGGGCATCGAATGGCCCACAAGGGTGGTAGCCCCCCCAGTGGACTTGGAGGCACTCATGAGGCTAACTTATGTGTATCTTGAAGGTGTGCCCACAATACTAAGTCACAGGCACACCGGAGGGACATCCACGAGGCTAAGTCGTGGGGCACCGAATGGCCACTAGGGGTGGTAGCCCCCAGTGGACTTAGAGGTGCCCATGAGGCTAACTCATGGGCACCTTGGACGTGTGCCCCCGACAGTAAGTCACAGACACATCTGTACCGCCCACGAGGCTAAATCGTGGGGCACCGAATGGCCACTAGGGGTAATAGCCCCTAGCGGTCTTAGAGGTGCCCATGAGGCTAACTCATGGGCACCTTAGATATGTGCCCTCAATAGTAAGTCACGGGCAAACCAGTGGCACCCATGAGGCTAAATCGTGGGGCACCAAACTATGAGGCCGATGGAGCCCTTTTACCTCGTAGGTGGGTTTTTTGTGATGATCGGGAATGGATGAGAATGGTTAACCCTTGCGAAGCAATGGAGCTAGGCATGCGGGGACTCGGAGGTCGTTCGACGCATGGCCTGGAGTCTAAGGGGGACGAGTCCTCAGCACATCCATCAACTTGGTACTGGACCAAAGTTGTCGCTCATGCCCTAGGTCTAGTAGGACACGAGCCGACATGGTGGAGACGACGGACGCCCAAGCCACCATAGACTTTTGCTAGGGGAGACCGCAGAGGTCGTACACCCTATGCACCACGAGGGCGGTCGCTCATGCCCTAGGTCCAGTAGGACACGAGCCGCCATGGTGGAGGCGACGAACGCCCAAGCCACCATGACTTTTGCTAGGGGAGACCGCGGAGGACGTACGCCCTACGCACCACGAGGGTGGTCGCTCATGCCCTAGGTCCAGTAGGACATGAGCTGCCATGGTGGAGGCGACGGATGCCCAAGCCACCATGGACTTTTGCTAGGGGAGACCACGGAGGTCGTATGCCCTACGCACCACGAGGGTGAAATCCCTTAGAGGGAAAGTGTCTTGAGAGCCCATGTGAGATTTATATGTCGGGACTATCCTCTAACAGTAGTGCATTAGGGGTCAGCCCTCGTAGCGAGCCTTCATCGCTCGTGCCGCATGGATGTCAGGCGTCTCGGGGTGATGGTTGGCCTCATAATCCTTAGCCTTCTGGCTGCGAGGGTGCCTTGAATTGCTCACTGGCCGGGCCTCGATCGACTTCGACAAGGGAGGAGGGGCGCTGGGAGCCCTGTGGCATGTAGGACATTGCCATCTTGAGGGTGCATGGCCCTGATCTCCGATGAGGGTGCTCGGCTGGGGCTCCTTCAAAGAGCGGATGGATCGTCCACAAGATCATTGCCCTCCAGAGCCGGAGGAGGTTTCGTGGACTCAGAGTATTTTTCGGTAGAAGACATAGCCTTTCGTCGATTAGCTACGTCCCCACGGTCGGCGCCAATGTTGTAGGTGTAAAAACCAAACACAAGTGAAGAGGTGGACATCGACCGTCTAATGGGCCGTCGTCCACGAGGGTAAAAAATGACACGATGATTTATACAGGTTCGGGGGTCCGAGAGGACCGCCCTACTCCTATCGGTGAGCCAACCGGGGGTTACCTCCGGAGAGGGAGACCCCGAGGGCTCATGTAACACACTGGCTTTCTAAGATTTTTAAAAATTTTCAAAATAAAAAGAACCATTTGGTTTTGATGAGAGTTCAAAGCTTAACTTGAGATTTTCGGAATCTGGGTGTTTAAAATGATTAAGCCAAACTTCAATTAATCCTAAAGCTTGGTTTATTTGGAGTTGTTCGAGCTTTGGAGTAGTCTCTCCCTTTCTCTGCTAGTTCTGCTCCCCTCTTAGCTCTGCTATTTCTGTCCAGACCTTCGTGAATTTGGACCTCTCCTCGTGTCCAGACTTCCTTTGTAACCGGACCCCCCTTCCTGTTTGTCTGGACATTCTCCTATGTCCAGACCTCTCTCTTGTTTGGGCATTCCTTTATGCCCAGACCTCCCTCTTGTTTGGCCATCTCTTGGAGTCCAGGTATCCTTGTGTCTGGAACTCTCCTGTGTGTCTAGACCCCTTTTGTGTCTAGACTACCCTCGTATTCGAACCTCCCCTTTGTTGGTTTGAATCTCTTTATGGTTCAGACCTCCCCTGTGGTTCGGACCTCCCTCCTTGTCCAGACCACCCCTTCGAATTGACCGTTGAGACCTCCCCTGTGTTGGTCTTGACCGTTGAGACCTCTTTTGATTTCATCTTGACCGTTAGGATCTCCTTCGAGTTCATCCTGACCATCAGGACCTCCTTTGATTTCATCTTAACCGTCAAAACCTCCGTTGAATTCATCTTGACCCTTGAGACCTCCCCTTGTTTCATCTTAACCGTTAGATCTTCCTTTTCATTCGGACCTCTCCTCCCCATTTGCGTGGTCCGAACGATCCTTAGCGTTGCGAAGCATTCGATTGAGTTTGGGCAGTCCGATTTGATGAAGCGTTCGGGCTGTCCAAATGTTCACATCATTTCGGGCCACCCGGTCGCTATTGGACGGCCCCGCTTCGCTGCGCATTTCCTCCCTGTCCTTTGGACCTCCTCGTCCTCTGAACCGCCGCGTGGTCTTTTGCATAAACCACCCTTGTGGTCTTTTTACGAAGACCACCCTCCTGGTTATGACCACCCCTTATGGTCAGGACCTCCCTCTTGGCCATGACCTCCCCTTGAGGCCGCGACCTCCTCTCTTTGTCGTTTTGCCGCGACCTCCTCTCTTTGTCGTTTTGTCGCAACCTCCCCTTGAGGCCGCGACCTCCTCTCTTTGTCGTTTTGCCGCGACCTCCCCTTGAGGCCGCGACCTCCTCTCTTTGTCGTTTTGCCGCGACCTCCTTTTGCCGAGACCTCCCTTTGGTCTTTTTGCAAAGACCACCTCCGGGTCTTTTGCAAAGATCACTTATGGGCAGACTCCTTGACCTCTGCAGACCTCCTCCAGTCTCCTCAGGACCTCCCATGAGCGTTGATCGTCCCATTTGTCATCCCCGCCATTTTCTTTTCTTCCTCCGTGTGTCCTTGCGGCCGAAGTCTTCGTGCATTTAATGTCAAGTTGTGTTACATTAAATGCTGTCTTTTCTATTGTACCCCTTTTGCCTCTATTGTCGCCTCCTTTACCAGCTCCTATCTTTTTCCTCACCTATTTTTGACCCATGGGTCTTTGGGTTTCTCAGTGACCTTCTCTCTCCTCCTTCTCTGGCTATAAATAGCCTGAGCAGCCTTCCTTTCCTCACCTTTGGCCACTTAGCTCTCCAACTCTTTTCCATCTTGCTCAGTGCTTGAAGCTTCGCCAAGGAGTCCATTGAGGTAGTGACGTTGCCTCCTCGTCGACAAGGAGATCACCAGAGTTGGCGTCGCCACTTCGCCGCCGTAGGGGTTCGCTGGAGCACCAGCGTCACCTTCAACCGTCGTCGTCGAGCCCTCGACCTCCTCCCTCTCCTCTTCTATCTCCTTCTCGGCCTTGGTGAGTACCTCCGTATCCTTTTTGCATTCCTTGCATGACTATGTTGCATAGTCGTATTTGTCTTACGACCACGCAGCATAGTTGTGTCCTTTGTTGAACCTCCTCCTTTGAATCTCCTGAGGATCTCCTCTTTGCAAAGATGACCGTCTCGGTCTTTTTGCAAAGACGACCCTCTCGGTCTTTGCTGGCCTTCTTGCAATGACGACCCTCTCGGTCTTCTTGCAGAGACCACCCTCTTGGGTCCTCCTCTGCACCTCCTCCTCTGAGACCTCCTTTTGCTCTCTTAGGACCCTCTCAGGACCTCCCTTTTTGCAAAGACCACCTTCTTGGTCTTTGTCGCCCTTTTGGTCTTTTGCAAAGGCCACCTTCCTTGATCTTTCGCAAAGACCACCCTTTTGGTCTTTGCTGGCTCCTTTGCAAAAGACCACCCTCTTCGGTCAGTTGCAAAGACCACCCTCCCGTGGACCTCCTCCTTTCCATTGGACCTCCTCCTGAGAGCCCTTTCTTAGCTCATCTTATTATGCTCTTTGCTATTTGGGTTTGTTTGGAGTTCATTTGGATCTTATTGGCTGTTATTTGATTTTGATTTGCTTTGTCTCGTGTAGATTACGACTCTTCATGGGAGCCCGAGATCTCCCAGTAGTTCCTCATGCTTTCAAGTCAGGCAAGTTACACTCTTGATCATGTTGCGCTCAGCATCTCAAATTATTTAATTTCTGTTTCAAAATTATTGCATGCTTATTTATGCTAAGTATTTCAATACCTGTTTTAACTTCACAGCTATGCCGAATCATTTGTATGGCCCATGTTGATATTGATTCCACTCCGTTGTCACCCTAGTTAAAATCTAGTTGATGCAATAGTGTGAACCAGGATCTCTTGAAAAATGTATGCTTAGTCATTACAACATCACAATTTTCTGAGCTTAAAAAATCTTTTAATAGTTAGTAGGGAGAAAATTCACCATTTGGATTTATTTGAATTTAATTCAAAAGCTTAATATTGAACATTGTGCATCAAAACAATTTAATATGATTAAAGTCAACATGAACAATGGTCAAAACTATTTTATTTGGATTCTATGTGCTTGGATATATTTTCTAGAATTTTCTAGAATTTTTTTCCAAGTTCATTTGCTATTTTCTATTGCCTTTTGGAATTACTGGTATTTTCTAAAATAGAAAACCTATTTAAATCCCAGAATAGCGTTTGGGCCGAAACCCAAACCCTATTCACTCAGCTCATCTCTGTGCGGTTTCCTTGCAGCGTCTGTTGTCAACGACAGTGGTCCCCTTTGTCGGTCTCTCTCTCTCTCTCTCTCTCAGCCCACTCCAGCCCCACCACAACCGCAGCTGACGCTGTTAAGACGCGGACTCGCCCGAGTCCCTTTCGTTGCCTTGTGGACCCCTCTGCCACGTCATCGTCATCTTCGTCACGGACTCTGCGTCCATGTCCGAGCCGGACTGCGTCGCCGTGCCGCTCGCGAATCCCCACCTCCCGTGCCTATTTAAGAACCGTGACCGCGTCACGAGGTTCGTATCCAAGCCCGCCGCCTTTTCCCTGCAGTTGCCAACCCTAGCGCGCCGCCTCTTCGTCGGATTTGGAGCTTGAACCCTAGCACCGCCGTGAGCTTCTTCGTCGGATTCCGCCACCGTCGGTGATCCTTAGCCATCGTCGAGCACCTCTTCGGACTCGCCGTGTCGAGAGCCACCTGGTGCGCGCACCCGTTTCCCCGGAGACGCCCTGCTTCGCCGTCGCCGTCGAGCCCGTGCACCCGCCGCCGCTTCGACCTCGCCGCTGGCCATCCTCGTCACTCCTGTGCACCCGTGAGCACACCATCGTGATCCCCGCGTTCTCCTCTACCCCTTGGTACCACCCATCTCCGCTGGTTCGCCGTCGTTCGCCGGAACCTTGGTTCCGTCTTGCGTCGTCATTGCCGCCGCCGTCGCGTCGCCAAGACCACTCGTCCTCTGTGCTTGTGTGGCAGCCGCGTGGAGCCGCATCAGCATCCACGTGTGCGTCCGCGTGGCGGTCCAGATCTAAACATATGCGCCGGTTCGGTGGACTTGGTCTACTGTGGACCGTGAGGCTGACATGTGGGCCCCACATCTCAGTATTTTCTTATTTCGTTAATTCTATTGCTGACGTCATCGTTGCGCAATAATCCGATTTTTCTTTAGAGAAATAATTCGGAAATTCGGAATAATCCAATTATTAGGGTTTCTTTTAGATTCAAACTTCCAAAGCCCATATCTTTTGCATCCGAACTCCGATTGAGTCCATTCAAATTTCTAAATTCATCTAAATTCAAGATATATTTATTGGGGATTTTTATTTGATTTTTGGAGTTTATTTAGCCTCTGTTATTTATTTGTTTTGTTTGTTTGTTTCGTTTGCAAGTAAACGTCGATACCTCGGGAAGATTTGAAGAAGAAGGAGCACCTCAAGAGCAAGATCAGTACCTAGACCTATTTCAAGGCAAGTTATACCTTTGATCATATTGAACCCAGTTTTCAAAGTTTCATTGATTCAAATTATTGCATCTACTTTAAGTATTTATTTAAATGCTTTTGGGTGTAGTTATTAATCTCATTTGTTATATCCACCTTGCTTAATTGTATATGTCATAATATTTTGTCACCCTAGATTGGTTCATTACTAGTTGGTAATATCGTAACACCAACGTGGGTTGGTTAGATACGATTAGTTTGCTTAGCCATGCCATGAGTCATCATCTCATGTGAGTCGCAATTATAAACTTGACTAAGTGATTATGGAACTATGTGATAAAAATGTGTGTACTATGTGCTATTACTCGTTGATGGCATATGTTGCACTTAACCAACAGGGTGGGAAAGGATTTAGACGAAGTCAAGTGGTACTGTGTGCTACTTTTGGTGGATCTGTGTGCATGGGCTTAAAAATCTGTGTGCATAGGGATTTGTAGTATAACTTGGAACGCCTTGGTCAATTAAGGACTTAACTTTGTGCGCCATTGAACTGAGCCTTGTTGTACGACCACATGCTTGGTATGGGACGGGCCTAACTTAGTAAGTTATGGAGTCTTGACATTGCTACTCATGTTGTAGGTTAGACTGTGTTGATTGGGTGGAGGTGTGCTACCAAGTAGTGGCATCGCGGGACGATTCGCCGCTTCCCTGTCCAACAGTGTGTGTTGTATCATCCTCTGTGTTAGGGTTGGTATGACGACAAAGCACGCTGGGAGTAACAATGCTAAGATGAAGTTTCCGAAACATTTTGTTATGATTAGTGCTTGCAACACTAGTTGTATCTTGTGGGTAAAGTGTGCAAACTCTGCAGAGTGTTAAATCAATCTATTCGAATAGCTGAGTCCTTGATCATGGACATGCTCGGGAATTTCACACGAGGGGTAGATTTTCATAAAAATGTGTGGGAAGGGAGCTATGTGATTTAAGTCTTATGGCTATGTGAATAACCTGTTTAGGCTTTGTGTCTTTGTGAAAACAAACTGTTAAATTACTATTGTTTAATTGTTTTACTTGTGCTTCCAATCTATTATTTGTATTTAAATTGCAAATGTCGCATTTCTGCAAAAGAACCACAAAGGCCATTCCTTTGGAATAAGCCATCATGTATACTTGCATTTTTGTGGTATGACTTGCGAGTACGGTTGTGTACTCATGCTTGTTGGAAAACATGCAACAGAAGAGTGGGAGTCATCGCCAGCTTTCGAGGAGGAGTTCGTTGAAGGTGCTTGATCGTAAGGTCTTGATCCCAGTCGGTTGCCTGTGGTGAATTGATGGGATACCGCTGCCGTTTCTGTTTCCGCTGCTATTTAAATTCTCTGTTAGCCCTGCATGGCTTATTAGTGTAAACACGACCATAAGTTCAAAACCCTTATTTAATAATCAAATTACTCGTTTATGCTATTAATCGCCTTGTGTGGATCGATATTCATCTATGCTAAAACTGTGTGCACTAGCGTGATCCTGGACTAGTGCATTATACACAGAGGGTCCAGAATTGTATTTTTGGATCCCGACAGTCATGCTTAGACCAAAATCTTGTTTTGGGAGTTTTACTGCCAAAAGACCAATGGTGTCTAATGTTTTAATCCATGACATTAGGTTGTCGTGGTAGCTTGTAAATGTTTTCGAAAATTAAAGGAAAAGGAAAATGGATTTGGACTTGGACTTGGGCGAATCTGGTTGTTTGGTTGGTGCATGTCTATGCACGGGGGTCGTGTTATCCGATGCCCCAGGGTTGAGGTTGTCGCCCAAGTCAGTTAAGGACCGGTCTACGAGCGATCCTTTGCTATGCTTATAATGGGCTATGCCTTACCGTGCAACCACATGTCCTGAGAAATGGGCAAAGGGACCTGGCTGACTAATTTGTAAAGTTCCATCGCGGTCGATCCTGTGGATGAGGTGGGAGGTCTTTCATGGCATGTCTTTCATGACTTGGTTGTTCCCACCTGGTGCAAGAGGGGGCCCCTACGAACTTTGCGGATTTTTATCCAAAGAGGGATGCAAAACCTTAGCGAGGGTGGATTGCAGTGGAATGATGCATTGTAAAGGCCTTGTCATGAGCTCTAGACCACTTACCTTCGGTAGTAAGTGGTGGCATTGCCGGTCGCCAAACAAACTAGAGAAATCATATCATGTGGGTAAAGTGTGCAACCTCTACAGAGTGTAAAACTATTCGAATAGCCGTGTCCACGATCATGGACGTGCTGGCAAAGCCTCTCACAGTTAGATGTTGGTTTTGTTTTCAAAAGGACTTGGCAAATTGGTTTTGGATTCCTATCTAATTGGGTTTTGGCGGGGAGCCTTGTGACAGGAGGGTATCCTTCACCACTTGTGATGAATGTTATCCAACTGAAAACTGAGATTTAGAAAATGAATTTTAATTATTGTTACCTGCCTTGGAACTTAGTACTTGTATTTGAAATAAACCTGGCTTTATGCAAATCAACCATATTATGCATTCCTTTGAGGTATCTATTTATGCATGCCATTCTGTTATTTGACGGATGTAACTTGCGAGCACGGTTGTTGTGCTCACTTTTGCTTGATATTCTTGTTGAGCAGGAAGAGAAAGCTTGAGGAGGTCTTCGCGGTGGACCTAGAGGTCCTGGCCGATTAGGATGCGCTCTCCAGCCGATTGCTTGTGGTGTATCGGGTGGTCTACTCAGTTATCTTCCGATGTATTTTGTTTGCTAGCTTGTAAGCCTCCCCTTTGTAATCAACTTTGTTGTTAATAAAGCTTGCGTTTGATGTACGTTACCACTGTTGTATGCTGTGAAGAGCTAGCTGTTGATCCTTGGGACTAGCTCGGTTCACACAGAGAACCATGGGGTGATCCCTAACCACCATGACCACCCTCAGGTCTGGTCGTGGGAGGTCTTTGGGGTGATCCCAGCCCTCCACGACCTCCCTCGGGTCTGGTCGTGGGAGGACTTGGGTCACCTCTGGTTCCACAACCTCCCCGGGCTTGGTCTCTCGACCACCCCTAGGTCAAGCCGTGGCACCTGAGGGTCATCTTGTGGCTATCTCGAGTCCACCTTGGGGACATCCGGGTGGTCTTGAAAGACCTTCTGAGAGGTCTGTAAGACCTCCCCGAGTGACCCCGGGTCGGGCGTTACAGCTTACCAATTTGAACATGCTTCTTTATTGCTCAAGAGAGCTCTCTCCCCCAAAATGAGGGATATATGGGATATTTATAGGCTCTTGGGCCTGTACAAATGACCAAAGTATCCCTTGGGGAATAGCTACCCTATGATTACAAGTGAGGGGTATTATGGTCTTCTCTAAGCATAGTTGTAGTCATGTGATCCTTATACGAGTCTTTTGCGAAGCGGGCCCCGTCAGTGTGATGGACGGATTATTCTTACAACACGTGGTATGTTTAGTCATGCCGAGATCAGTGATGTGACAGAACGGTTTGCCCACGCCACAGAGGGTGGCGTGACCAAATGGGCCAAAATTGGAAGTAAAGTTAGCGAGGAGTTAAGTTTAAAATATTATTAAAAAAGGATTAAATAAAAAAAATTCGAGTTCAAAACTAAGGTCTGTTTACAATATACAAATCTCACAAAAGATAATTTAATTCTTGAAGGATTTCGAAAAAAAGTATCGTATTCCAAACAGGGACTAAGCTTGTCCATGCGCCTGTTTAAAAAAATGTAAAAAAATCGTCCATGCAATTAAACACTGATGTACAAGTAGTTGACAAAATTGTTCTCTGGCTTCACCAAACGGTGTCCGACGATTTTAAGGTTGGGAAAAAAGAGAGACATTCGAATTAAAACAAGAAATAATTGAGTTGCATTTATATGGATTTTTTTTCATTTTGCCTAATCTAGAAAAGTTATATTAAAACATGTCAAACACAACTTCTGGGATTTCTATCTACTTTTGTCAAAATGCTACTACTGTATTTTGCATTAGATATTGACCCTTTATGTAATAGTTATTTATACAAAAATTAATTCATACAGTTTTTTTTTAAAAAAAAATACACTGAATAGATAAATCAAATTGTTTTACAACTTCGGGAGTAGAGAAGATGTTGATGATCGGGACATGGAGTCCCTTACCAGAAAAATAATATGAGAGCACAATTTAAACGAAGATCTTTATTGTCGTGGACACAGTAAATGTATAGAATACAATGAGAATAAGGATGCATAGATTATCGCGGAACTTATGGATCATGGACCTTTATTGTCTTGAGCTGTCACGTCTCTTAACCAACTATCGTAAGTTACCAGATGCGCCAATAATCGTTTTCACATTATTCATGTACGAAACTGCCATATCTCCCGACGAGTTTGCTAGTTGATGATGGTCCAAAACCGTATAGCTGGCCATGTAGTGTCCATGACTGGTCGTAGTACAGGGGATTAAACTTCCTGTAAACACTTGTAGTAGGTTCATAACCGTTATAAAGTGGACATATTATATGTTGGCTTGCATTGACAAAGACTTTGATTTTAACCAAAAAAATTGACCTGTTCAAGAATCCTCGTCAGAGGAAGACCAAACCAGTTAAACGGATTATTTGATTGGAATAGACCATGTTTATGAAACACTTTATTGCCGCGATGTGAGGGATCGTTAGATCATTTTGGTTAAGAAATTAGATTTAAAATGGGTCCTTCTAGACAAGATTCGACTATTTTCTTAGCAAAAAACAGTCAAATTTTAGTTCATTTACAACTTCATTATACATAAATTACAGTAAATTATTTATGTAATTTTTTCTTGGTCGCTGTAATTATTCTCGAGAGTCTTAATAACTAATATTTCCATCACATTATTTAAAATTTAACATATACTTTTAGAGATTGAGCAAAAACAAATACAAAAAAATTTATATACCAACAAAATACATCATTGTGGTGAACCCATTATGTTTTGAAGAAAAAATTATAATAAATTTGAACTCAAATCATCGGATGAGAAGAATTACAAATCTCAAAGCATATCGGATGGATGAAAATTTAACTATTTTGATTAAAAAAATAGTCGAATGTTGTTTATTAAAACCGATATAAAATTAGCTTATTAGAAAACCCACCAATAACTAGGTGCCTCTGTGGTCTGTAGAGTAATAATTCCACACGATTTTAAGCTTGAAAATTCAATGTTCTTCTACCAAATCTAACTACTAAAAATAGCTCCCTCGAAGAAGAAAAAAGACTGGTCTAATATTCTGGTACAATATTGGGTTTGAACTTTGAAGTTTGAACCGCCAAGTAAGGGTGTAAGAGGACATGTGTCATCCGCGAGCCCACTTAACCCGTCCCGTAAAAAGCAGTAAGTGGACACTCGCGAGCAAACATCTAAACTTAAGTGGACTTATATGGTCGCCCGAATAACCCGCATAGCCCGCAGAAAGGCTTCCCAAATCTAATTTTGCATTCCCCATTTCGATAGTGCTGATTTTGCGCTGTTTCGATATGCTTCAGGGATGGGATCTAATTATCTACTGGTACTGGTACTGAACGAACTGAAACGACAAAATAGATTCAAAACGACGAACCAATCTAATGGCATGATGGAAGTACTCAGATTTAAGGCACAAGTGAATGTAAACGAGTAGGAGTAATAGTAACTAATGAGCATAACAGAAGTCTGAAGCTCAATCTATGGATTATGGATGCATATGAGAAATCTCAAGACTCAAAAGTTGGTATTTTTTTAATTCAAACATATTATTTCCTTAATCTCAGACCGAATTGTTGAGCGGAGGCAATTGATTTATGGTCTCAGCGAGCAAAGTAGTTGGCCATGAAGTTGTGGGATTCATGGGCGCTGCGTTACCCGCATAAGAGCTTTGTGGGCTGTCGCATTGATCCACATAAAAGCTTGCAACAAAGTAGGCAAAATACGGCTAGCCCGCAATACATTCCACTTTCATCCTTACCGCCAAGTACAATCAGACCGTTAGATTTCCTATGAAAAGAACACCATACCATCATATTATGCAACTATACATAGGGTTTTTTTTTTTAAAAAGATAATTACAAAAATAAATAGCCGCCCCAAACAATTACAAAACTAGTTCCCTGTCGTCAGTTGAACTGGCGACATGTACCCGATTCCTCCTCGTCGAGACCGGCTCCTGTCACAATTGATTCGGCGCAGGAGCCGAAACCCTAAATTGGTTGGTCTGTTTATGATTTTCGTAGATTCTTAACGGTACAAAATATGTTAGACTTGCAATAACATTTTATGATCGCCGTATGTTGTTCTAGTGCGGTGAATTTCTAAAGAATTTTGCGAGGACGATTGAGGTAACAATGATTCGTAAGTAGGAAGGTAAGTGATATTGCGATGCGCCACGGAATTCATACACGGTGGAGAACTTTGGAGAGATAACCTCTTACATAAAATTTCTCATGTACACGCATGGCATATTATGTAAGAAAACAAATGTGAAATTGCCATTACTTTCAAAACTACGACAAATCACACCGATATTACATAACATTAAGCAAAACGTGATAACACTTAGTTTCTATCAAAACTACGACAAATCACACTGATATTACATAACATTCAGCAAAACGTCATAACACTTAGTTTTTTACAAATCAAAATGATAATTCAGAACATTGGCATTCACAAATTACAACTGCCCGTGCTTTCCCGTGGCCACGACCTCAACATCCCCCATGTGGACTGCCTCGAGTCAGGCGGTCGGATGAGGCCCCCACGGCGACATCTAGTGTGCCGATGTCTCATTCGTCTGATAATTTCTTGTGGGTCATTTCTTGAAGGTGTGCCCAAACTCCCTGCAAATGGAGTATTTCTTCATACGACGTTCGAATTCTGCTTTGTCCATATCGTTCCTGATGCGTCATACATGTCACCGGCCAATCTTTCCCTTCAGCCTATTAATGCCCGTGGCCCAGATTAGTTGCTCCTATGTCGGATGGCCAGTGAAATAGTCAACCACGACGTAACCATACATCTCTGTACTCCAGGTTTGTATCACCACCTCCTTGTTAAAATAGTCATAGAGGTACTAGCCGGGATGCTGCGCCACCGTCGAACATGCGGCCATGACATGGGAGCAGGGCCTATGCAGAAGAAGGGGCTTGATGCAAGTGCATATGCAACTACCGTGGTGTAACGTGCACTTGTGGGTGATCCTCTCACAGTTTGTCTCGCATCGTCCTTTATCCCTGCACATTATCTCGAAGCGAAACTCCCTTGTGCCCATCTTGAATGTCCGGCGCATCTCACCCTTCTTGATCTTCTCCTCCATGTACTTGGTGATCATGGTGGAGTAGAGTACTCTATTTTTTTGCCATGGCGATTGACGCATTGTTGCATCTGTCAACAAAGTAGTTTGTGGTACCACGGAGAATTGCCTCTATAATACCAACCAAATAGAGGCACCTTGCGTCGCGCATGACCTAGTTATACACCTCAGCTAGATTGGTTGTCATGACACCATATCGAGCACCGCCTCTGTCATGTAGCAGTGAACACTTCTCCTTAGGATCGTGCTCAATCTAGTCCGAGAAGCATTTCACCTGCACCCTCATCCTCCTCGTCACACCGAGGCCATCTGTGGGTAGCTGTGGCAATGCTTCGGGGGCCTGGCCAGTGCTTGGGACGGCCCTTCTCACTGCCTCCCTTCTGTGTGTCTGGGTCCACTCATCTAGAATCTTCTAGAGTGCTTCAAACTTTCACTGCTAGTTCTGGTTGCACAGCCACTTGAACAGATTTACCAAGTCCTTGTTACGGAACTGCTTGTAGAAGTTTGCACCCAAGTACCTCTTGCACCACCTGCTTTGCGGATCCGACCATGGAAGTGATACATTCTCTCCTTGTTGCAACTGAGTTATTGCACGCAGCAGGCCTGCATGCCGATCATGTATAAGGCATACGTTGGGACGACATTGCATAATAGAAATCCTCACATTGTTCAGGAACCACAACTAGTTGTCCATGTTCTCGCTTTCAACAAAAACGAATGCCACAGGAAGAACTTGATTATTCCCGTCCGTCGCTATTACAGTCAGTATCTGGCCCTTGTACTTCCCAATCAGAAATGTGTCATCTACGCACAAGTTTGGATGGCAGTGCCAGAATGTATTGATGCATGGACCAAAGGTGAAGAATGCTCGCTGCAATATCCTCTTATTGGCCCACTTCGGATGCATGGCGACTTGAATGTTGACATGAGTGTTGGTATTCCTGTCTTGTATGACTCAGAGTTGCCCGGGGAGGTTGTGGTAGGAATTCTCGAACGTGCCGAACCTTGATTCCAATGCCTTCTGTTTTGCCCTCCAAGCCTTGGCATAGCTGATTGTGTACTGGAGCCTTGCCTCAATCACCTGAATGATGGATCGTGGCTCAAAATCTAAATTATCCACGATCTCACCGTACATGAGGTTGCGATGAAGCCTGATGACAGGTTCCGGTGGGACTGCACTGACTCAGAAACGACGCATGTGTGAGAAACCACTATAGAGCACTTCCAGTAGGTGTCCCACTTAAGCTGAAATGTGTGCACTCGCCAAGGGCATCCCTCTATGCCGCACTTCACGTTGTAGCATCTTAGGATAGACTTGACGACTGTGAATGTGCGCCACATCGACAAAAAAACGGTCGTTGGGGGGTTTTTGACCCTTTTTTTTTTTACCATTATGGGCTTAAAAATAGCAAAAAAATTGAAAAAATTCTGAATTTTTTTCTATAAATAGGCACCATACCCTCCCTCATTCAGCACCCATTCATTCTCCATTCTCTCTTTGAAATTGTGTTGTGCAAATTCAAATCCGTGTTGAGCTAATTTGGCAAAATTCAAAAAAATTTGTGCCAAAATTTGGAAATTTCAATTTTCGTCAGCAAGTCAGCGAAAGAGGCACAATAATATTTTTGTAATACTTTTATTGTTATTTATTGTTATGCTAAGATTAAAGTAGTAATAGTGTTATTTTCGATTTTGCAATTTTCGTTGTGGACAGTCCTTACGACAGCTTTGCTCTTAGTGAGTTCGGACTTTCATCGGACGAAATTGCGTCTGTGGAGGCGGCTGCAGTTGCCTAAACCAACTGGAGGAGCAAGGTGGAGTTCCGTCATTAGGCTCCACGTCAGCATCAGGCTCAACGGCAACCGGAGCAAAGAGGTCGAGGCCGTCTACATCGGGAGTGTGGGAGAATTTCGACAAGACAACCAAGTAAGACGCAGCTGGAAATGAGGTACCATATGCTATTTGTAAAATTTATCGCCATAAATTGTCTGCAAAGTCTACAGGTGGAACGGGGCACTTGATTAGACATACTACAAGGTGTCAAACCAAGCAAGGATTGGCGATGAGGCAGACACAGCTGCAATACAACCCCGACGATACGGTATCTGGCTGGGACTATGATCCTCAGGTAGCCCGCCAATCTCTCTATCGTTTAATTGCTTCTGAGGATTTATCGTTAGGCTTTGGCGAGTCTGTTTCTTTCCAAAATTACATTAGGACTGCGCATAATCCTAGATTTATTTCTGTTTCTAGACAGACAACAACTAGGGATCTAGTGAAATACTATAATGAACGTCATAAAAAAAATAAAGGAACTATTTGGGACGTGCACATTTTCGGTGGCCCTGACCTCGGACATATAGAGTGGTCGGGCTAGAGAGGATTACCTTAGTGTAGTTGCGCATTATATTAATGACGGCTGGGTAATGGAGAAAATGATTATAGCTTTGAAATTAATTGATGTAGCACATACGGGGGAGAATATTGCGAACTGTATTATCGAAGTCGTGGAAGACTTTGGTCTTACAGACAAAATATTCACAATTACTTTAGACAACGCCGCTTCAAACTCTAGGGCCATAGACATTCTTACTCTAGTGTTGAGTACATATGCTGATTCCTTCCTGCTACATCAACGATGCGCTTATCATATTATCAATCTTATAGTCAAATGTGGTTTGAAAAGGTTGAGTCTGTATATTAAAGCTTTTCGCGATGCGATTTCTTTCTTGAATAATTCTAACGTAAGAATAGCACAGTATAAGAACTTCTGTAGGGCGATGGGTGTACGTCCAAGAAAGTTCGGTTTGGACATGGAGGTAAGGTGGAACTCTACTTACCTTATGCTTAAGAATCTTTTACCATACAAGAGCACTTTTTCTGTATTTATTCAAACACATTATCCTAGCACTAACGGTACTATGCTATTAACTGAGTAACATTGGTTCGTTGCTGAGAAGGTACTGTCATTTTTAGAAATTTTTTATGAGGCAACTGTTGCTTTGTCCACTGTCTACTATCTAACATCTCCTATCATTGCGCGCATACTATTTTATGGATTGCTACTCAATTGAAAATGTTTGAAAATGACATAGTTTTACGCGATGCTGTTGTTTCCATGAAATATAAATACCTTAAATATTGGAGAGAAATCCCTTACCTATATGCATTTGCATTTCTTTTAGACCCTAGGGCTAAAATTGATGCATTTGGTACTGTACTTGATCTTCTTAGTGATGCTACTGGCTAGACCATCTTGACTATTTTGCGAAGTTAGTTCTCGGTTATCTGAGGTTTACCAAAGGTATGAAAATAGGTTCCGGAGTCCGTTCATAACGACCTCCAATAGCCCCACCTCAGTGGGAAGACAAATATGTGGGCGCGATCTTGGTGCCTCTTCCTCTAGATCCGAGTCCAGGGTTCTTCTTCTTCTTCTACACCAACGCTTTCACCAAGACCCACAAGGAGCGGAGAACTATCCACCTATCACGGGCGGCGATCACGGTGGATTTCAACTCAGAAGGCTTCGACATCTTGCAACGGTGGTAAGCCCATAAGTTAACATATCCCATGCTATCCATACTTGCACGTGATGTGTTAACTGTTCCTGTCTCTACGGTTTCATCCGAGTCTGCTTTCAATCGACCCAGTATGAATAATACACAGATCAAAACAGACTGTGCATAGCCGGACCCATATCGTACCGGGCCAGCCGGCCCATTTGGACACCTCTGGTGTTGCTAACGAGATGCCACGAGAAGATTCGGCTTGTGTGGTCTCATCCAAGCGGCGTCCTCATCGTAGATGATAGATACAACAGAGCCAACCAACGTGCCGGCGCCAGTAAGAATTTTGCTGTGTGCGCCCCGCCGCTTACACACAGCAGATAGCCCATTCCCCAAGAAAGAACCCCAAAGAGGAGAAGAAAAAAAAGCAGATAGAGAAAGCGAAACGTATTAAAAACACAAGTGCATCAGGCAGAAGCGTACTGCCCCGGAAAATTCAAATCCCATCCCCCAACTCCCTAAACCGAACTAATTTCCCAAAAACCAGATTAGGATAAGGAGTAGCTTCGAATTCTCGATCTAGCCCAGCGCCTTC
The DNA here is from genome assembly GCA_036346405.1 of Phyllostachys edulis. NCBI lineage: Eukaryota > Viridiplantae > Streptophyta > Magnoliopsida > Poales > Poaceae > Phyllostachys > Phyllostachys edulis. The sequence continues at coordinate 26,465,622 of CM070549.1, forward strand.
CAATCGAACCGAATCGAATCAAAGCTTCGGCGAGGAGGTGGAGGACAGTGGCGCGGCTCTGGTTAGGGTTTGGAGGTGGTCGGCGCCGGCGAGGGGCGGGAGGGGGATGGATCCGGAGCAGACGTTCCTGCGGGTGCACGCGCGCCTCTCGGGGATGCTGTCGCAGCTGCTCACGCCGCGGATCCGCCTCGCGCTCGAGTACCTCTACCTCGCCGGCGCCGTCGCCCTCTTCTGCCTGCTCGTCGTCATGCACACCAACTTCGTGCAGCAGGTGAGCCTGCCCTGGCCGTTGTTTTTTTTTTTGGGGGGTGTGGGGATCAGTACCTTAGCCTTCTCTGATTACTACTTACTAGTATGTGATTGGGACGAGATGACGCTTCTCGTGGGCTTCTGTTGAATTCGTGCTAACCACGGCGATTTGGTTAGGCGGTGATATCATGTTGCCAATTCGATGTAAAATCGGGCAAATCTAGCTAACATTTTGGGCCGTGCTGACGATTTTGCGGCAAAAAAAATCTTAGGAACTAGCTTTATTTTGGTCACTGGTTAAGAGGCTCATATAATTTGAACTTCCTCTTATGTCCTGCTATTGCTGTAATATGGATTAGTGCTTTCCCTGACCTTTTCTGACTTAGTCTAGCAGAGGTGCACACAGCGAAGTTTGTAGTTGAACTTCTTGTTTTCTGCTACTACATTCTAGAAAAGTTCTTGTCCCTGTAAATAACAAAATGACAGAGATTCATCTATTTATTGAACCTAAAAAATGACAGCTCAGATTTACTTTTGTTTTTGCCTCTCACCAAATGTTTACTTTGGTAATTACACGTCTAGACTACCTTTTGCTTTCCTTTCCTCTTTTTCGTTCTTCCATTGCAATGTTTTCTTTAAGTATGTGTAAGAATATACATATGATTTATGATACAGTTTGAAAATTTTGAGATGAAAAAGTGTGTCAAGTATGTTTCTCTATTAGTTAGTTAATCCTTATACATGGTGATGACTTCCTATTCTGTTAATTACTACTGTTATACTGTACGTTAAGTATACACTCTGTATATATGTTTGCATGTTAACATAGAGGATATCGATTGTTGCTCTCATTGAGCTAGTGCAGGGTTAATTTGAGTCCATCCAATTCATCTGGTTTATCCATTATTATACAATGGATTTAGTAATGCATGAAATTTGGCACAAAACAGATAGTCAACACTCAACAAACTATGACTATGACATGTATACTTGTATATAGCACCGAGCACACATCACACCTAGCAAGTGCATGCAACTATAACCCTTGTCATCTACACGATCTTTTCAATATCTTTGTACATCCTAAAAGCAGACTCTCCAAATTCCCATGGTCATGTTAATTGGACAAAAAGAGAAAGGTCCTAGAATTTTCCACAATACCTGGGAAACACAAAATCGTAGATTTGGAAGAAAAATAAAATAATACAAAACCATTCTATTTGCTGCGCTAAGTAGCTAATATACCTTCCCGTTGAATTCTTGGTCCATAATTGTGTAGTGTGTATGTGTAGCCTCTCATCTTTGAGCTGTCTTTTGCATGTGAAGCCGGGCTGCTCGAGTGAGTTTTCTGGGATTGAATTTGGTGAAGCACAACTTGTCCAAATCAAGGTATGTATTGCCGTTTGTTACTCTTTTGCATTTGTTGTTGTTAGGCGTTAGTTACTCTGTTTATTGAGCATGTTTGTCCTCCTTTTTTTCACTTGTGACTCCAAGATAATAATGTTCCTTGTTATTTTTTTCCTGTTTGTAGTACTTGTTCATGTTTCATATTGGCATCATTTGTAAAATATTACTCTGCCTTCGAGTTGTAGATAATCAGTGGGGGGCTATGGGCCAGCAAAGGTGCGTCTTACATTATGGATCTCCAGAGCCTGGGGCGTTCAGCTGAGAAAATTCTAGAGGTTAATGGTGATAAGTTCAATATTTTGGCATCTAAATTTTGGTCAACTTGGGTTGGTCCTGGAGCTAGAAGGAGTAAGATTATGCTTAGAACTTGGAAGGGAGACAAAGAGTTTGAACCACAATCAGAGAATGCAGCTGACGCAGCTGTTACCACAACCATGCCAGGAGTATCGGACTTGAAGGCAACTGGAGAGGGTTCTGTACATCATCCTTTATCTGCTAAAGAATCATTTAAAGCAGCGGTTATGTATTTCTTCAGAAAGTGGTACTTTCGTGTTGTCTCGTTCTGGAGGAAGATAAAACAGCTTTCAGATAATACTCTCCAGCTAATGGTAAGAAGTTTGACCAGTATCATTTTAAACTGCCCCCCTTTTTGGTACTGCGTTTTTCCAGAAAATGCCTTTATAGCTGGTCCTTGAAGGATTGTTTTGCAAGTAACAGTATCGTTGTTAGATCACGGAGTTGTTTGAAGAAAAAAGTTGTTAGGTTCTTGTTAGCCTTCCAACTTGTTGTGTGAGGAACACTTGTGAAGGTGCAAGCTTGTAGTATCTTTTTGTCAAGATTTGTATTGCCAGTTGCCCAATAACATCAAGATAAGAAAGATTCGGATTAAGAAAACTGGACTCTCATCATAATAATTCTCCCCACTGAATCCCATAAAGTGAAATCATGATTTTTTTGTTATGGAGTTGCTCTTTCATGATTTATGTGGTGCTGATTTTTATGTATCGTTTATTAGTCAAACATACATATGTCCTATTCACTGAGGGTTATTTTTTCTTGCTTATTTGAACAACAGGTCAGATCAAATTGGAATGACTTCCTCCATGTCATTAAAGATCTTCAACTACGAAGCATGGAGCATCTTCTTTCGACGATAGGTAACGCTTGCACTTTGCATTAAATGGTTACATTCTCTGGCTCCTCATCCTACAATGGTGCTTGACTGCTTGTATGAATTTTATTAACTCTGTCCTTTGGTTGCTAAACTCGCAGTATTCATTTTCTTTAACTTCTCGCTATGTTATGTTGTTTATTACAGTGCAGTGGTTTGAGAGAAGAAGCAAAGCATTCGAGCCTACCTATTTATATGGTGTGGAGAAGGTAAGATTCTTCTTGGCATATTGATATCCCCTGATCACTTTGGTTGCTCTAGTATGCTGCTTGACTGCTTGTTGATGAACTTCCTAGCAGAGTAAGTATCAACTTTTGTTGAAAATGACTGAACTTTGTAGCCCATTCTTAGTATAACTCCATGAAGTTGTTAAAGGGTTGAAGGCACCCTTTATTACTTCCTTTTATGTTTGTGTACATGTGCTAGCATTGCAATTTGACTGAAGAGCTTTCTTATGTGTTGCTTTCTTTCCTGCAGGGATATTTCTTGCTTTCAGAAGGAGCCAAAATTCGTCATAGTGTACGGACTATAAATATCACAATTTCTGCTCGAAATCCTTGCTTTGGGAATAGGTAATTAATGAGTATTTGGTTGAACACCCCCCCCCCCTTCTGTTAGCAAGTTTTTTTATGCAGCTACAAATTGCAAGTGTGGCCATAGTATCACTTAAAAAAACTTTGATAGTTGACAAATCCGTAAGGTGCAAGCAAAAGACAAAATTCTATTTATTTTAGGATTGTGTAACCGTGGGGTGGATCTTGTGGCAGATTGTACTACTGTTCAACTTCTCATAATGGGCACAACAGGGTAGATGACTCTCCAGAAGTCTCCACTTTTGCATATGTTTCTTGTTCATGCTATGTATATTTCCAACTTGTACTATCCTGCATTCCTGCCCAACAAATGCATGGTTGGGTACTTTGTTGCTTTGGCGGGTCTATTTGTTTTCCGTCTTGTGTTGAACTTATCTATGACAACTATGCCAATATTGCTCTTGTACCCAAATAGCTGGAACTGGTGCCATATTTCAAAGAGCCCTGCGATAATAAATTCTATCTCAGTGCAAACATGAAATATCCAATGGTTACATAACATCTTTCACTTGTGTACAGAATGTGAAAAAAGATCTTTCATTCTTTCTGTTTTCTTTCACACTTGTATACATCTGTCACTTGTATAGTGTATATAGAATGTGAAAAAGATATTCCATTCTTTCTATTTTCTTTTATTGTGCTTCTCTAGTGGTGTCTGGGATGTGGTGGTGGTCCAGTGGTTCCTGCATGTCCTCTGTTTTTTACTTATTCTATCCTAATTTTTCTTTTTTATTTTTCCTTTCAGGTGGCAGCAACTTTTAATAAACAGCATTGTTGGCTATGATACTATACTTACAAACAGCTTAGTGAATTCTCCTGGTCACGGTACGCTTCTGATATGATCATACTTGTGCTGGTCTTAACCATCAGAATTATTCTACGTAGTGGTCACGGACTTAGTCCACGATAAACTAATGATGCATTCCGCTTGCTTAGAAGCATGTAGAACTTCAGTTGTTAGCACTCTGTCTAATTGTTCTTCAACACGACCCATTATAAACTACATTCGTTTGTACTTTGGTATAATTTGCAGGCTATCTATATAACTTTCAGACGAAGGAGCTTTATGATCTCAGCTACGGGCATGAACCACCAGCAGGTCCTACAAGATTTGGAGGTTTGTATAGTTTTCTAATCTTTGTTCTCTCAAATATGTTGACCCAACTGCTGGACGCGTTTTTACGACGCATTGAGCTATTAGTGATATCGATGTTTTATTCCTGAGTTTCTGACAGCCAATCATGCAGTGAACTTTGATTAGAAAACGTGGAACTGAAATATTTTCAAATTTCATAACAGCCCTTCATATCTTACAAGAGTCCTATCTTGTTTATGTGTATCAAAATCTGATACATTGCAACTTTGGTGTTTGCAGATTACTTCGTGACGAAATGTGGTGTCCTTCTAATGTCACTCTTTGTTTTTTTCACAACCACCATGTCCGTTTCATTTACTCTGAGAGAAACACAATCCCGCATGCTTAGGTTCACAGGTTTGTGTTTCTTGCTACATGCTTGTGACTTGGGACTGCTAGATGCTTAACTTAGTACTTCACGGATAATAAATAATACATGCTTCTTCCTTGAAATTTTCAGTGCAGCTTCAACATCATGCACGCCACCAACTGCCCACATTTCAATTGATATTCGTGCATGTCATTGAATCATTGGTTTTTGTTCCGGTATGAAATTGTCTTCAATGTATTTAACTGGCTTAAATTCATGGTGAAAATGTATAGCTGTATCCTTCATTTTTTATTTTTTTTGCATTACTTACTAATTCTTCTATTCTGATCTTTGTAGATTATGATTGGGATCCTCTTTTTTCTATTTGAGTTCTACGATGATCAGTTGCTTGCGTTTCTTGTTTTGACTCTTGTATGGTTATGTGAGCTATTCACGATGATCAGGTAATGTTTCCATGAACTTATTGCTGGAATGCTTTATGATTACTTCTACTGTGAAATTTTCATCCTACTATATTATTCATGTCATGTGAGATTGTGAGGGAATAACTAGGAGGTCCATTGAACTGCCGGGGGAGCAGTTAGATATATTTCAGGATAGAGAGCTTTACAGGGATCACTAGGCACTTGAACATTCTATAGGTCCACCGACAAGCATGCACTTATCAGAATTAATCTTGTGCATAGCAAATTGAGTTTAAACTGAATTAATTTAAATCTTGCATCCTTACTTTGCAGCGTGCGGACATCTATATCAATGCAGTTCTTTCCACGCTTTTTCTTGCTGTATTTCCTGGTTTTCCACATCTACTTCTTCTCATACACTTACGGTATGTAACATTGGTTAGCTATCGCATATACCTGATAGGGTTTTTCTGCAACTCACTATTGATAAACTAATGGGAGTATCCTATCAGGCTTCTCATACCTGGCTTTCTCTGCTACGGCCGCGTTCATGCAGCATCTAATCTTATATTTTTGGAACCGTTTCGAGGTAAGTTAATATCCAGTTGTTTTTAGTACCTGTGTTTTTCACTTTTTCATTCTTCTTTATTTAGGGCTTATTAATACCCTGTTTAATATTCTGGCATGTAAATTCCAATTCACATTTTTTTCCTTTGACACGATGCATTGCCATTTGTAGTTTCTGAACACTGCTTAGTATGTACCACTTGTCACACTTTCACGTATTAAATCAGAAAGATCACCTGAACTCAGTCAATTCACTGAGGAGATAGATAGGTGCACACAAGAAGGTGCAGAGATTATATAATGGGTTCAGCAGCTCCCAACGTCTCCTTGTCACCCTTGGCATTTACTTGAGATTGGCTTTTGGTGCGTCAGGTGCCAGCCCTTCAGAGATTCATTAGGAGCCGAGCTCATATTCACCAACAAACTGGTGTTCAGATTACATCCTCAACCATCTATACATCAACATTACATATTGCAAGGGTAAATGTGAGGGACCCTGGCACAATAAATGATGGCCTTGGTGCTGCTCGTGAAGCAGATGCCCTACTGGTTCAGGATGAGCCTACCAGGAACCAACAAGAGGGACAACCAAATGAAAATGTCGAGGCAACGGCCAGCAACCCTCTCCGGTATCAAGATCAAAACCCTCAGCAAGCTGGCAATGCTCCTGAAGGCTCAGGCTCTTTGAATCCATTTGGTTCCCTTTTGCTGTGGTTGTTAGGAGGCGGTGCTTCTGATGGCATAGTTTCTTTCTTCTCTATGTTCAGAGATGTTCGTGATCATGGTCAAGATTACGCCGATCCACCTCGAAATGAAAATGGTCAGGTGACATAGAAAAACGAAGATGAAAATGGGGGAGAATTGAAGATGAAATGCCAACCGCGGTGGGTGATTGCTCGACAGCCCTCTGTTTTAAAGCTGATATGATACCCGCATCCCCTCCAAAGGATAACGACGAACATGCATTGCAGTGTATACGGCATACCGGTTAGTTGCTGTCATCTGTTCATATCTTTTTTGTTCTTGGTAAGGCTGCTGAATTGTATCTATTCATGATACATGTACATTCCCTACCGTCTGAATGGGGATGCCCATTCTAGTCCTGTACAAAAATGTTCTTCAACTCACCTCATTGTGAGTGTTGTGCAATTTTTTTGTACTCCTGTAGGTGGGAACTGCAACATGTAGTATTGCAGTGCATCTGTGAATGGTACAAACTGATGGTACGATTTTATTGTTGCAACTTAGTGCCTACAATTTTATTCATTTGGGTTTGCACCAGGAAATTAAAATTCAGACAGGACTATGTAATGTTCTTTCTTTGCTGAATGCTTCTTTTGGAAATTGAAAGGGGGGTCCTTTCCCAGCTATGATCCGTTAGGTGTCGTGGCTTACCATTTTTCTAGAGTAGCATCACGCTCTGTTCCAGTAGTTGAGATTGTACGTATTTCAGTAGCGTGGTGCAGGGCTGCAGATGCGTATTGGCTTCAGGGGCCTCAACGCCTCATCAGTCATCATTCGGCCGCTGCTGAAACTATCAACGTGCTGAGGCCTGAGGTCAGATCGCAATTCTTACATACGGTGAATCCTTTCCCGTGATGAGTGCTTTCTTCTTACATACGGTGGATCCTTTCCCCTGATGAGTGCTTTCTTTCTATTGGGCTTTTGACATTTGTATTTCTAATTTCTTGCATTCGTTCTTGACGGATAGATCGCGACAATATGAACCGTGAATCGCTCGTTTGAACATTATATAAATCTGATCTCACGGCATCATTCACCGCTATTCCTGTCTAAAGTGCTCCATGAGAATTGATTTAGGTGCATATCATGAAAACACAGGAAGAGGAAGGGAACACGCAGCCTGAATTCTCCCGCCTTACGCAACCACCGTTGTTTAAAACATAGATATAAAACTTGGACCGGCCCGGTGGTTAAACCGGAAAAAACCCGAACCCAGAGAATTTACCGGGCCGGTCATACTCACAGAACCGGAGATGAAGTTGACCCCAAAAAACCTAGCTGAGCCGGTCGGTTTTGCTTGATCTGGATGGGTTTTGCTTATGAGGCCAATAGACAAGAAACCCCTTAAACGAAAGAGTTTTTCGAGATAAAACTAAAGGGCATTTTATACTTTGGGTGTTGCTATGGTTTTAGTAGTAATCCTTTTATGAAATTGGCAACTACACATTAAAAAATCATCTTTCTCACTCTCTCGTCCCGCCATCAACTCATCTCTGTTGTTTGCTTAGCTTCGCCTCCATCAGTAAGACACGTATAGTTATTAAACCGACTGCGTATTTATAGATAATTAGCATTGTATGTTCACGTATGTATGTTTTACATGGTGTACATACTAAAATATATCTTAATAAAGCATACGGTCCAACTGTTGACTCACCGGTCCGACAAATGACCCAACACCTCAGCCGGGTCGATGACCGGGCCGGGTTTAATAAATAGGAGCTACTAGCCCACACTACATTGTTGGAATGTGTTTCCAATGATATAGCAGCTTTATGTAGTTTCGTGAAGTTTCAGTTGCTTGAAAGTTCCAGATTTTGAGTTTGAAGTTTCGACTAGGTTTCAACGCGTTTTATGAAAAGTTTCAAAAAGGTTTCAAGTTCCGAGTTTAATGTTTCAAGTACGTTTCAACGTTTTTTTGTGAATTTTTTTAAATGCTTTCGGCGCTTTTCATGAAGTTTGATAAAGGTTTCAAGAAAGTTTCATAAAAAATGCAAGTTTTAAGAAGTTTTTTTTATAATGTTTCGGTGAAGTTTCAATCGTGAACAAGACAGGATGAAACTTTCGAGTTTCAAGCAAGCTTCACAAGTATTCAAAGTTCGTAAATAAATGAAGCTTAAAGTTTCATGAAGTTTCAAGAAGTCTCGTGAAAACATTTTAAAAGTCTCATGTTTCAGTGAGTTTCACATATTTCTAGAAGTTTCCAAGAAAGTTTTAAGCCCAAGTTTCAATAAGTTTCGAACAAAAGAGTTTTAAGAATTTTCAGTAAGTTTCATGAAGTTTCAAAAGGTCTTGTGAAAACATTTTAAAAGTTTCAGGTTTTAGTAAGTTTCACATATTTTTAGAAGTTTCCAGAAGATCCCAAGAAAATTTCAAGCCTAAGTTTCAGCAAGTTTTATGAAGTTTCTGGTCCTACCATGCCCAGTTGAAGAATAATACCGTAGAAGCCGCTAGCCCACTCTAGACAGCTGAAACGTAATTCTAACGGTACAATAGTTTTACGGAGTTTCGCTAAGTTTCACATGCACAAACAAAGTTTTATGAAGGTTTCAGATTTGAAGTTTCAAGCATATTTCTTGGAGGTTTCAGCGGGTTCTTAAGTTTCAAGTTCCAGATTTCAGTAGGTTCCAGTAAGTTCATCCAAGCTTCAAGCAAGTTTCAAATATTTTATGAAACTTGCAGTTTCAAATATGAAATTGAAAAGGGAAGTTTTGGGAAGTTCCAAAGATTGAAAAACAAGTTTGAAAACAAATTTCAGCCAAGTTCCACAAAAGATTCAAATTTCGAACAATTTCCACAAAAGAGGCGAACAAGTCTCACATGCTTGCTGTCCACGGCTGCTTTTGACGTCGGACCTCCATGCCTTCGTGGTCGCAGAGCTTGCCATGCCCACGAGCCACCCCCGCGCGTGCCTGTTTGCCACTCTCCTCGTGTCCATAGGCTGCATTGCCACACACCCACACCTGTGCTCTCCCCTGCTGCCGCCCGTCCATGTTTGTCCGCCGCCGCGCAGGAGTGTACAAGGGGCAAAATCAGGCAAGTAAAATAAGGTGATTTGAACCAAAGCGAGCTCAAGGTGCCGATTAGAGCCACCATCAGTGAGATTCGCCTCCACGGGTGGCGAATCAGGCGGTGAAGCACTGGTTTGGAGAGAGATGGAGGGAAGAAGAAGAATCGAGAAGCGGGAGCAGCCACAAACTCACGATAGAGAAGTTGTTATCTTATGGGGATAGAGATGTGCTAGTCGTTGGATGATGATTTGTGCAGAAAATCTAATGGTGTGGGACTATCCCGTTTAAAATGGTTCCCACAGTATACAGTGGAATAATTTTTTCCTTAATAACTATGGTTTAAAAAAGGAAAAACCTTTCCCCTTTTGCGCACCAAGTAACCTCAGGTACGACCTCACCGCCACCGTTTCAAACAAATACTACTTTGGGCGCCCACTCAACAGAAACGAGGCGACGCAGCCTCTCCCCCAAAACAATTTCAAACCTCGCTTCGACCGCCGAGCCCCCCCGCATTTCAGATCCGAAAATTTCCAGGCGCACCACAGCAGCGTCGCCAAGCAGTGGTCCCTTTCCGCTCTCCCCTCCCCTCCCCTCCCCTCCCATCCAAACCGGAGAAACCCAAGCGGAAAAGGGAAGAATCCAACCGAATCCAATCGCTTCCGTCTCGGCCTCGGCGAGATCCCCGGGCGATGCCACTGGCGGAGGGAGCGGCGGGGGCGGGGTTGGGGTTGTCGGAGTTCGCGCTGCCAGACGAGGTCGCAGCGGTGCTGCCGCGGGACCCCTACGAGCAGCTGGATCTGGCGCGGCGCATCACGGCGCTGGCCGTGGCCGGGCGGGTGACCGGGCTGGAGCGGGAGGCGGCGCGGCTGAGGGACGCCGCCGCGGAGAAGGACCGAGAGAACGGGGAGCTGCGGGAGCGCGTCGCGCTTCTCGACCGCGCGCTCCAGGAAACCAACGCCAGGCTCCGCGCCGCGCTCGAGGACAATGTGGGTGGCGCCGTGTGCCGCGGTTTCTGTTGTTGATCCCGTCTCAGCTCGTTCGGTTCTCTTTCTCTTGGTTGACGAAGCTTGCTATTTGCTTTGCGGTTGCAGATCAAGCTGAACAAGGAGCGGGACTCGCTGGCGCAGACATCCAAGAAGCTGGCGCGCGACCTGCAGAAGGTGCCTCTTTGACCTTTTTGTTCTTGCTATCCTTGTAGATATTGTCAGTGTAGTGGTGTGCTAATCTGTTTAGAAGACCCCGTCTTTAGGAACTTGTTATGGAGGGAGATTGAGTCACGGAGTACAAATGAAATCTTTGATGCTAATGACCGGAACAATGTATGACTATTGCAAAATAGCAGCTCATTGACCGCGTCTGTCCGATTTTTTTTACAGTGTTTGCTACTAAGCCTGAACATTTAGGTGAAGGAGGGAGAAAGGCTCAATTTGGTCTGTTTAGTAGATTAATTTTAGGAGTACCAGTGAAGAGTGAATCGTAATTTCGTAGGCTGCAAATGGGAGTAACAATCGGAGAATAAAGCTGGAGTTCTTCACATGTTTAATACCATCTATAACGATAGCAAATGACGACATTTTGCTGATTGCACTAGTTGTCAACTACTAGTAAGAAGGTAATCAACTGGATTTATTCTGGTGAAATGAATACCATTCATCGAATCGGCAGGGGCGAATCCAGCAGTGAGGCTTCATAAGGCTGAAGCCTCACCTCCGCCGGCGCCGGGAGGGAGGCGAGTAGAGGGCTTCGGTTACTTCAGGAGCTCAGGCCGGAGGAACCGGGACATGACGGGGCAGCGTCGGGGCGCTCGCTGCGCGGGCGCGCTAGTGCGGCCAGGAATGTGGGGAAGAAAGGGGAACAGTACCGTGGGAGGTTGGGCCGAGGGAAATTAAGAGGGATCGAGACGGGATGGAGGCCGGCTGGGGAAAAAGGATGGGCTGCCCGAGAGATTTTGAGGATTTGAAATATGAAGCTGAGATTTGAACTGAGAGAGATTTTGAAATCCTTTTGGGGAAGTTTTGAACTGAGCTTTTTAAAAACAAACTGAACTTTGAAACTCTAAGGGAGCTTTTGAATTTGAGAGGAACTTGAGTTAAACTTTGCAACCAAACTGAAATTACTATTCACAAAACGAAAACAGGTTGTTACAGGCATCGGACGTCGTCGGTGCTAAATTCTGTATATGGCAAAAGCACACACATGTATTACATTCTATTGTTTACAGATATATAGAGTACATCAGTTGCATGAAGCAACAATAGAAAGCTACATGTATGGATCGGTAAACAGAGTATGCGCTAATGCTCCTGAAGAATAGGTCTCGGCAGTGCAGAAACATGCAGGACGTGAGTAGTGGAACGGTGCACGTCTAACAGTCAGGGACTCGGGGCGGCACAGGGTGGCGCTCGACGGCGGATCTGGTGCGGGGCGGCTCGAGGCGACGCTTAGAGCTCAAGGCGGCGACCGGATCCACAGTGGGACGACTTTGAGCCCACCCTCCATTTTCATTCTGGCTTCGCCACTGCGAATCGGCAACCATGTTCATCGGCATAATGGACTGTCACCCACTACTATGAAGCACATCAGAGGCATGCAAGCATTCGAACAAATGTGTGCCCTTTTTTTTCCCACTTTCTATGATACAAATGAGAGACACCATTTGTTAAGCTGTTTAAGGACCAAGTCAGATGATTGTTCAGCTTGTCAATTAGTCTTTTGTCTGTTTTATTCCCTAACCTATGATTTGCCAAGATTCTGAAATATTTGCTCTATTCTCACCTTCTCAGCTGGAGTCATTCAAGAGACATCTGATGCAGTCGCTCCGTGATGATAGTCCATCAGTGTGTTCATCAACTTACCCACTGAATCACATTATTCAACGATCTCTGTCCATGTGTGTTATTCTTGCTAGTTTATGGTAATGTTTGACTATTTGCCCTTGATTTTCTGCTGAATCCTTCCCAAGCAGCCACAAGAAACGGTTGACATTACAACATGTGATCAGTCAGTATCATCGAAAGCATCATACTGTGGAGGTTCATCTCTACTTGAAAACCTTTTATGTGCTAGTTCTACTTATCTTTGGAAACATCTGGCACCAATCCCTGACTGCTATTTTCTTTTGAACATTGAAGATGGATCTATCAGCCACTCTACAGCAAATCTTTTGAGTGGGTCTGTGGATGTTGGAGGCACAATCCGAGAAGGTCTTCTTAGCTTCTTATTTATTGTTTATTTTGATATTGTCAAATTACTCTGACAATATAAGATTCAATCATCTGCATTTTCACTAATCTTTTAGGTACAGCAACAAGACCTCCAGTTCAGAAGTATGCTCTCTCGTCGCACATCACCCCTGGCCTTACTCCAGAAGCCACACCGAAACTAATGTCCACTTCTGCTTCACCGAGAGGAATGTCTACTACAGCAACACCAAAGTTGATGTCTGGAACTACCTCACCATCAAGAACTCGAATTGAAGGACACATGTCAATGACACCATGGTATCCATCAAGCAAGCAGTCATCAGCAGTCAACTCACCTCCAAGGGGACGTCCCAACCCAGGTTTCATTTATTCTGAACTCTGAAGACATATTGCTGCCTGAAATTATTGTGTAGAATGAAATATCATAAATATGGTTAATGGTTGGGTTTCAGGTCGCACTCCTCGTATTGATGGAAAAGAATTTTTCCGTCAGGCCAGGTCAGTTGATCTCTTACTCTTTTACATCTTCAACAGCAACTAAGATGGGTGCATCATAATTCATAAAACACAATTGCAATTCCAGGAGCCGTCTATCATACGAACAATTTGGAGCATTCTTAGCCAACATTAAAGAGCTCAATGCTCATAAGCAGTCACGAGAGGTTGGTCGTTGGCATCTGTTTGCTAATTTATGAATTGTGGCTATGCTGTCTCTTGACACTCAATTGCATAACTTTCCATATTTACATCTGAACCAGGAAACTCTCAAAAAGGCTGAAGAGATCTTTGGTCCAGACAACAAAGATCTTTACCTCTCTTTCCAAGGCTTACTAAACCGTAGCTTGGCATAGGGCATAGGCTTCACATTGTTCCGCTTCTGGTAAGGTTTCTACCAAATCAAAGAGTTCCATCATCCATGATTTATATGCTGAGAGAGTTTCATGGTAACAAAATATGCTAATTTCTTGTTAGAATTGCAGATAATGTGAAGTTACTGCATTGGATAACTCATCGCATCTAGAGCTGTGGTGTGCAATTTTCAGTAGCAATTTTGGGTCCTTAAATTTACATTATGGCATGAAATGATCGGTTCTCTCTGAACAAAAGGGCTGTTGTTTTCGTAAAAGTGCTGTATTTGTTGAAATTGGGTAGCATTTCGTTGCCCAAATTAGGTTTCAGATTGTCCACGCGACCCAGCATTGCAAAACACATACTTGAAAGTATTTCAAGCCTTATGATAACTTCAGCTGCAATGGTTATCTGATATATACTTAATGATTGATTAATTGAGATGATTTTTTATTCTGCTCTGCAGCTCACTTTGGAGACAATTCCCAAAACACAGCCATAAGAAAACATTAAGACAAACATAGATAAAGCTATCTGCATTTCCACAGCAGAGTTCAACTGTTTAACAAAGTAAAATGCTAAGAGCAATAAAGGTTCTTGCAATGGATAACACAATGCACACCAATGTCTGTAACAGTGTTCTACCTTCTCACAGAAGGACAGCAAAAAAGCCCTGGATATACCAGAAGGTACAGGGGAAGGCCTCTATGTTCACCTTCCTCCCAGTGTTACGCTGTTACAGCGCACTCATGCCATATACTTGATACTATATACCAAACCACCAGTGACTCAAAACAGCACTTGATCGCACACTAAATCAGCTAAGGCCTAAACTTGCTTGGATCCAAAAACACCTGATGCAGTCAGTCTAGTAGGACCAGAACTGGGAGTCTTCTATCATGTTGGGCTGATCCACGACCATGTCCAGCTCCGGCGTGGGCTTGTAGTGCGCCTCTGGCTCGGCCGTCTTGGGTGAGGACATGGAGGAAGGTGAGCCGGTGCTGCTGCTGCCCCGTGCCTTGAGGCGGTGCGTGATGTAGGCATTGCTCATCTTCAGCCTAACCATCTCGGCCTGCGCCAGCGCTAACTGAGCCTGGAGGGCCTCCACCTGCTGCTGCAGCGATGATATCGCGCCGACACACCCGTAGATCGGATCCCTCACGCGAGCGTTCGCCTCGTACACCAGGCTGCTCACTGCGTCCCCACGGTGCTGGACTGGCATCTCCTGCAATTCCATAGCAAGTTTCAGAACTGTACGCAAATTTGCACAATAGTGCAATATGCATGCACACACAAGGTAGAAGAAATCTCTCTTCCTTGTTCCTACATGACAATTGACAAATCACACACTAGGGAGTCTAGGACCAAGGAAAGCTGGTGGTAATTGGAGTCTCTTGTTCCAAGAAAAATAATGGAAACATTAACACCATGCCTGCATGTTTGGTGCAGCCGAAAGCTTCTTTTTCACATAGCATGTGCAGTTCTTGTCTGATGATGACCGCTGCAGATAGAACGAGGTCGTACGGTACTGATTGACTGTTTCAGACGGCTTATCGCATCGGAAAGATTTAATTTGGAGATATGGTTAAGTCTTTGTCGATTTAATTAGTACGAAACAACTGTAGTAACTAGACTGTCTAGACATGCCTACGGCCACATGCTGAAGAAAAATATAGCAAATCTAATTAGTTGACTTTTTAGGCAAATCTAATTAGTTGACCTGGTTTTTAGTAATCTACAAATGCTTGGGTTGCTGCATGAATGAGCCCACTGAGCTGTGAAAGTAGGATCTTGCCCATGTTTCATGTATCTTCATACATATGCTGATATGCAGCTTGTGGTCAAAACTGAAGAGCATGTGTAAACTTATCATTACAAATTTGGACTTATACACAAGTAGATAAACCCTAGAGCTGGGCTGTGCAGCTACGCAAGTGCAAGACCAGCAAAATTGTATGGGGAAATTGGCCGAACCACTGTATTAAGCCTGTACCAGTACAACAAATATTTCTTTTTGTGATTAGTACATCACAAGTTAAAAAACTTTAAGCAAACTAAACCAACATGATCTCTGGTAGCATCGCCAGGAGGAGAAACTTTGTTAATTATATATGTAAAAAAGAATCACGCTACTTTTAGCAAAGCAGAATGTCACACACACACACACACAGCACTTGAACTATCCACCAGTGCAATACAAACACATTGACTCACTGTAGGCTAAACAAAAGCAAGCAACACTATCTCCAACTGAAGCAGCACAAGGAGAAACTTGACCGTGCCTTTTTTTTCTTTTGGTGAATTGACTGAGGCTCAACAATACTAGAACTAAGAACCCAGTAACTAAACTGTAAAAACATATATTTGTGCTGCACAGAGAAGAGATGGGAGGCAAAGAAAAGCTCAGACACTTGCAACAAGTTAACAAGTTCACTTGGCGAATCAAACAAATTCATCCCCACGAAGAGGCAGGGAATACTTACACAAGGAAAGACACAAAGCAACAGAGTGGCATATATGATGGTACGAGTAGGCAAATAGAGAAGCACCAAGCAAGCGTATGCAACTATACAGCCTACAGCGTAGCCAGTGTACCTGGAGGAGCTTGCTGACATTGCTGGCGCCGAAGACCTTGTGCACGTTGGCGAACTTGTGCGGCTCCCCCGGCGGGAAGTAGGGCGCGAAGACGCACCCCGCAGCGCATCGCCGCCGCAGCAGCTTGCACGCCGCGCACGGCACCGACGCCCCTCCCCCGACACCGCCCTGGCCCTGCCTGCTCGCCCTCCCGTCGGCCGCCACCACGTCCCTCATGATACCTGCCACCGCCGTTTTTTCCTCTTCTTGGTGTGCGGTGTGCCTCCTCTCTCCTCAGCCCTCAAGCTTGCCGCGAGCAATACGGTTGTTGCCAAAATTGGGCGTGCAATGTAGTGTAGCCAACCTATAGTTGCTATCTCAGCTAGGACGCGGCAGGGTTAGGGGGCAGGTTGGTTGGCGTCGTCGTGGATGCCCTTTTAGAAGAGGAGAGGGAGATGGGCCGAGTGAAAAAGGTAAGGAGGAGGGAATTTTGGACTGTTTTGGCTCTCTAGCGTAAATTAATTTCTGTTTTAGCTCCTTTAGCGTCAGAATTCCTGATCTGGCCCTCTCCTACCACGTGCTGCCGTCCCCCTCCTACCACGTCTTCGCCGTGTTCGGGGACGGAAGAACTAACTTCATGCCATAACGATCAAGAAGAACTAGGTGTCGCTAACCGACAAGAAGAACTTAGTTGTCATCAGCGGCTAACAAGAAGCAAGTAGTCAAGGCTAGGATAGCAGACTTCTTGTCTCGAATTCTCACAGGTCATGAAGAATGGAATTAGGGTTTGCAAAAATGGGAAAAAAATCTTTAGGGTTTGCAAAAATGGGGAAAAATTAGGGTTTCGAGCGGAATGGAATTAGGGTTTCCAGTTTGGGTTAGCGCATTTCTGAATCTTAAATTTTCTTCACTATTTCAATAAGGGCACCGATATTTGTAAAAAACATTCATTAAAAATATGGGCACCGATGTTTGTAAATTAGGGTTTCATTTTATGCAAAATCAGGGTTTCGTCGCGGTTTCAGCACACTGTTTGTTGACGGAAATGAGTTTAGAAAATTACGAAACCCTCCCGTCACATTGTTGTTGCTTCTGTAATTTTTCTATTATTTTATTTGTTCTGAGAAAGGATGATTGATAAGCACATCAGAGGAGGTATAACCTTGATGATGTCGTGCAAGCAAACTTTGTGTGCTGAAATACTCGTTGTCTTTTAGAAGTGGGATAAAAAGGGACCAGTACTATTGGAGTCTCTCCTCGATGGAGTTGTTCGAACGATACGCCAGATATAGCCGAGCGCTTGATGAAGAACTTTATGAAGCTTATACAGAGTATGATTGAAGGGGCTGAGAACGCTCGTTGTGATTATGAAGATGCACTAAAACATGGACGATTCGATGTCGGTGGGAATGGTTGTTTCTGGGATTGCACTAGAAGAGGCATACTTGTAATATAGGCTTGCTTTGATGGCTTAGTGGAGACACGGAACCAGAACTACATTAGAGTCCGCGGACGAAGCATCGCTATACGAGTGACATGGCATGATGGTTCGCTAATTGCTTTAGTCATCCTCGCTACTACTACGGTACATCTGCGACACAAGCATCCGGACCATATAAGTATACATGCCTTTGGGGATAGTAAAAACATAGGGGTAGGACGGGGACTACTACGTAACGACATGACCTCATGCGTGGACCGGGCCATTTTCCTTCCTTGCCACTACGGCGTTGAACTTCGCCGACCTTCCCTTCCCTTATCGCGGAGTGTCCACGCTATCGGTATATCAAGTCGCCCATATCCCGCGATTCCATGATGTAAGTGCACCGTGATATTTAAAATCGTAAGAAGGATGTAAATTATTCATAACTCACGTCGCCGACACGGACTACGCCGGCGATCGGATACATCAGGACGGCCGAGCTCAGACGATGAGCCTTTCCTTGCCCTTGTCGCGGATCGCCCATGTCGGCCGGTATGTCAAGTCGCCCATGTCCCGTGATTCCATGATGTAAGTGCACAGATAATGAAAATCGTAAGAATGATGTAAATTCTTCGTAACTCACGTCATGGATACGGATTACGCCTAGGCGACCGGATACGCTGTGGCGGCCGGGCTCAACCGCATGAGCCTTTCTCTTGCCCTTGTCGCGGGACTGTCCACGTCGGGCTGGTATGTCGAAGTCGTCCATGTCCTGCGATTCTATGATGTAAGTACACCGTACAATGCAAAACGTAATAAGGATGTAAATTCTTGATAACTCACGTCATTGATATGGCTTATGCCCGAGCGACTACTGGGCTCCTTCGGTGCCTCCTCAATAGGGTCCGGTACGTAAGGTTTCCACCGCACGAAGTTCTCGGCCCGCACCGAAAGTAGTTCAAAGATGTACTTCTCGCTGGATGAATGCCCTGTCAGACATCTCCAGCCGCCGATCCATTGGAAGAAGTGGTAGCGATCTCGGCCGCCATTACGGGGATGAAGTTAAAATTTAAGGAATTCAACGTTGGGAGAGGAAAATCGACACGCTGAAAAGAAACACTTACGAGGTGGTGCCCGCATGTGTAGTACGCGCCGGCGGCGGTGTTCAGGTGTGTGGATGAATGATCTCGCCGATTCGCCACACACACACCGCGGATCGGAAAACGTGGTGGTCTTGGAGCATCTTTCATTGATTTATCCGGTATTGTAGCCGCTTCTCTTCGCTTAAGCCACTTTTGCTTCGCAACATCCTCGCGAGAAGTTTCTCAAGAGTCCATAGTCGGGTATCTGTTCTATGGTGTTGTGTAGAGTTGGGTTTGGTTCAACCCCCTTTTATAAGCCCCATGGTTGGCATGGTGTGGTTAATTTCATGCAGAGTAGAGAGTCATGTCTTTTAATTGTGAAAAGCTGAGGAGGTAGAGTGTTGTCTTGTCGATCTGGAAAGCTGGCGAGGCATAGTGTTGTCACGTCTTACTTTGCAGTGAGAAGTCATGGCTTGCTTTGCAGAGTGTTGTCTTATCGGTCTGAAAAGCTGGCGAGGCAGAGTGTTGTCACGTCTTTCTTTGCAGAGTCTTGTCTTTTCGGTCTTAAAAGCTGGCGAGGTGGTCAGAGTTGTCAAGTCGATCTGAAAAGCCTAACACTAAACCTAAACCCTAAACTACGCAAAGCTGTCTCCTTTGGTCTTATCACTGCACAAAGATGCCCCGTGTGGTCTTGTTACTGCGGAAAGCTGTCTCCTTTGGTCTTATCACTGCGCAAAGCTGCCTCGTGTGGTCTTGTTACTGCGGAAAGCTGTCTCCTTTGGTCTTATCATCGCGCAAAGTCGCCCGTGTGGTGTTGTCCATGCGCAAGGTTGTATCCTTTCGTTTTGTCATCGCATAAAGTCGCTTTGTTTGGTCTTGTCTCTGCAAGAAAGCAACCAAATTTCGCCTCTGGTCTTGTCATCTGCAAGCTAATACATTACTCGCTTTGTTAGTCTCCCCGCTGCTATAAAATGCACGCCCACGCCCGAAAGTAGGACCAACGACCCTTAAAACCGAGGAAGAAGAACCTTGTTGCGTTTTACAAGAATATATGATGGCAGACGCTTAGGGACCAGCCCAACCGGGGTTGCCGGCGCACCTTCTCTCGAAAGGAGGGAGGACTTCGGCCCTAACTACCGGTTGATGCCGAACAAGCGTGCTCAACCGGTATGGCCATGCAGACACGGGGAGGACGCTATCGTGCAGGTCATAGACTATCTTTTCGATGGCGGACAGCGTTTCTTCCGATGCCCATACTCTGGGGTAAATAGTTTTGTTCATGTTATCGCTAATACATCCTCCATACTAACCGCCCCTTGAAGCGGATGGCGAAATGCAACTTTACCCGCCGGATCGATCCTCCCCACGCTATTCTTTTAAATTATTTTTATTTTCGAAGATTACGACAGCAGGAGAATTCAAAAAAGAGTACCCACATTGAATCTCGATGTTTTACGCATCTTCATAATCACAACGACTTCACTATGGTTAGTTCAATTGCATTCTATAGAAGCCCCATAAAGTACCTCAATTTAACTACACCATAGTGAAGTAACGTGATCAAGAACCGTGAGCTTACCAAGATATTTTTTTTTCAATTCTCCGCTTTTGTGAGTGTTTCGTAAAATAAAAATAATTTAAATTAATAAAATAAACTTCAATTATATTCAATTTTTTAATTAAATCTTTTCAGTCCAATTTTTTCTTGAATTTTCTCGATTTTTTTATAATTGGTTTTTTCCCACTTTTCTTTTCTTTTCTCTCCTTGTATGATTTGAATTAAAAGCTAATCACATTGCTAACTACTAAGTCCGCTAAGTCAATAATTTTACATTGCTTACTAATAAGTCTTAAAATATTTCCTAACACCCCCGATTATTTAATTAATGTAGTGAGTTTTATTGGCGATTAATTTTCTTATATATACTATGATTAATTTTACATTTTATTTATCCCGCCCTAATTATCTATCGTCGGCCTACTGCTATTTGACTTGTACGCGGCTTAATTAAATACGTTGGTCTAAAAAAAATACACCGTGTTGATATTTAATTTTACTAGTGCCTAATTAAATTTTACTAATTTGCTACTTCCTAAATTTCCCCTTCTCACCTAATCTCATCCCTAATCCTTCCCTTTACTTAATCCCCTTACTCTAATCTTCTCCTCACCTAATCCCTTTCATTTATCTCTCCTTATCTCCTCACCAAAGAAATGTCCTAGTCGCCATCCTTCCTTCCCCATCGTTTTACGCTAACAATATTTAATTTACAACACTAACAATAATAAGTCCGCTAAGTTAACTAATTACTGCTAATCACATTGCTAACTACTAAGTCTTCTAATTACGTGCTAATCGCACTAAGTCTTCCAATTTTATGTCCCAACACTATATCAAAATACAATCGACTACACAACTATAACTACTCGGTTGCTACAATAAGAAACTACAATTCATCTAATTGCATCCTAATCACATTGCTAAAACTAGCTACAACTATAGCCGATGTGAATGACGCTACTTTTTCTAGGTGCTCACAAGACGATGCACAACTTCAAGAATCGAGCTTAACTTCAACTTCTCCCTAGTTGGCTTCTTCCTTCTTCCTCTCTTCCGAGAACTCTCTTCCTCTCTGGCTCTCTTTCGATCTTTTCTCTAGCTCTCTTCCTCTTTGCTTCTAACTCAAAATAGCGCTGTTTCACTCGCTTTATCGCTGAAATGCGCAGGAGCCCGGTGGTCCGGTATGCAAAATGGCAAGAAGCATACGGGCTCGGGCGTTCATCGCCGCCAGGCATGCAAAAGCCGAAAGGCGCCGGCCAGAATTCGTGGCGCTGCTGCGGTAAGCGTCGCTGCAGGTAGCCGCAATGGCGAGGGCCGGGCGAGACGGACGCAGCAGCTGGCGTGGTGGGGTCATGGCGGCGCCGCGGGCGGTGGCAGTAGGCAAGAAGCCGCCGCCCCAGCGCAACAACTTGTTGCTGCCGAGCTCGCAACTAAGAATTGTTGTCGCCGTCCCTGCTATAAAGACCTAGGTGCCGCGGTCCGCATCAAGATGACTTTAGTTGCCGCCGTCCCCAAACGGCAAAGACGTGGAAGGGCGGGGCCAGATCGGGAATTCTGACGCTAAGGGGGCCAAATTAGGAATTAATTTGCACTACAGGGCCAAAAAAGTCCAAACTTCAGGAGGAGGAGGGCAGTTGAGAGAGCGTCGGGGAGGGAGGGACGCTGGGAGTTTTTTTTTTGTCTAACCCGGCAGCAAATTCATCCCCAACGAGTAAATTTTTCTTTTGGCTATATGATCTTACCTTTTGTTTCACTTTAAACCAGGGAATATCCTGTCAACGAGAAGAAAATATGAAAGTCATGCAGAGAGTTTGTCGGCAGCGAATCATGACCGACGAGGTGGCGGCAACCTGAAAAATAGAGAGTGAACCGTTTTGTCGTCAACACATTTTCTATAGCCGCCGATGGCAATGATCCAACTATTCTTCTCCGCCTTCGATCCATTTCTTAGCTCCATCTACCTCCCCTCTTTCCATTCCATGCCTTGTCATCGGCGAACAACAAAGAAGACGATCAAATCCTTACCCAAATGCAAAGTGCAATACATAGAAAAGAGTTGATAAGGGTAATACAAAGTGAAACCATGGTAATATTACATGGTCTAAAGTAAAATTTACTCTTTTTTATTCCTAATAGCAAAAGTAGCTTCAGCTCGTGTGAAATTGTAAAAATAGCACCACGGCAGGCTAGATAGGCACTGTGTGTTACCTACAGTGCTCTTAGACCACGACAGGAATGGGACATGGAGGAGGCCACGTACCGCACTCAGTCCGCGGAAGGAACCTACACCAGTGCATGCATGCATGCTTAATCACTATAGGACAAAAACTTAATCACTAAAGGATAGAAAACATAATCACTAAAGGACAAAAAACCAAAATCATGCATCATGCTTATGTGGGCCAGAAGTGTGGTAGGCGCTGGCAGTGCTCCAATAGCACGAAAGGAACCTGCAACAGTCCGAGGGCTGACATGTTTGCTGCCGCAGCACCACGTCATCCACCGGCAATCGGTTGATCTTGTCGCTATGCCTCTGTCTGGGAGCGCTGTAGGTAACACGCGACGCCTGCTTAGCCTACCATGGTGCTATTTTTATAATTTCGTGTGAGCGGGGACTACTTTTGTTATTCTCAACTACTTAAAATGACTTGGTGGTGGTCTGTTCTCTCCACACCACCACCCTCTCATAAACAATCGGCGTAAACAGGTGGGCCCAAGACCAATCGCTTCCCCAGCCTCCCGAAACCCAAGCTCGCAATTGTATGGTTCTACCCCATCATTCCCACACCCGTTCCGCTTCTCTCTCTCTCTCTCTCTCTCTCTCTCTCCCCCTCGCCCCGCCCCCTCCTCGTCTCTCCTCGCTCTAAAGCTCTGCTCCGCACACCTTCGCCCCTCCCTCGCCGCCGCTGCCTCAAATCCACGGGCTCCGCCCCTTCCCCGTCTCCCCCACTCTTTTGCTCTAATCCGCACGCCTCTGCCCCCTCTCCCCCGCCGCCTCAGCTCCATGTGCTACGCCCCTCCCCAGTCGCCGCTTCCACCGATCGGATCTAGCCGCCATCGCCAGTCGCTACTCCTCCTCTCTCGGAGAGGAGAGGAAGCATAGGCGGTGTCACAACCCCTCTGTCCTGCCGTAGATCTCATGGCCTAAGAGGTGGACGTGCACGGCGGCGGCGCAGGGAGGCGATCCGGCAACGGGGGAGCGGCGCGGCCAGCGGTGGGGGCACACAGTGACTGGCGTTGGCATTCAGGCTCTCTAGGGAGAAGCTGCTTACCAACCGTCGAGCTTGAACAAACGTGGCTACAAACCTTGTAGTTGCAAGCAAGCACGTGTTTGGATTGCAATTGCACTGAGGGAATTTTTTTTAAATAATCTATTTTTATTCGGAATTACGAAAATAATACTACTTAATTTTTTTGTCAGAAATAATCTCGTATCTCTCCATGGCTGGCGACTTGGGATAGTCGCCCTACTGGTGAGCGACACATGTCGAAGTCGCTTAACCGTGAGGCGACTAGACCGTTCACCTCCAAGTCGCCGTACGGTAGCGCGACTCAATCCAAGTCGGCATACGGTAGTGCGACTACGACACCTATCGCTCTGATGCTGGACCGTAGTCGCCCAACCGTTGGGTGACTTGGGATGCTTATATTCCACGTGCGTGGCGGCCCGTGAATAGTCGTCATTCGAGAGAGCGACCCGAGACCGAGAGTGGAAGAAAGAAAGAAAGAGAGGAGAGGGAGAAAGAAAGAGAGGAGAGGGAGAGGGAAAGAGAGGAGAGGAAGAGGGAGAGTAGGAAAAAAAGTTTCTTCGTGTCGACGACGACGACGGTGAGTCTCTAGCATTATTTTGTATGTCTGTATTTTTGAAACCATGGTAGGTTAGCAAGCAGTATCATGTGTATTGACATATTGTTAGCAAATGAAATAATAGTAGGTTAATTAAAAAAAATCCTAGTTTGTATATGGCATGATTAATACAATTAGTTTGGAAGTTCGTATGGAGGAAAATGCTAGTTTATAGAATGTTAAATATATGTATTTATTTGCACAATAAAGAATTGATTACATTTTATTTATAGTTTTGGTTGGATTAAGGAATTATAAAATACTAAGACAAAAATCACACTTACGTGGTTCCAAACCCATAGGATTCCAAAACATGTGAAACTTTGTTTTTTTTTCCTGAAAGCTTCACCTATTATAAATATGCATAAATATGATTCATTTGCCATTGGAATATAATTTAAAAGCTCAATTAACATTAATGCCTTTTAATTTCTTTATTATTTATTTTTTAATTGACAAACCTATGTAATACCTCGCTTATTTTATAATTGATAGGGTCCATGCATATTATTAATAGTTGTAAATAGCATAGTCTTAGGTTTATATATAAAATCATGGTAGGTTACTTTTGAAAGCATGGTAGGTTATGATCAAAAAATAAGTAGACTTAAGCAAGAATACCACTTAATTTGCAGAATTTCTGGAGCTACGCTATAAGTAATTGAACACACTAATTGTGTCGTAATTGCTAACCGAAAATTGATTTGCAGGTATGGCTCACAACCCTGGTGGTTCGGACTGGCATTTTGGCCTGCTGGATAGGTTGGTCGACGCTAGAAGATCAAGATGAGCCGTCGTGTCCGTGATCCGGTTCGCGGGACGACGCGATCGACTTGGAGGTGGTTCATACGCGACACCCCGACGGGCTTGAGATCGGACCCACTGGTAGACAGGTTTGTCCACAAGCTGTACCACTTGTTTTGTGTCATATGCCCACTATATAGTTACTTCTTCGTGCTTTGCAAGCTGAGCCGTGTTGGCCTTCTACCTCTCGCGCGGATGGCGGAGGCCACCGAAGAGGACGGCGCTCCAGTCGATGACGACGGGGAGGTCCAGGTCGGTCCAGAGCGGTCACGACAGTTCCCGTTCGATCGGTCGCTCCTGACAGCCCTGGTGGATCGGTGGCGGCCCAAGACGCACACCTTCCACCTCCCATTTGGGGAGATGACCCCTACTCTACAGGATGTCGCGATGTCGCTTCTACCGCTTATTGGGAGCCCCGCGATTCTCGCCGGACACGCGCTGTTAATCGGCGCGACGCCTCTTTGGGGTGTTTGGGGTTCTTGCGGCGGAGGCCGCACCACCGTACTACGACTTCTCGGAGCAACATCGGCATGGCCCCTCCTGCGGTGGCTTTCGCAGTTTCGGGTACATATGCTACCTATTTTTCATGTTTAGCGATGCACTGTCCTAGTCATTTGACGGGCTTACTAATTATTCGTTTGTGCTTAGGTCGAGCGGATGGTCCCGCAGCCCACCAACAACCAGGTGTTGCGGTACCGAGGCGCACTGCTTGTGGGTCGTTTCTACCGGGTACTATTTACAGCAGACCATGGTGACTCACGACGCCGCTACCGTGTGGTACGCGAGGGCCATCATCGACGGCGAGGAGCTGCAGATCAGCTGGGGATCAGTCGTACTTGCCGCGACGTACCACGACATGTGCGATGCGTGCTATAGGATGAAGCCGACATCTATCCTCATAGGCTGCCCCCTACTGCTGTAGTTGTGGTTGTTCGAGCGTTTCTCTCTCGGACGACCCATGCTGGTAGGCTCCAGTCCGTACAGCGAGGACATGTACCATGGGTACGTGGTGGATCGACCGACCGTAGGGTCCCTTTGGTGCCGTAGACGGGTACGTACTTCCCTATATTTTTACTTCAGTCATATTACAGGTCATCCTTTGTAACATTGTTCTGGATCGCAGGCACAGTATGCACACGTGCAGGTCACACGTGTGTACGAGCACTTCGTGGAGTAGCTGGACCGCCTCACCGTTGACGACACGCGCTAGGAGCCGTACTCTGATTAGGAGACGGAGGGTCGTGGTTCTCGGGGCTGTCCTCGCCAGGCCGGGCGCGACTAGGGCGATCGGGCGATGCGTATAGCTCGTCTTCAACTTGTTCGTCGAGGACTACACGGTGCACAGGGTGATGCGCCAGTTCGGCCTCCGCCAGGTTGTTCTATTTCCCGTCGGGACGAGGGTGCCTGACTCGACCCACGTGTGAGTTACACACAACACATGTTCGTATATGTTTTTGCCAGTTCTGTTACAACAGATTCTAATTGCAGTGGTACGTTTCGCAGGCATAGTAGAAGGGGTGGCACCAGGACGTAGTGGCCGGTGAAGATGGAGCCGTGGGCGAAGGCGAACGCCCACGGGATCGTGATGCGGGAGGATCTACCAGATGACCCCAAATAAGATACGACGAGTACCTTATTTGGTACGCTTCGCAGACATGCACCAGTTGGTGCATGTCGTCGACCTCCCCGCCCAGCATCGGCACCGATCGACGCAGCACTCGTACACCTTCGTGGAACGTGCACCTCGCGGTACATACTATCGTGTTTTAAAATGTCCACGTATGGTTATCTCAATTATAAGTTTGACGCTTTCATGTACTCCTTGCAGATGGACATCAACGTCGAGATTGCCAGGGACGGACAGTCAATCCTGGACAGGATCGGCATTGGTGCAGAGGTGATGCGCGATGAGCTAGTGCAGTTTATCCGTCGGGCCTGCAGTGCGGCGAGGCGTTGCGTGACCCTGACATCGTGCAGGACGGTCCAGGAGGTGGCCGCGTCGGCGCAAACGCCGAGGTCGCCATGTCCTACATCCCAGTCAGGAGGTTCAGGAGGGGCACGTCCACATGCCTCCCCTGCGCCTGCGCCTTCGCAGGCAGGAGGGTCCGGGTGGGCATGTGGGTACGCACCGCGACCGCCACCGTTGTCGTTCCAGGACACCTACCCGATACCACCAGGGCAATATCCTTTCTTCCCCGACCCGTTTGGATAGTACGGCGGGTTTGACCCTTACTCGCGCATGGCCCCCGACCAAGGTATGTTTCCTCTCTTCGGGTTTGTGATCGTCGATATATTTTAGAGATTAACATTATTTGTCCTGCAGGTTACTATTTGCAGCCAGGAGTTGAGCTCTCCCCGCACGGGGACGAGGACGTGGACGCCTACTTCGTGGATCCACTCGGGATGTCAGGGGAGCAGCTGAGCCCGCACCCGTCGAGGTTCTTTCCGGGTCGCAGTTTAGCGGGCCCCCTGTGGGCACGCAGACACAGGTGCCATCGACCCCCGAGGCCTTGGGAGCATGTATCGCCAGGCTCTGAGCGCCTTTCCTGCTTGGGCCTCGCCCCAAAGACCAAGGCTTTAAACCCAAGCGGGGGCATATTGATGGGTGCGGACCGAGTGTGGGACGTGGCGACGACGGAGGAGGTGCTGCGGGTGGCCAGTAGGGGTTCGTCGTTGTGCTATGTGTGCTTGCATTATGTATTTACGTATTCCCTGTAGCATTGTTCTATACCTTGTATTATGTGTTTACGTATTCTACTTTGTAGTTACTATGATATAGTTGTCTATGCATTCCCTCTAGCATTGTACTATAACTTATTCATAGATTATTTACCAATTGTTTGTGACCGATTCGCTAAACCGTTGGACGAATTGGCAAATTTGGCAACAAAAGTGGGCCAGTACTTGCTGCCAAGTCGTCCAACGGTTTAGCGACTAGTCCACGTGTCGCTCAACCGTTCGTTGGGCTAGTACTTGCTACCAAGTCGTCCAACGGTTGAGCGACTATACGATTGTATAGAAAGCCAGACCTGGTCTCGTCACTGTTTCTTTCGTCATTTTTCTCCGCAGACAACCAAAACAGATCAGGAGAGGAGAAAAGGGGAGGGATAGGAGGATAGGGGGACTGAAGAGGGGGAGAAGGTAGGGAGAGGGAGAAGCAGAGGAGCCCGAGTGAGGGAGAGAAGGGGGGAGAGGAGCTTGGGAGATGTTAGACCTGTTCATGGGCCGCCCGACCCACCGGCCTGGCCCGAGCCTGACCATGTTCGGGCCGGGCTTGGGACTGCATTTCTGGCCCGAAGGAAGCCTGTCCTGGCCCGAAATCCCGAAAAAACAATTAAAAATAGAAATCTATTATTTTAATCCTAAAAACGAATTAAATAATGCTTTTTTATTCCGAAAAAGATTAAAATACTACATTTTAATGCGAATTTCATATTTTCTAGCCGGGGCTCAGGCCTGTTGATCTTTGGCCGGGCTTTTCAAGCCCGGCCCGAAGCCCGACCCGGCCCAGCATTTGAACAGGTCTAGGAGAGGTACACAAGGGTAGGAGAGGAGCTCGGGAGAGGGGGTCTGGAGGAGAGGAGCTCGAGACGTCAAAGATAAAGACGAAGGAAGCTCGTTGATAAGACAAAGGTCTTCGCGTGAAGGTAATAGTCTTGTTTGTTCTTGTTCTTGGCCGAATGTAGGTGACATGTAGTTACTTATTAGTTTAGCACGTATATGGGGAATGTATGTCGAGAAATCACTGGTTGCAATGTTTATAATATTTGCAGTGATAAATCAGTCATATTGGAGCCCACAAGATTGAAAGTCCATCACGGTGTTGGTACGGTTCGTGAAGGTCCGTACGGTGTTGACCTAAGTGATTTTCGGTAAGTCACTTACCCGGAGAATGCCCGAATCGGAGATGTCCTACACTGGCTCACGGAAGCTTCTTCTTGGACCCTGAGGTGTGGAGTGTCGTCGTACAAGGGGTTTGGAGTCGGTCTCCCACGCACATTCGGTGGGAGTTGAGCAGACTAATGCGCATGGTTGCATGGAAGGGATTTCTGGAAGGCTGTAGGCGCCGTGGCTACAAGTGCGTGCTACT
Organism: Phyllostachys edulis; assembly: GCA_036346405.1. Taxonomy (NCBI): domain Eukaryota; kingdom Viridiplantae; phylum Streptophyta; class Magnoliopsida; order Poales; family Poaceae; genus Phyllostachys; species Phyllostachys edulis. The sequence continues at coordinate 26,494,666 of CM070549.1, forward strand.
CGTGCAACCATGTCCGAAGGGAGCCGTCGGAGGCCCTGCCGACGGCTATCATCGAGTTGGTGAGAGCAGCTCGGGCACGCAGCGCGCGGTTGATGAAGAACACGCGATGGCCGATGTTGCAGAGGCAGAAGAGGATGAAGTGATCGATGTTGTAGAGGCAGAAGAGCAGGCGGTGACCCATGTTGCTGATGCAGAAGAGAAATATCGTACACCGCACGCTCAGCCTAGTGCACATGCAGATGCGGGGAGCATGTTGACAATATAGTGCGTCAGATGGAGATCGATGACTTGACAGCTCGGGCAGAGGAGGAAGCTTTAGAAGAGAATGGTGATGACTCTTCTGAGGAGGACGAAGGTCACATCCCACAGGAATGGAATAGGGTGGACGTTGAGGGTCTTTCTGTGCACGACGAGCACGAATCACCGTGGGAGTACCATGGGACGGAGGTTCGGCTTCGTGCAATGTTTGCTGACAAGGGATCACTGCAACATGCCATTAAGTTGTGGGCCTTGTCCATGCAATGGACGCTTTCGGTCCTCAACCACCAGAGCAAGACAACCGTGGTCTGCGAGTAGGCTGGGTGTCCTTGCCGTGTGCACGTATGGAGATCCAAGTATGAAACTCACTAGATTGTCTCTAAGGTGGAGGCGCACTCCTGCTTGCTCAGTAATGTTTTGCCGAGGCATTGCAACCTGACGTCCACCTTCATAGCCAATATGATGTACAGAGAGATAGTGAAGAAGATGGATCTAGAGGCCAAGCACATCATGGTGGCTATCGAGCATAAATTCAAGTACAAGATTAGCTACGCGAAGGCATGTCGTGCTAAGCAGAAGGTTTTGGAAAGGAGGTTCGGTACTTTCGAGGCGTCTTACGACAACCTTCCTTGTATGCTCTAGGTGTTGCAGGACAGGAACCCGGACACATACGTTGCTGTCAAAGAACAAGCCATCCACAAGACCGCTATTGGGTTTTCTTGTATCACAGAGGACCTTTTTAGCATTCGGTCCCTGCATCGATGCATTCAGACACATGTTGCCCATGATCTCAGTGGACAGGATGTTTCTAACTGAGAAATACAAGGGCATGATCCTGACAGTAATTGCCGTTGATGATAACAATCAGATTCTGCCCTTAGCCATCGCTTTCGTCGAAAGTGAGAATTTCGATAGCTGGTTGTGGTTCCTTCGACATCTGAAGGAGGGAATAGTTGGAGCACGTCCTGATGTCTGCATAATCCATGATCGCTACCCCGGGATGATGAAGGCCATCCAAAAACTTCAGCAAGATCCCGATGAGTCGTTCTCTTGGCCAGACATGAGGAGCAAATGGTGCATTCGCCATCTAGGGGCGAACTTCTTCAAACAGTTCATGCAGTAACTGTTGATGAAGCTGTTCAAGAGGCTTGCTATGTAAAACCAGCAGTGTAAATTTGATGCATTGTGGGAGATGTTGGACGAGCACACCAGGAAGCATGTCATCGAGAGGAATAAGCGTCCACTCATTCCTGGGGCGGCGCTGCCCGAACGCCTCACACCACTACGGGAGCTCGACCCTCCCCGTTTGATATGGAGGACGTCGAGGGATATCAGGTGCTTCTCCTATTGGATTGAGGCCGAGCCATTTGAGAAGTGGTCCTTGCAGCACGACACGGACGGTGCAAGGTTCGGCATAATGACCACTAACCTTGCTGAGGTGTACAACTGGGTTATTAGGGCCCTCCATTCTCAGCCCCTTGTTACCGTCGTGGAAGGCGTTCTGCACGGTACAATTGGATATTACAGGGAAAGGCATGCAAATACGGCACTTCATGCAGCCAACCCACATACACCGTACTGCTCGAAGATTAGAGCATACATGCAGGCCAAGACCGAGAAGGCTCAGTTGCACACGGTCTTCGTAATGGGCAATACGGAGCATCGTTTCGACGTGGTCCTTCAAGGCAGAGCCGAATTTGGGACGGCTCGGTCTCTTGTTACCCATGAGGTATGCATTGGAGACCATGTGAATGAACCAAGCTGCACATGCAACAAGCTAAAGCTCCTTCACAAGCCATGCTCTCATGTCCTCGCCGCGTGTGGGACCATCCACATAGACTCTTCTAACTTCATATCAGAGTACTACATGAAGGAGATGGTGCAGCAGGCGTAGTGCGGCGAGCTAAGAGGCTTCAGGGTTGTGGGCAACTTCGCCACGTTGGACACTGCATAGAGGACTTGGCTTCCGGATCTTGACCTGTTGAAGGGGGGGAAGGGCCATCGGCAGAGTCGTCGCATTAGGAACGATATGGACAAAGGGGAAGCTGGAGCGGCAGGTAGACATTGCGGCCGCTGCCGCTAGGAAGACCACACCGTGAGAACTTGCAAGACAACTGCCGACACGTAGGAACACCAGCATGAAGTAACTTGTATTAGAACTGCTAGCATGTTGTAACTTGTACTTCAGTCAGTACTTTGGTTGTTGTATCATATTTGCAAATTTTAACTTTATTTGAAGTGTCAATATCTCGTCTTCATTGTATCGGATAATGTCTGATATGGAATAGCTCGGTTTTCAGGATGAATCAGAATAGTGTACTGCACGTTCATTGTGACCTCTCCCTTAGGGAATGAATGACGCCTTGACAAGACCAAATGGGGTAGCTTTGCGCAGTGACAAGACCAAAGGAGACAACTTTGCGCAAAGGATAAGACCAAAGGGCGACTTTTGCGCAAAGGACAAGACCAAACGGGGCAGCTTTGCACAGTGACAAGACCAGACGGGGCTGACTGCTTTGTGCAGAGACAAGACCAAACGAGGTAGCTTTGTGCAGTGATAAGACCAAAGAAGACAGCCTTGTGCAGTGACAAGACAAAATGGGGCAGCTTTGCGTAGTGACAAGACCAAAAGAGACAGCCTTGCGCAGTGACAAGACCAAACGAGGCAGCTTTCTGCAGTGACAAGACCTAACGGGGCTGGTTGCTTTGCGCAGTGACAAGACCAAATGGGGGAGCTTTGCGCAGTGACAAGACCTAACGCTAGCAATTTTTCATAATGACAAAGCAATACTCTGCCTCGCAGACTACTCACATAAAATTTACCACACCGTGCCAACCCTGTGGCTTATTAAAGGAGGTGGAAGATATCTGGGAGAGAACACTACACAACCAAACCTAACACTACACCAGAGGTTGGTTCACTACGTCAGGATGGACAACCTGCAGAAGTAATGGGACGAGATCCGCGAACTAGCAAGGGCTGCTGGGGAGCGGGATGACCAAACAAGGGTTGCTGCGGCCCGGGTCCGGCAAGAGGAGCTTGCCAGAATGGTAGCTCTCCACAATGAGGCTCCCAGAGAAAGAACCTCTTCCGTATCGTTCCAACCGAAGTTTCGCAACACCCGCCAGAGGAGACGCCGCCTGCTGGTGTAGGGACCCATGCAAGTTCTTCAAGTCTAAGCAATGCCGAGGCGGGCATGCGCATCGGGTTGCGCGAACTACTCCAAAGTGACTATCTCTACCGACGTTGGGACACGAGCAGCTATCGGCAGCCGGTAAGGACTAGTTAAAGTGTGTTCCCCTACTATTTCTCTTTCAAAGTATGCACTAACAACCTCTCCCGTCTACATGTAGTCCCCGGATCCGCTATGTGGCTATCGCAAGTGGATCGACCAAGAGATCCACCCACATAACTAGTGGTCTCTCGACTCCACCGAGTGGGATGCCAAAAGAGCCCGCGAGATCTGGGAGGAGGAACGTCACACCGACGAGCAAAACGAGCACATACGTCGGGAGACAAAAACTCATCTCGAGGCGTGCCGGTGCAGGGAGCGTGAGGCTCGCGAGAGGGAGCGCGAGAGAAAGAGGGAAATGGCGGTCAAGGCCAAAGAGGTCGGCGAGGAGTTCAACGCCGAGCTAGCAAGGAAGGGAAAATGGCCCCTGTACTAGTTCGCTGTCGAAGGTCGAATCTATTTCCATTCTAAAAAGGCGTATATGTATCGTAGGAGTACTTCGGTTTGTTGCATCGTGCATGATGATGTTTCTTATGCACGTAACCAAACACTATGCGTCGTGTTATTCCCAGCTTCATTATAAAATCTATTTTAATCTGCAACATCAAATCTCCTCGTCTTTTCGTATTCGATTCTTCCGTGTTATTCCCAGCATCATTATAACGACAACCAACAACATGTATCACTTCTGGGCAAGGCCTGGAAATATTATTTGTGAAGGATATATACGCTGAAGTATCAAAGGTTATCAATCCACAAAAAGATTTTCAATCCATATATATATTTACGCTCAGTTAAAAGGGTGGTCTTATATATGGTTCACATATAGATTCTCTACTTGTAAGTTATGGATAGTTTGAGAGGGATTAACTTTAAAAAATTTGCAAAAAAGGATTAAATAATATAAAAATGATGCCTCCAGCCAATTGTCGCCCCCATGTTATTCCCCGGCGCATCGTAATATCACTTACCTTCCTACTTACGACTCAATACTATCTCAATCGTCCTCACAAAATTCTTCAGAAATTTAGCGCACTACAATAATATACGACGATCATGAAATGTTATTGCGAGTCTGACAAATTTCGTACCATTGATATTCTACGAAAATAACAAACAGATCAACCAACCTTGTCACCACACTTTTATTTTAAATAAATAACATTATACAATAAGATTTGCTAAATGTAATACATATGAAATGTAATATTTATTCTTACACAATTATTCCAATCGGCTTTATTGAATAGGACAGGTATTACCTAAAATCGCCCAGTGGTTAGACAACTTGATCTAAGTCGCTCCACTAATGGGCGACTTAGTCAAATCGCTCAACTAACGGGCGACGCCAACGCATGTCGCTCGCTGGTTGTGCGAGTTAGAGGCGAACGGTCCAGTCGCCTCACTTTTAAGCGACTTCGATATGTATCGCTCATCAGTAGGACGACTATCCCAAGTCGTCTAACCATAGAGCAACACGAGGTTATTTCTAACAAAAAAAAAGAGTAGTATTACTCTAATTCTAATAAAAATAGATTATTTTAAAAAAAATTCTGCACTAAGGTAAGCTTGTTTGACTATTTATTTTTTTCCTTGTCCTTTTCTGTTCTTCTCCGTCTCCCATCTCCTCCTTCTCTGCAACACTATATGCAGTGAGTGATCGGCGGCGAGGAAGAAGTGGGGACGGGGCACGGCGACTCAACGGCATGCGCGCAAAATTGGATCTAGGGGTACTCTCCGGCGACTCCCATCCCTCTGGGTCGACGCCGTCGCCTCCGTCTCCTGACGCCGCCGTGGCTGCTCGGTCGTAGTCCTCCCTCCCTCCGTCTAGGGTAAGCCCGACGCCAATAATTCCCCTCTGCCTCGATCCATTTGGTTGATTTGGATGGGGGCGTGGCGGCGGTTGAGGGAGTAGTTCGAGGCGACATATTTCTACCGGTCTCTTTCCCCTTTCTCCATCGCCTCCGGCCACGGTTATCAAGCGTCGCTCCGGCACTACTGCATCGTCGAGCTCTGGTGCCGCGACCGCATGCCCGTGTCCACCAGTCCACTACTACCACAACAAAACCCTTGCAAAAAGAGGGCCACAGCGTTGGCGCGTAACGCCGACAATGCTTGGGTCACGAGGTGTGCTGGGCTGCTGCAAGGGACTCGGCGGGTCACGTGGGGAAGATGACGCCAGGCAGACGCGGGGCCAGTCCCATACGCATCCACATGGAAATCCTCTCTCATGCGCATGATCTGACGCCGCCGCAATACAACCTCTTGTTCGACGCCTACCTCCTGTTTGATGAAATGCCTAGCCTGCTTCCCACCCCAACCCTTGATTTCCAGGTCAGTCCTCATTCTTACCTTGCTTGATCTCATTTGTTTCTGTATTATTTCATTTATTTAGTTTATGTGCTCTCTGATTTAATTTTGACATAGCTCGTAATCCACTATCCTCCTATGCCTTTAATCATAACAATATGATGCTCATTGCAATGCATATGCAGCTTTACCATACAGCTGGGCGGACATGATATGCTACAAAATGGAGCAAATGACCTGGGTCAATGCTCAGATGAATAATTTATGTCTACGATTTTATTAGTAAACAAATTATGTCAAAGATTACATTTATATTTTAACTTGAGTCCATGCTTGCTTACATGTTATGAAGAATCACATATAGTGTATCAATTTGTGTAAATGTGAGAATGCAGTATGTCTGTAATGTGGCATTGTGATTTCATTTTTCTTTCATCGTAGAATGTAGATACCACACACGCTGCAGCCCTGTGGATTCCAAGGATAGTGATACATTGGATGCCTGCCAACCTCAGTGTTAGCTTCCATTGTTGCTGTGGATGGGTCTGAGAAGCTCCACCCAAAAGGTATGTGCAGATCCAATAGGCAAAATCTTCATTATTATATCTGAATATCGGTCAAATGAATAAGTGACAAGACTAGCAGCCAAACAATACTCTGTCATCAAATAAATTGACGACAGTTTGACAGGAAAGGTTCTGTCATCAATTCATTTGGCGACATGATCCTATCGGCATCTTCCACCATAGCATGTCGCCAAATGAATTGGCGACAAAAGCCTATTTTGTATTTTTATTTAACATGTATTTATTTTTGTAATTATATTAAAAAATTCCGTGTTTGTAGTACTCACAGCATTCACTATCAAAGGTTGCTATTCTAATTGTTAAAGCGAGGAGCACAATTAAATGTTTGCTTTTTTTTTCCCTGGAAGGAACGGTGGTTGCTTTTTCCCCTGTAACTCTTATGGTGTCATTATCCGCTTTGTGGTGGTGTTCTAGAGCACCAGTTAGACCCCTTTCTATTTTCTCTAAAATTATGTGGTTAATTCGGTTGCATATCTGAGGTTATAATTCCAGGTCGGTGCATCTCCGAAATATGGCCCATAATTTTTTGTTGGGCTCGCTCTTGCTAATAGCTTAACCAATAAAAAACAAAATGATACAATATGACATTAGAGATGATCAGGATATGACATTAGCTGTGTGTTATTCATCTCCTGCACTAATTCTTTGTGCTTTCATATTTACCATGCATACTACTCCCTTTAGTTTTAAAAAACAAGTTAACGTCTAAAACGACTTGTTTTTTTTTGAACCGGAGGGAGTATGATGATGTTTGGAAGGCACATAAGGTGTCAACCATTGCCATCTTTGTTTAATCTACCTTTTAAAATGAACGGTTATGTTCTTGATGCATGCTCGTGTAAGATTTAGAATGCTGTCGTAACGCACGGGCATACGTGCCGGCTTGGTCTCCTCTCTCGCTTTGACCCATCGTTTCAAAGCAAACAGCACGTCGCAGGGAAAGCAATTAATGGCACGCATGCTAATTGCATGTCTTTGCGACAGCTTTTCGGCTGAATTATTTGCGCATGAATGACCTACTAGATGAATTGCTGTTGAACAGCCTGCAGTAACAGAACAGGTGGCGAAATGGGCCCTCGTGCCGACACAACTACGATTAGGCTCAGCACGGTCGGTCCGGCTACAGCGCTGGGCACGATTAGCTCGGTCGACGCCGTCGCCGTGCCCTGTGCCGGCCATGCCGATCGCCTCCTCACAGACCGCCCTACGTAGGAACTCGTATGTCAACGTAAAAGATAGGATTGACTGCAGGAAGAACCTCAGTCAATCTGTTTCTTTTTTTTCCTTGTTCATGTAGCATTGAAGTGAGAGAGAGAGAAGAAAGAAGACAGACCATCATTTCCAGTTGCTGTTGGACGGCGATGTCGTGTTCGTGTAGAGAGAGAGAGAGAGTTGGACGTCTCAGGAACATATTTTGATGATCGGTTGGTTCGTCGATGGATGGATGGACGGGTGGGGCGCAGGTAGGCAGGGCCCCGGCGCCCCAGTGTCAAAATAAAATCTTTTTGTCTGTACCGCTACCCTCGCGCACAACGTCGCTGCGAGACCGTCGTGATGACCACTTGATTAACCGTGCTTTCTTTCACGGCCCTTTTCCTTTTGGGGACACTAATCCATGTTAATTTAAGCTACTTCACTGACACCTTTTCCCTTTTGTGTTCTTTTCCCTGCACACAAAACATTTGCATTGCTTGCTTGCTGATAAAGAAAGCCAGCGGCTGTGATTATGTGTCATTGCAGCATCAGGTGGTGATTAGGACATTTGTACGGCGGCACTTCTTGATCCTTCCTTCTTGTTAACATGGGGACCTTCAACAAAGACATACTAAAAATACCGCCACAATTAGTACGATTCCGTAAAAAGACCTCTGAAATTCCTCAAATTCTAGAAAGAGTACGGTTACTTCTAGTTGAAACGGAATGGGTCATGCTACGTTCATTTTACTCCAGAGAATGTACCACGTCTTAAATGCATCACCCCTTCGTTGCTGCTAGTTCTAACCTAAATCTCACTTCAGCATTAACATGCCCCTGCCTGTAATAACTCACAACACAGGGATGGGAGCAGTTGGGAACAACAGTGCAAGGTATGGAAGGGCAGCAAATGGAGGCCCGCAGAAAGGACTGAACAGAAAAGTGGGGGAGAAATTAATCAAATCATATCCATGGCAGGGGATCAGATGGGAGCTCGAGGCCTACACGTTGCCGTGTCGGGGGAGCAGAGCAGCGCAGAGGCAGCAGGTGTGCGACAGTGACAGTGTGAGAAGCTGCAGAATCACAGGCAGAAGCAGTCGAAAGCCGTGCGCCTGAACGCGACAGTAGGTTGCGGCGCGGCAGACAGACCAGCCACACAGCAACAATCCCTTGTTCCTGCTGGGCTCTGGTCCCGGACAACACGGCCTGCAGCCGCACTGTGCAGTGTACTACTCAGACGCGAGTTTACTGAATCTAATCACAGCTTCGTAGTATCATGTGGTGAGGGGCAATTTGTTCTGCCGTGTTAGAGACTTAGGCGTGTTAGGGTGTTTGGTGAGTACTAACATCTTGTTTAGCTTCATGTTTGGACGTAAAAGTTCTCCATACTTACCCTTGTTTGTACTTATACAATGTCATGTACCCAAGCTAGCAGGCTCTTTCCGACTTGACAAGTACTACTAGGTACTTGGGTTTGAATGCTTTTTTAGAAACTTTTGTTCTTTGCAAGCTCCTAGACACATGCACTAGACATTCAGAGCAACTTCTTTTCTTCTTACTAGGAAAAGTGAAAGAAGCCTCTTGTCTATACTTAAAAAAATTTAAAGAGAAACATCTTCACTAACCATGACTAAGGTAACATGATGGAGCACAATCATCACATTTGGGTCATTAACGGATCAGGCAAAGACAGTGTTTTCGAGAGAGTAAAATGCAAATGTAATACTGCAGCCATAGAAAACAGATGAATATTTACTGTAGAAAAAATAATGTAATACTTTATTCAAGCTAGCTTTTGTTTTTTTTATCGGACGGAAGAGGACCCTATCTTATTATATGTAGCCATGGGAGGGAGAAAAAGACAGGCATGGTTTGTTACTTTTTCTGCTACTTGGTTTACTAGTTCATGAAATTGTTGTCAGTGAGTAGCTAGTAGACAAGCTCATGATCTCGTTTACTAGTTCATGATCTCGTTCGAGTAGACAAAGACTAGCTCATAGGAGTAGAGTAGGCGGCCACTACATAGGAGACATGGCATTAATGAGCTACAATCTTCTACTGCTTGGCAACAGAGTCAATACAGGATCTTTCGGACTCAGGACAAATTAATATTTTTTACACTGTCCAAGGTAATATAGTTAGACCATGTACAATGGCACAATGTCAGCTGTTTGTAAGTTTTGACATGTAGAATACAAGATGATGAGGAGAGGGGGAGTGCATAGAGAATTGAGACGTCTCTTATGTAGTAGTCGACTGTAACACACTAATACGGGAAACAAGTCATATTGTACACGGAGAAGCTGTCTATAGAGACATGTAAAAAGATAACCCATTGTATGAGCTGTCTACAGGTGACGTGGATGGTTGTTATAGACAGTAGCTGTCTGTACCATTGTACATGCCCTAAAAGCATATATAATAACTTGTTTTCTAGGGCATCTCCAATAGTATATTTATTGTCATCTCTTAGCTATGTCATGTCAACAAAATGCTACATGAAGGAGAGAGAGAGAGAGATCATATGTCGTCTCTTCTTGAAGAGACGATCGTGCACGTGAAACAAGACATGATACATTAATATACTTTAGTTGACATGTAGGACCATTTCAAAAAAAAAAAACTATAAAATACAAATGTTGGAGAGTATGCTAGAGACTATCTATTGGAGATGTTATCTTTAAAGATGACGTAGCATATGTTAGAGACAATGTTATCTCTAACTATTGGAAATGCCCTTAGATTGTTACTAAGAGGGGAGAGAGAGAGTATTCAATCTAATAAAAAGAAACAAGTCTTCCAATAGATTGTTTCTTAAGCTTGTGTCTAACATTTTAATTGCTTCAAGTGTGCATGATTCTTGATGATCAATAATGAAGTACAACTTTATGGCCTACATGTTTTGGCTCATTTATCATATCAATAATAAAGTAGGGCTGCACAAGTGATCCAGTGGATATTTTGCTTGGAGACAATGGGACCCACAAAACATGTTTTTAAGTAACAAGTAAGTCTCCAATAGAGTATTTGGTTGTTTCTTGTGTCTTGGTATTAACAATTTGCTGATTTCTTCATCTAGAAACAATCTCACATTCTCTCCTCCACATCACCTAAATACTAATGTGGCAACCCCTTAGTAAAAAGTGACGTGGACTGTTGTAGGTGCTCTAACAAAAAACTGTTCAACCAATATCTCAAGAATAAAAAAAAGTGAGGAGAAAGTGTTGGCTAGTAGGCTATAACAGCCTCAATTTTTATTTTTCAGCTAAAAATAGTTGTTTTATTCATTTCTAAATTTTTGAGCAATTTTCATAATTTTACAAAAGTGTTTTCCTATTTTCCCGAGTCTAAAAGCTTTTTGAAGGTTTGTTAAAACAAATTTAAAGTCTGAAAATATTTTATTTGGATTTCGATTGTTGTAAAGTAGCTCTATAAATTTTCTCCGTATTTCTGGAGTTCATTTCAGAGCTTAAAAATCATTTCTGGAATTTTCTAAAATTTAAAATCAATTCTAAATTCTCTAACATGCTCTCGGTCGAAACAGTAGCCACGACTCAGCCTGCCTTTGCTTTTGGCCCAAATCCCGACCCAACTCCGTCCTTAGTCGAGCCGCTTTTAGAAGTATGTCTTCCTAAAGCGTAAGTGTATTCCCGTAACTTTACGCTTTCACTTAACCCGATATGGGGGCCACTGGACCCACCCCATCAGTCTCTGTCTCTCTTCTCTCTCGCTTGCTCTCGTTGACGCGGGCCCTACTCGTCAGCTGCTGCATCATCGTCTTACTCTTGTCGACAGCCATGGCGCCACTGTAGTTACTCAACGCGCCCATCTTTTCTAGCACGTCCCCCACCCCATCGTGCTCATCTTTTCCCTCTCCGCAACACGTTGTGCTCCTCTCTTCTCCATGTCTCCTCTCTTCTCCCCAGCAACGCCATGTTGCAACGGAAGTATTTCCCAAAGTGACCACGTCCATATCTACCTCATGCGTAGCCCCGCCTCAACATGGTTCCCTTTTCTTCGCCATAGCGCGCCGCGCCCCTCCTTCCTTTCTTTTCCTATTCTTTTCTCTGTCACGCCAGCTCTACCGCCTGTCTACCTTTGCCTCCCCCAAGCTCACGTCTCAACCCACCTTCTCACCCTCTCCAGTATTGCACTCTCTCCTGAGGCCGCATTGTCGCCTTCCGCCGTGATGATAGGGCCCCACTTCGCACCCACATCACACAATAGTCGTTCCCCTCCGCTCTGGCTATAAATAGCCCCGGCCGAGCACGCATTCCCCCTCACCCCACATCACCTTCCTCCCTCCTCTGTAGTAGCTTCCTTTGTAATTCTTTGGTTTGGCTAGAGCGCCCCTCCGCTCTGGCTATAAATAGCCCCAGCAGAGCACACATTTTCCCTGCCTTCACCGCTGTCGCCGCTGATCACCCGGCCACCACCACTGTGCTCCGCTACCCCTGTAGAGACCACCTGGTGAGTTCTTGGAGCTCACTTGAGGCCTTTGCGCTACTTATTTTTGGTCGAATTAGTGTACAGTGTAGTCACCATTGTAGTAGTGTCTCCGCCGTCGGGCCAACCCCGGTGACCCTAGGTCCCTATGCCCACTCTCTATAGCATTGCAGTAGCCCCCTGAAGCCATTGTACTCTCAATTATTGCTCCCGGTCTCTCCTGTACCAAGTTCCTCGCATGACTGTGACAATTCCCGCCGCTCAACAGTCAACACCATCATGTTGCCGCCTCCGTCCACTACTTCGACTGCCGCCACCACCATTAGCTTCACTATCATCTCTGCATTCCAGTTTGCCGGTTGGCCGAACCCCTTCATCACCCTATCGCCACCGGTGAGCTCGCCAAGCCGCTCGGCCATGGCTGAAGCCACCCAGCCCTGCTCCCTTCATGTTCTCTCTCCCTAATCAGTGGGTCCCACTCGAGTATTGTTTGGTTAGGCGCTATTTACGTAGTTAAACTAATTATTCACTTTATGTGGGCGCAATTCATTAAGTTAATTAGATTTGTAATTTGAACCAATTTAAAACGTTTAGTCACTGACATCATGGCCCTACCTGTCAGCCTGAATTACAATTAATAAATTACGGACTAGTGGACCCCACCTGTAAGCCACACAAGCATTTCCCCCGATAATTTCCTTAAGAAAAGAAAATAGAAAATCAAATTAAAAACCCTAGCACATTGTTTTCCCTCTCAATTAATACGATTTTCCCTCCCGCAAAACTTCCAATGATCTGTTCTCCCTCATACGAACTCCGTTTGACCTCGTTCTTGTTCCTATTTTTTAAAATCAAGAGATTTCTTCCAGTACCAACAAAATTTAATTTTGAGCTTTGTTTGAATTTATTTGGGTTATTTGGCTTTCCCCCATATATAAAGCGATATGTCGGATATGTTCGACATCGAACCGAAGCAAGACCAAGTGTTCACCAAGTAAGGCAAGCACCCCCTTTGATCATATTGATCCCAATTTTCAAATGATGTGTTGCTTCATTATAAATTATTTGTTGCATGCTTAATTTAAATAAAATTGCTATATTTGCACTAGAACTTAGATATTATCCAATATTGAATTGAAACTTCCTTGTCATCGAAATACTTTCCGTTGTCACCCTAGGATTAATTACCCATTTACTAGAATTAATTGGTGGGACTTAGTCTAATTTAAGCAATAAATGCTTAGCCATGCTTAGTAGGAAATTGCGGAAAAATCAAGAATAGTGATGACACATTTTGGAAAATCATTTGTGAAACATTTTGGACTTAGAAACACTTGTAGAAAAATCTATGTTGGGAAAATTGAAAACAAAATGATTTTGGTTTGGGTGCGAGGTAGGATTCATTGTAGTCTGCCCGGGTTGTGGAAAACAGGTAAGTCTGATTGTGGGGCCAACCTCACGGTGCAAAGTTGTGTCTGCTGTTAGGATTTTGTTCTGGATAAGCGACCAAACAAAGAATTTACACCTGTTCTCTGTCTAGCTTTCCGGATGAGGATTGTGTTATAGCGCTCGTAGTTCTCCTGGAATTGAGCAGAGAAATTTTACGGTACATTCTACCGGTAGTATATGGTGGTAGTATAAATCAAATATGACCATTGATTTGTTAAAGCCATAATATACTTTTCTTTGTATTTATAATATTTTGTGGAGGTATTATGGACTTTTTCAACTAGGGTTGAAAATATTACTCGTGTGTAATGTGATCTGCATATGGGCAATTACAATTATATCCTTCTTGAAATTCTACTACTCATACTATCAGGTGTAGTATAACTAAATCTTAAATAAATTGAATTATTAGATATAAAAGAATAAATAATCCATATTAAATTGAGTATACAAGAGCATGTGACTCGGCGGAGTACGCTCCATCTGCAAAGCAACTGATGTCTTAGACTTTTATAGGCTGGGTTCGAATTGTACATTGTGCATAGGAAAAAGGCCATGCCAAAGGCTTCCATAACGCCGTTGCCTACGTTGACCATAGCGCGCTGCGACAGCACAAGATGTGTGAGGGCATCTCCAATAATGTATTTTATTGTCGTCTCTTAGCCATGCTATATCAATAAAATCCTACGTGAAGGAGAGATGGAGAGGAGAGAGACCACATGTCGTTTCTTCCTGAAGAGACTGTCGTGCATGCGAAACAAAGACATGATGCATTAATCTACTCTAGTTGACATGTAGGCTTGTTTCAAAGAAATTATAAAATATAAATGTCGGAGAGTGTGATAGAGATTAACTATTGAAGATTTTGTCTCTAAAGATAATATAACATATGTTAAAGACAAAATTATCTCTAACTGTTGAAGTTGGCTTGATGGTACTCAAAGATTTATGGTAGTAACAAGTAAGGAAGCGAGTGAATATCCAATACTGGAAAGCGGTAACTACGTACTGTCCATGCGTCGGTCGAGATCCCCTCCATAACTCCAACCATCTCTCACTGTTGGTGATTTAACAGGTCATGTATTATGATGTTTCACTCATTCATATGTGTGTGTTACTTGAGCTGTACCCCAAGAATCTCCTTTTCCTCTCAAAAGTGGGATTGTGTTCGGCTGGGGCCGTAGTACTGCCAACAAACGGCTCACCGTCTCTTAGTCAGTCACGACTCACACTGTGTGTGAGAGAGAGGGGGGTGGCCGGGTGGGGGGCTTGTGAGGTTAACTTGATGTGAAGACTGAAGACCGAAGAGGGCCATCGAGGGATCAAATTCTGATGGATTCTCTGCCTTAAGTGGGGCCTAGAGCCCTAGACACGAATCATTCCATATATAATTATGTATATGCTTGTGAATCGAGCATGCTATATACTATTACTCTCTCAGTTTTTAAATACATGACGTTTGATCAAATATACAGTTAAATTTATCTAACTTTGACTGATAATATATGAAAAACTATTTAGATTGATCATGAGTGAATAGTATCATTAGATTTGTCATGATAAGTATTTTCATAATATAATAATTTTGTAATTTTTTACTAACAAAATCATATGAAAAATAATGGTCAAAGTTAGATAAGTTTGACTGCACGCTTGGTCAAACGTCATGTATTTAAAAACAGAGGGAGTACTATATATGCGGATAGTAGTGGGGCCATCAATCAGTGGCCTGGCTGGTCCGGTCTTCACCTGACCTGGTGCCGTGCGCATGGGTGCAATGAGGTTAGTGCATGCGGACAGACCGAACGCTGTTACCCGTACAAATGAATTTTAACAAGTTTTGTAATTTGTAGTGCTAATAAGTAGTAATAATTCATTCCATGTAAGGCGCTGAAGTCCACTACTAGTTTTCTCGAACAAGCCTGAATCTACATGAATAAGCCGGGTTCTCTCAAGCAAAGCGTGTTAAACTACTAGGCTAATTAGGTGCCTGGCATCTTGCTAATAGAAGCGGCGAAGCGATTCACAGGCAGCCGTGGCGCAGGAAGGACCACGGGCAAGGCACCGCACGTCGCTAGGTAGGTAGCT
Source organism: Phyllostachys edulis (assembly GCA_036346405.1). Classification (NCBI taxonomy): domain Eukaryota; kingdom Viridiplantae; phylum Streptophyta; class Magnoliopsida; order Poales; family Poaceae; genus Phyllostachys; species Phyllostachys edulis. Next base: position 26,510,231 of record CM070549.1, read on the forward strand.
GCCAAACCAATGCAAAGCGCGCGCGTCAGACGCAAATCAAGCAAAGCTCGTCCTCTTCCTCTATTAGCCGCCCGCCCACGCCGTGTTGCCATGGCGTTGTAGTGTCAGTATACGTACGTAGAGACTGATCGAGTACATGTTAACTGAATGGAGCAGGGCATGGAGGCCTGGACGCATGCATGCAGTGTAACGTGCGTGCGTACGACGGTACGAGCACAACCGATTGGGTGGACGGCCGCCGGCCGGCCATGCATTCACTGACCTTTGAGCTTTGACAAGCCGGACACGGGACACCTAAGCCAGCCAGCTAGCATTAATGGTAAGTTGTCGAAATGATGCGTGCATGCATGCGCCCGGCCGGCCGCCGTCCTTGGTAGAATTATCGATGGACCGGGATGACTTTGCGTAGAGACCATTTGATATGGGCCTGAATGATAAACATTGAAAATAGAAATTGAATACAAAATTAGATAAATATTAACTGAAAAGTACAGAGATTGATGTTTTCTGATTTTGAAAAGTGGTATAATCGATCGCTGCCAGGGTCGACCGGCCGATCGACCAGGTCGCCGACCGCCAGGATGATAGTCGACCACCAGGGTTGGCGGTCAGACCGGCCTGGTGGCGGCGATCTGACCGGCCACGGCGTTTCAGAGACAGTGAGCCGTGCTGAATTTTGAGAATTGACCTAGTGGGTCATGGAATTGATGCATATGTGTTGCATGATGCATGTTTTGGCTAACATGAGTCAAATTGCAAAGAAATTGTACCTGTAATTGATTAATTGATATATTGTTGTGTAGTGACGCTACGAGCCAACTACGTACGGTCAACGGCGAGGATGTTTGGAGACTTGGTTTGGTGAAATCAATTTCCAGAACGATCTAGGATGTCGGGTGAAGTGGTTGATCTCAAGCAAGGCACAAGGTGGACAAAAATGACAAGAACAATAAGTTTGGTGTAACAGGTTGCATTAAATGACTTGAGCCGATGTAAGTGTTGAGGCAGTCTGGTGGGAGCTGTATGAGATAGACTTGCCGGTACGAGGAAAGCCATTGATGAGCTACGCATGGCGAATCATGGCATTACTTCAGGAGATTGGACTTGGTCAAGGATGGAAGGATCGAGAAGTGGTATTATGGTATCTTCACCAAAATACCGGGTTCGTGACTGTAGGACCGGAAAGGTGACTAGAGGGGGGTGAATAGGAGCTTTATAAATTTTTCGCTTAGATTGGATTCAATTCATATTTCACTCCAATAGCTATGAGAGCTATGAAGATCAATCAATAAGCAAAGTGGAAGGCTTATGTTGACTCCTAATCAACCCCAAAACATAGCAGTTAAAGAACACATATGATGTGCTGAAAAACCAAAAATTGGTACGACCGCAGGCAAATGAGTGGTACGACCGGACATCAGTACGACCGGTGTACAAACCGCAGTACTACCGATAATTGGTACAACCGCAGGTAAATAAGCGGTACGACCGATTATCCTGGAGTTCAACCCGACAGTTTGAAAATGAAGACCAAAAATGATATAACTTTTGATTCACCTGACTAAACTCCATGAAACTTGAACCATGTCTTCTCTAGGAGGTTAGGAACCTATTCTAATCAAAGATTGACTAGATCCACGTCAAAGTTCCAATCTTTTGCAATTTGAGTGAAGAAGGTTTCAAAACCGAGTAACAAACCTAAACATGATCTAAACCTTACTCGTGGGTAAAGAATGATTAAGATGATCTTAGATGCACACCCACATGTCACAGCAAGCTAGATCACAGCAAGTACTCGAGGGAAAACCAACAAGACATCAAAAGACTCAAAATCAACAAGAAGAGAGCAAGAACATGAATAAACTCATCTTAGGGAAAACTTGCTTAGATTGATTCGAATTTGATGGATGTTTACAGCTACTCCATCTTGGAGAACAAAGCTCAACCAAGGAGCACACAATCAATTCACTCCCTAGAACCCTAAGCCTCTCCTTTCCTTTCTAAGCCCTAAGACAAACTAGTGTTTTACAAATGAAGTGCTTGGGGGCTGTTTGACAGCACCCCCTCCTATTTATAGTGAGGCCTAGCTTCTAGAAGAGTTAACCCTAATGGGCTCCTGTTAAGGCCAAACACAAACAAGATATACGCACGCATCTTAAAGCGTCGTCTTCATCTTCTCTTGACCTAAACCGCTTCTCCACGCACCGACTTGCGCCGCAGTTTAGTCCAAGGTCACAAAGGCGATATTTGGTGAAATTACCAAAATACCCCTTCTTGATCTTTCTCCGAAGACCGAGTCCAATCTTGATGAAGTAATAGCCTGCTTCGCCACGTGTAGGTTGATCAACGGCTCTCATCATGTTGGCAAGTCTCTCCCGTCCGGCTCCCGCCGAAACCACCATGGCACTTGCACCGACCCCCGCGCCGCTTGATCCAACCAGTTGCACCGAACTGCCCGTTCGGTCACTTTTGTCCATTCTGCGCCAAGCTTGAGTCCATTGAGCTCACCCGGCATCCTCGATCGTTCTGGACCTCAGCTTTCCAAGCTTAGTCCCGATCATCCTCACCGTTGACTGTCGTTGACCTCCAAGCGTCCTGCACACAAATAGACAAAGAAATTAAATCCGGGAATAAGTTCTTCACAACTTGACCCACGTTAGTGAAAACATGCATCATGCAACACATATGCACTGAAGCCCATGAACTTGACCTAATGAATAACCATTTCTCCCAATAGATCGACAATCTCAACAAATTCGGTACAACCGCCATATTACCAGCGGTACCACCGATCTTCGGTCGTACTACTCCAATAACAGCGGTCGTTCCAATTTCCAGTGAAGACCAGAACTCCACAAAACATCTTCTCTGGAATTAACCTACCGCAATATATCAATCGGTACAACCGCACTCCGGTACTACCGCCATTGAACTTGCGGTCGTACCACGCTTTAAACGGTAGTACTACCGATTCTCTTGATACTTTGCTGAAAACAACACTTTCGACAAAACTTCAAAGCTATTGCCAATTGTCTTATCATCCTAAGATCATGAGAATATCCCCATGATATCCACAATCTCCCCCTTGATGAACACATTGGCAATTTCCCAAAAATGTAAGTTTTGAGGTTTGAGAAAGAAAAACTCAACGTTTACGCGCAAAGGCACAACTTGGTCCAAATGCAAGAGAAAGCAATGGAAATGACCAAGTTGGCTTCAGAATAGTAACGGCAAGTGAGAAAAGGCAGAAGAAGACTAGAGAGCTTCAATATCCAGAGAAGAGTCAAAAGTCTCACTTAAGGTCCATAAGAAAGAACAATTGTTCAATTTGACCTTTGATCATTGTGAGGAAGCACGAATTGCAAATCAAATTCAGAAATGGCAATAAGATGGCAAAAATGCATATGAGATGCTCCCCCTCACTATGATCCTCATAACCTCATGCAAATTTCATTTTTACCAATTCTCCCCCTTTGACAATGGATTCATCAAGGTGCATAGAGAAAGATAGAGCGTGAATGACATGAAATGGCTGTAATTTGTTCAATTTTTAACACAGGAAGCCATAAAAATTATCCATGAGGACTGTACAAGTATGACACCAAGCTATATTATGTGAAGAAGCTACTTTCTATCATGGCAAAACATGTACAACAAAGCTAAGGCCAAAATAGCAATAATATGAAATTAAATGAATTGTAAGCGTGGTAAGTTGCTCAAGATCATAGTTTAGGTACAGGTATCCAAAAAAGATTCAAGCCATGTTTATAAGCAAAATAGAGCTCAGAAACTTGAAAATGAGTCAATTTTGAGCGCTATGAGTTCAATTAAGAATCAATTTGTTCAAGCATTTGGAATTTAGCACATTGAGCATTTTGCTGAATTTTTTTGGTTTTATCTTAGTAAAGCAAGTCCTGGACTAGGAGCCATCCACAACTGCCTCCTAAGCTTCAATCAATTGACAATTTGTTTTCTTAGCATTGTGCTAGATCTCAAGCCTTGCCGCGACCATCCTAAGCAATAAGCTTAAGAGAGTTGTCTAGGTCATCCAAAACTCCTCCTGAGTTCATGCAATTAATAGCGGTTGCACGTGGAGATATCAGCGATAACTGTCATCACGAAGGGACGCGATTATTGGCGGGAAGAGACGTGACGATTGGCGCAAAGAGGCACCACCGTAGTTAACTGCCGGCACTTGTAATACTATAAATAGTCTGGCCTACGTGCCCTTGTAACATAGATTCACATCCAAGCCCTAATCCACGTGTAATCACAACCTTCCTGCTTGGAGCGAAGAAAGCATTCTCGACATCTCTGACTACGATGAAGGCATGGAAGAAAACTTCGTCCTCGTGTTTGGCAACACCCATGGTTCCTATAGGACCATTGCTAAGGCACCGTCATCCACCGAACCTTCTGCCTCCACCAGCTCTACGCCGGTCGTGCCTTCGTCCACAGGTACCGCTGTGGACGAATACTATCCCGAGCCTGTTTTCTTTGGAAGAGGAGATTCGCAAGGTCCCTGGAGCCCAGCGAACCGTGATGATCTCGGTGGCGGCATCCACCCTGAAGGCTTGGAGAGAGTACCTGGGGAGAATTTTTTATTCATCCTACAGTACGTCTCGTCCTCTTCCTCAGAGGACGAGGGCATGATCACCCCCTCCGCATGTTCTGGCGGTCGTCAGATCGCCACCATCGGTGACGTTCAACCCAATCCCGACGATAATCCCGGAACGTCCGGGCAACGCCAGGATCAGGAGGAATAGGAACGCCTTCAACGAGAGGAAAAGGCCCGACAAACCAAGATACGTGCCGCCACACAAGCGCACATCTCGTATGTTCGAGACCACTACTTCCAAGACGCCCCTAGCTCCTCAGTAAGGGCGCAACCGCCGGTGATGCGTACACCACCGCCACGAGTGACGATGGTAAGAGGTTCAAATACCTTACCAACCCCTATGCAGGAGGATTCCCCTGCAGAACGCGTTCGCTACTTAACGACCGCCCTTGCACATTTTCCGGAAGGATTGATTCCAGAGCAAGGAGTGCAAGTGATGCGTACAATTGCATATGAACTACAAGATGCGCCAGAGAACATCTCTGCCCGATCACCAACTGTTCTTTCCAAAACAAACTCGCGCCTAGAGGGGTCCTCAACCGGACGCCGAGGGTAGAGTCGTAATCATGATGCACCTGGTCGTCGTGTCCAAGACCAAGGTGAGCTCGACACTCATTTTTCGGGACATAGTAGACGTCTCAGATCTCCTGTTGGTCATAGTAATCGTCGTAATACACGGCAATATATTGGATCTTATGTAGGATGTAAAGCTTTTCCCCCTGGATTGAGGGACGTCACCTGGCCAGAAAAGTTCAAGCCAGGGATCATGGAGACTTTCAATGGAACGCAAAACCCGTCGGAATTCCTCCAAATCTACACTACCGCCGTCCAAGCTGCTGGAGGCGATGATAAGGTAATGGCCAATTATATACCCACAGTTTTAAAAGGTTCCACTAGGACCTGGTTATTCAACCAACCTGAAGGATCCATACATAACTGGGAGATGCTCTGTAATGCATTTCAAAATAACTTTAAAAGTTGTTATGCAAAACCGGGGAAGGAAGACGATTTACATCGGCTTCGTCAAACCCCCGAGGAAAACTTACGACAATTTGTAAAGCATTTTATAGAAGTCCGTAATACTATCCCAAATATTTCTGACGACTCTGTAATTCGAGCTTTTAAACAGGCGGTGAGATAGCGAAGGTTCACAGAAGACCTCAACATCAACCCGCCTAGGTCTGTGTCGGAACTTTTCAACATGACTGATCGATACTCCGACGCCAATGAGGCAGTGGAATGGAATCGGATGGTGGATAAGGGGACCACTCCTCCTTAGCCGGGCCTCGAGGAGGTCAAGGAAAAGAAATCCAAGAGGTTTGAGGGCTCCATGAGCAACAAAGGTAAATCCAAGAGAAAGGAAAAGAGGAGGTCTAAGCAATCCACCAGAGAGGTCACGGCAATTGACCAACGACCATCCTACGACAAGACCATAGGTCCCTAGACAAAGAGGAGACAGGGAGGTCGTTCAAACGACCTGACTGCCCCACGGTCTACAAGTACGTCCAGGAGTAGTGGACGCTGGTATCCGCTGCACAAAGTTCCTGGTCATGACCTTCGCAACTACCGTACTTGGTAGAAGCAAATGGAGGATTACTACGACGGGAAAGGCCCGATGCCAGTCCCACCAGAAGATAACGGACCGCTAGAGGTCCAAGGTAATGACAAGCACACGAAAATGCCATTCCAAAGAATGGATCGCCATGTCAACATCATTTACGGGGGTTCAGCCGCCTATACCTCTAAGCGGCAGTACAATGCGGCATGGAAGGACGTCAACAGCATTGAAGTCCCACCTAGTCGTCCAGAATACCCCAAATGGCCAGAGACCTCCCTGACCTTCAATAAGGAGGACGTCCCAACAGGTATGTCTACTTCTCACAAATAACCACTAGTAGTTTCCCCTACAATAAGTAATTGCAGAGTAGGGAGAGTATTAGTAAATAGCGGTAGTTCTTTAGATTTGTTATTTGTAAACACTTTAGATGAGATGCAGATCCCTCGTTCTGAAATTAAACCAATGACAATTCCCTTCTATGGGATAGTGCCCGATATGTCAGTTACACCAATGGGGCAAGTAGTTTTACCGGTAACCTTCGGTACAACTGCTAATTTTCAAACTGAATTAATTACTTTCGAAGTAGTTGATTTTGAGTCTGCTTATAATGCTATTTTGGGAAGACCTTCTCTAACAAAATTCATGGCAGCTACGCACCATGCCTACCAGAAGATTAAGATTTCTAGTCCAAAAGGCGTGATCGTGGTGCAGGGTGATCAGGCTGTCGCGCTTTCGTGTGATCGTAAGTCATTAGAACTTGTCGATCAGTTGCCTCTGAAAGATCTTACTTTGGAGGATAAAGCAGGGAAGTCCGCGAAGATCCAGGCCGCTCCTCAATCTAATGAGGAGGTGAAAGTTGTACCACTCATCCCCGATGACCAATCCAAGACAGTCCGGATTGGTACGGGACTAAGTGAGAAATAGGAAGACGAGCCCCTCACCTTCCTCCGAGCCAACTCAGATGTCTTTGCGTGGAATCCATCTGATATGCCAGGGGTCCCAAGGGAGGTGATAGAGCACAGGCTAGCCATTCAGCCTGAGAAAAAAACCAGTCAAGCAAAAACTGAGATGTTTTGCCCTAGATCGTCAAGAAGCTATCAGAGCAGAGCTCGGTAAACTCCTAGAAGCTGGCTTTATTCGGGAGGTTGATCACCCCGAGTGGCTAGCAAACCCGGTCCTGATCAAGAAATGTAACGGTAAGTGGCGCATGCATGTTGATTTTACCAGTTTAAATATTGCTTGCCCAAAGGATGACTTCCCTTTACCTCGCATTAATCAATTAATTGATTCTACTACGGGTTGCGAACTGATGATCTTTCTTGATGCTTATTCCGGATACCATCAGATCAGCATGGCGAAAGAAGATGAAGAAAAGACTGTCTTCCTCACTCCCTTCGGTGTCTACTGCTACGTCAAGATGCCGTTTGGGTTAAACACGTTGGGGCCACGTACCAGCATTTGATGCAGAAAACGTTCAATAGTCAGCTAGGGCGTAATTTAGAGGCTTATGTAGATGACCTCGTTGTAAAAAGTAGTACTAAGAATGACCATTTGAAGGATCTCGCAGAGACCTTCGAAAATATAAATAAACATGGAATAAAGCTTAATCCTGAAAAGTGTACTTTCGGAGTTTGTTCTGGCAAATTGCTTGGTTTCCTTGTTTGTTCTCGTGGGATTGAAGTTAATCCCGAGAAGATTCGAGCCATCGAACAATTGCGACCAGCTTCCACAGTGAAGGAGGTCCAAGCCTTAACTGGTCGAATGGCGGCTCTTAGTCGTTTTATTTCTCGATCAGGAGAACGTGGTTTACCTTTCTTTAAGGTAATCCGCAAGAGTAATATGGGGTTTCAATGGTCTGAATAAGCTGACAAAGCCTTCGAAGGCTTAAAGGCTTATCTATCAAATCCTCTAGTATTGGTGTCACCTTTAGAGGGTGAACCTTTACTAGTTTACTTGGCAGCAACGCCAAATGTGATCAGCGTGATACTTATTTTAGAAAGAGGAGGGTCTTAACGACCCATCTACTATGCAAGTGAGGTCTTATATGGGCCAAAGGAGAGATACCCTGAGGTTCAAAAGCTAATTTATGCTCTTTTGATGACTTCCAGAAAACATAGACATTATTTTCAATCCCACAAAATCATAGTACCTTCATCTTTTCCTCTTGGAAACATACTCTATAACCAAGAAGTAACATGTCGTATAGCCAAATGGGCAGTAGAACTTAGAGAATTCGATCTTCATTTTACTGCCCAAACAGCCATAAAAAGCCAAGCCTTGGCTGACTTTGTGGCTGAATGGACGAATACTGAGGATCAACCTCAAGAAAGTCCAGGGTTGGACGATTATTGGACAATGTACTTTGATGGCTCCCGCGAGCTTAAAGGCTCGAGGGCTGGGATTTTGTTAATAACACCACAGGGTGATCAACTTCAATATGTCATACAGTTTCTTTTCTCTGCCACTAACAACGTGGCAGAGTATGAAGTTCTTCTAGCCAGGCTTCGAGCAGCCAAATCCCTCGGAGCCCGTCGGCTTTTGGCTAAGGGAGATTCACAATTAGTTGTAAACCAAGTATCAAAGGAATATAGTACGTCCGATGAGATAATGGCTCAGTACCTGGGTGAAGTGAGGAAGTTGGAAAAACACTTCAGGGACTTTGAAGTCCAACATATACCCGCGCAAGGAAAATTCCTTAGCGGACTAGTTATTGAAATTGGGTTCCTCACGAGCGCCTGTTCCAACAGGTGTTTTTCTCGAATACCTTACAAAACCTTCAATAGAAACATGTTCGACCACCTCAGAGGTTGGGTAAAACCAAATTGGCCACTTATCTCGCATCAGGAACATTGCCCGATGATCCTCAACAGAAGGATAGGTTAATTCGAAGAGCACGCATGTACAAATTGGTCGAAGGATTGTTGTACAGGAATGGAGCACATGGTGTTCTTATGTGTTGCATATTCCAAGACTTCGGGATAAAATTACTAAAAGAAATACATGTGGGTTTGTGTGGTACACATGCATCCTATAGAACAATAGTTGGCAAAGCTTTTCAGCAAGGATATTACTGGCCCACCGCTCTACAAGATGCCATGCACCTTGTTAAGACCTATGAGTAATGTTAGTTTCATGCCAGACAAGTACACAAACCATCTTATCAACTACATACCATTCTCTTGTCATGGCCTTTTTCGACTTGGAGCATTGATATAGTTAGACCACTACCACAAGCACCCAATGGGTATAAGTTCTTGTTTGTGGCCATCGATACATTCACTAAGTGGATAGAAGTTGAGCCAGTCATTCGTATAACAGCTGCAGCAGCAAAGAAATTCTTTGTACGAAATATTGTTACAAGATTTGGAGTACCCAGTCGTCTTATCACAGACAATGGGAGCCAATTTATTAGTGACATGTTTCAGGATTATTGCGATGAGATTGGCACCAAAATCTACTTTGCTTCCGTGGCACATCCACAGAGTAATGGAGTGGTAGAAAGGGCCAACGGTCAGATTATGCAAGGTATTAAAAAGAGAGTTTTTAATCGCCTTAAGGCATGCTCAAAAAATTAGATGGAAGAACTCTTTTATGTTTTATGGGCATTGCGTACTACGACCAGTAGAGCAACTGGTGAATCACCATTCGCACTAGTCTACGGTGCAGAAGCAGTGCTACCTAGTGAGATTCAACTAGGATCCACACGTATAGACCTCCTAAATCAAACAAATCAGGGAGATTTACATGAAGATGACATCAATATGCTAGAAGAAAGACGTGATCGCGCACTATTGAAATCGGCTACCTATCTGCAAGGCTAAGACGCTAGTTTAATAGAAGGGTTCGTCTAAGAACACTTCATGTGGGAGACTTGGTCCTGAGGCGCATCCAGAACTAAGCCAACTTGAACAAGTTGTCCTCTAGATGGGAGGGTCCATATATTGTAGTCTCTGTTACTAGGCCAGGATCAGTTAGATTAGCTATAGAGGATGGTCGTGTTCTTTCTAACACATGGAACATTGAACATCTTCGTAAATTTTATGTATAAGTATCTTTTTTCTATATTATATAAATCCAATTGTTATTCTTAATACATTGAATTTTTCCAGCATAAATTTTTTGTATCATTTCGCATACTTGGTCACTATTTTTTAAGTGCCTACGGTTGATCAATTTTGCTCACGGATCACAGTGTTCTTATGAATCAAATGGCCATCGGTATACATTTAGGAAATGACAACTGTCTGAGACCTCCTCTATAAGCCAATTCTCATTGCATGAGAGCTCAACAGTCTAACTTCGTCTTCCTAAATACCCACTGGTTCGTATTATTGGTTTTGTAATAGATATACTGATCTTAGCACAATTGTTCGCCCGAAACACTTCTCTCAATGCCGGACAAAGTGTTCCAGGCGGGGGGCTATATATAGTGAAATATACGACTTTTAATTTGCGAAAAAGAGTTTGCAAGACAAAGTCAGTTAATCTTTGATAAATAATCACAATTATCATACACAAAATCTTTTCATGATCTCATATCATTTAAAACAAAAACATCTGTATCATTACAATGTCACTTTTCTACACTCGAGCCAGGAGTACATGAGGGAAGGGCAGGAGCACTAGCTTCTATGTTCTTTATGATCTCTGCCACCACTAGTGTGATCTTGGCTTGCGCAGCAATACCTGCTTCTTTTGTCTTAAACTTGGGCACAGGGACAGGCTTCTGGAGATCGATAGAATCCCCATAAAGGATATCAATCTTCAATAAAACTCGGTTTAAAGCTTGACTCATTGCCTTCGTCAAAGATTTATATATGGTATTCTTCATGGCAGGTATGTGTTTCTGAATATATTTAATTTGATTATAGATATCATTTCTTAGTTCATCCAAGGTCATCTTGGTCGCAAGAGGAGTTACCGGAGCCTTCAGATATTCTGCGATCTCTCGCAGAGAAGCTGAAATCTGGGGAAAACTATTTCCAGTAACTGTGGTAATTTCCTTGCCAGCCTCCATTAAGGTTTTCCACCCTCTTTTCAAGATCTTGAATGGCAATACGACCTCGTCTTTCCAGTTCTTTCAAATCTTGAATCTGGAGGTCTTTATTAGAAGAGGTCTTTTGAAGATCCTCTTTTGCCTTTTCAAGTTCTGAAAAAGAGCAGAAAAAGAGAATAAAACACATGCATGGCATATTATAAATTAAATGCTCTATAAGGACAAAGGGAGGTCCATTACCTTCTTTCTACTTAAGGAGTATCTTGTTCTGTTCAAAGAGATCATGGCTTTCTTTGGATTGTCTATTCAAGATCTCTTGGAACTTCTCATTCTTCTGAGTCAAGAGGTGGATCTCTTCAGTCTTCTATACCATGACCACCGCACTCTCCTCAGATCTTTTTTCTACCTCAGATAGTTTTGATCTGAGAGTCTGAAATGCAGATTCAACATTTTCTTGTTCGGCTTTCGCCAGTAAACATTCTCTGTGAAGTAAATATGGGCATAAGTTATTTATTTAAGTTAGAATCTTACAACTAAATAGTAATTTAATGTACTTACTTCTCTTTTTCCTCTACAAAAGCTTTAATCTCCTCTACCATGTCAATATTGACTCTCCAGCACCTTTTGACGGATGTCATGAGGTCCTAGAGATCTTTCTTTTTGGTTCTAACAGATGAATGCTCTAGAGGAATCTCATCCTCGGGTTGATCCAACTGTACCAGACGGAAAGCTCCTCTGGCTGGATCAATGTTAGTATTCTGCGACTCCTAAGACATTCTATGAGTCAGGATCTATACTGATAAATTTAAAGAAAAATTATCAGGATAGAAATCTTACCAAGGTACGATCACCTTCATCTTGAGTTTCAATGGTCTCATGGACCACCTCCTCACAATGATGTAACATCCCAAATTTCCAGAGTTTTTGAAAATTTTCAAAATTTAAAAAGTAACCATTTGATTTTATTAATTTGCTAAAGCTTAACCTGGAATTTTAGGATTTTAGTAGCAATTTAATTTAAATTAATTAAACTTCAATTAACTCAAGTTGGTTTAATTGAGTTTTCTGGATCTTATTTGGATTTAAAAATCAAAAGTGTTGTTTTAAGCCTTTTCTTGGTTTTGTTGGATTTTAAAATTGGTTTTTTCTTTTGCCCTAAGTTGAAAATAATTATTTGCAAAAATTAAAAGGAAAAGTTAAGCTAAAAATATTTTTATTAAGTTCTAAATAATTCAAGATATTTTTGTGCATTTTTCTTGAATTTTTGGACGGCTTTAGCTATTTTCTAAAAAGGTTTTTGCTTTTCTAGTATTTTCTAAATTCAAAAATCCCTAAAGTCCTTCCTATTCATTTTGGGCTGAATTCCTTGACTGCTTTTCTGCTTTTTCCCATGGCCCAGTATGTCGCTTCCACCGCATGTACCGCTTCCTTTCCATCGGACACCGTACGATCTTGATCGAACGGCTCACCACCCTTGCGCCTTTCCTCGCCCGCTCCCCTCTCTCTCACTGCCCGGTGGGGCCCTACTGTCAGCCACCGTCGCCTCCGGGTCGTCTTCTTCCCCCGGTCGTCCCGACCGTTGCGCCCATGCCGCTCGCATCCACCCGCGTCAACACCAGCGCCGCGTTCCCCGTCGGCCGCACCTGCTCCCATCTCGCGCATTCAATGCGCAGACGACCTCCGCGCTCGCTGTCGCCACCCACCCTATCAGCGCCCTCTCCCTCCTGGTCATATTGTTCTTCACGCCTCCGCCCACGCCACTGCGTCACACACAAGGCATGGCACACGTTTTCGTCATTGCACTAGCCCCGGCCACGCCGCCTGTCATGCACATTGAAGGCGGCGTGCTCCTCCGCACCCGCTGCCGCCACCCACTCCCCCTCCCATGCCCTGTCGCCTCCCCATGCCCCTCGACTGTCGCGCCGCCATGGACCCGAAGCTTGGCCGCGGAGCACGCCACCTCCCATCCCTCCCTCCAAGTCTCCCCACACCTATTTAAGGCGAGCACCCGAAGCGCCTTGGCCTCCTCCCTCTTTTCCCCCCCATTCACTCTCCCTCTCTCGCTCTCCTCCGGCCTCAGTTGAAGCTTTTCACCGCCGGCCACTGTGCGGCGTCTCCGCCATTTGCGCCGCTGTCAAGCATCCTCAGCCGCCACCACCTCCACCTTCAGCTTCGCCTTGTCGCGGTGCACCTGGTGCGCGCACTCACTCCACCCGGAGGCCACCAGAACCCCGCCGCCACCTTCGAGCTGCCGCTGCCGCCGCTTTTCGTCGTCGTCGCTGGCCACCTCTTCACCAACCGCCGCCGTTTTGGTGCGCCCTGAGTTCACCGCCCGCTCCTATTCGCGTTGCCGCCACCCATTGGGCTCGCCATGGCACGAAGCGCCAGCGAGCCGCGCAGCCCCAAGTGCCACCGCCGCTGTGCTAACCTAGCTCCACCTCAGTGCCACCTCACCTCCAGCTCGCAGCCACCTCTGCGCCACCTCGCCTCCTCACTGATGTGGCGTGAGCACGTGTCACAGCCGCATGGGCAGCACAGTGCCGCAGGCCCCACGCGTCAGCGACTCCCCCATTTTCAGAATTAAAAATAAATCCAGAAATTTCGAAAACCCATTTATTTCATCATTTTATGCTATTTCAAACTTCTGAAGGCCATAACCTCCTCATTTGAACTCCGATTCGAATGATTCAAATTTCTAAATTCATCTAACTTCCTTATCTTCCTATTAGTATTTATTTGGTAATTTTTTAGATTTTATTTGGAGTTGTTTTATTTATTTGGCTTTGTTCGCACGTATAGATTCTGGTGTTTCGGACGAATTCGTGGACCCGACGATCGAAGCACCTCTACTCTTCAACGAAGGCAAGTCATAGACCTTGATCATATTGAACCCATTTTATAAAAAGTATATTGTTTGATATAAACATGCATTGCTAATTTTATAATAAATAGTTTCAGGATTAGTTAATTACCTAATTGCCATTATACCTCATTGATAAATTGTGAATGACATGTATCCTTGAATGACATAACTCCTTGGACACCATAGGTTGGTTAATTATTAGTTCGACATTATTGTAATACTAACATGGGTACCGTATTATGCTTAGCCAATGCTTTAGTTATACGATAGATTCATAATCACTTACTCAAAGAATGATTGAATTTGACTAAAGGAAATATGAAACTGTGGCAGAGCCACTATTGATAAAAATTTGTTGTGCCATGGCAAGGGTTGTCATTTGGCCGGGTTGAACGAAAATGATTTATGCTCGGACGAGTGGGTGGTGGTAAAGGTGGGTGTAGTAAAGCAGATTGGGATGCGGAAAGTCTCGTCTGAGCAGCCAACTAAGGACTTAACCTTGAACCATTGATCTGGGCCATATCGTACAACCACATGTCTAGACTGGGATAGACCTGGCCAACTAATTAGTAATGTTTTGATTCGGTTCTGTTTTGGTGGCGTGATCTCCGCGTAACCGGATGGAATCACACGGCGCAAGAGGGGGTCAGTAAGGCGAAACCTTAGCGGGCAGAACCGAGTCAAAACAGAACTTTGTAAAAGCCTTGTCACGTGCTCTAGACTGCTTACCAAAGGTAGTGAGTAGTGGTATCGACAGATGCCAAACAAACTAGAGAATTCGTGTCTTGTGGGTAAAGCTGTATAACCTCTGTAGAGTGTAAAACTATTCGAATAGTCGTGTCCCCGGTTATGGACATGCCTGGTGATTTCACGTGAGGCGTAGATTTTTATGAAAAGTTGGAATGGTTTGGATGGATCTGAGTAGTTGATGTTGGTTGATGGTTGTGAAGTGAACAGGGTGTTCACTAGTTGTTTCAAAGAAACTTGATTACTTATGTATTAATCTTTTAAATTATGATTTTTAATCTAATTACTGTATTTACTGCCAATACTGCTTTATGCAAAATAGCCATAAAGCTATCCTTGTCAAGCCTTGTATAAATACTATTTGCATACATTTCCCTATGACTTGCTGAGTACATTCAAAGTACTCACGGCTTTATGCCCTCTGGTTAATCAGTCACAGAAGAGGAACTAGGGATTACAGGAATCTAAGATGAGGAATACTTTGAAGACCATGCGAACTAGAATGTGTTCTCCACTCGATTGCCTGTGGGCATGTCAGATGGCTTCCACGAGTTTGTTTATCTCCCGTTGCAAGTTTACTTTGTTATCTTTAGCCCTGTGTGGCACCCTTTGTAAGACTTGACCATAAGCTCCTTTTGCTATTAAATATTAATTTGTCTGCTTCATCTATAGTTTGTTGTACGGTTTTTGATTACACTAATATTGCAACTGTGTGCACTAGCTTCTGATCCAGGGAATAGTGCAAATATACACAGAGGGTCCTGGAACTGGAGATCCGGGGTCCCGACAAATGACTAGTCTCACATACCACCTCCTCTGAATGGTTGGTTTCATGGACCACCTCTTCCGTTCGATCCTCTTGAGGAGACCTCTCCATCTGGACCTCCATGTCCAGCGGTGCCTCTTGGGATGCCTCTATAGTTGTCGCCAAGACGTCTAGGACCACTTCCTCAGTGGTCCTAGGAGGTCCTTCCATCGGCAGAATTTCTCCTGCCGGGGATTCTTCTACCACCAATGCAATTGGTGGCGAATTTTGCTCTTGAGCAATCAGTTGACCTCTTTCCGGGTCTGACGGTAAATCAAAGCTAAGAGAAAAGAAGAGGTTAATCATTTTAAAACCGAAATTACAAAGGTATAATCGAAGAACTTACTCGATTTCAAAGCTGCTTTCACTAAAGATCGATATAAAGTTCTCATTTACAGTGAAAGTGGGTCCTCTCCCTTGCTCTGCCGAAGAAGGAACTATGGCCAGGGAGGTCTTTGACCTTGGAACCCTCTGAAGAGAGATCTCCTCCTCTGACTCTTCTGATGATCCTTCACCCTGGACCACCCCAGCCAAGAAAGTTGATATAGTAGACACTGGTTGGGGGTTAGAGACATATCTGGAAATAAGAGTCTTGGCTTTTGTTTTTGATACCTTTCGGGTGGAAAATCTTGGAAGAGCAAGAACTGAGGCAAGAGGTACTGAAGAAGCTAATGTTGAGACAGATGTGGGTTTTGTCTTCTTTGGTGCAACAGGAGGTCTAGAGGTAATCCTTGCACTCTTTGCCAGAGAAGGAGAAGAGCTCGCACCAACATCTGCGATGGGACGTTTCTTTGATGTCGTCTATCCAGAAATATAAAATTAGATATAAGTGGTAAATTTACTTATGTTTGATTAAATAAATACTTACCACTGTGCGATCTTTCCTTAGTGATAAAGTCGCCCCAATCAAGCTTGGGGGCTACTCCTCTAAATCTATTGGTTTCTTTTCTAGAACCCGATCCTTTAACAGGACCGAGGTCCTAGCTAGGACCTCATCATCTGAGAGAGCTGCAATACAATAAAAGTTACTTACTTTTTACTATGAAATTCAGTTCAAGTAAAAGAGATAAGTAAAATATTACCATTCTCAGGAACATCACAGTTACAAGATAATATCTCTTTCTTCTGAACAGGGAAGATCTTGTTCTTGAGGAAGTCATGGACGATCTTTCGTCCAGATAGACCTTCTTCTACCAGGTTATTGATCACCAGGATCACTTTCTTCTCATCTTCTGAAAGCTTAATGTCCTTATCAGCAGCTCGGTTCTTGGAGGACCACTCCGCTGGTGCACTATGATTGTAAGTAATCCTACTTTCTTTCGAAACTTCGGAATTAAACCATTCTTTGTTCCATGACTAGTTGGAGTCTTTGGTAGCCATGAAAGGGAACACTCTCTTATTGGCATCTTGAAATTTAAAATAAAAAGAGCCCAAAGCACCAACATCTTTCTTGTTGCGGATAATCTAGTAATAAAACCTAAACAAACGCAAACTAGGGGCTATCCCTAAAAACGCCTCAAACATATGAGCAAAAACACTAAGTACCAGAACTGAATTTGGTACAAGGTGAACCAATTCAATTCCATAATGATTAAGAACTTCGACCAAGAAATCACTCTCAGGCTAGCGGAGGCCTGCCCAGAGGTAAGGCACGAAGAGTACCGTGAAACTAGCCGAAGGGTTTGGTTCAACCTCTCTCCGGGTGCACGCCACTCAATGAGAGCCTTTTGTGGAAGATGTCCATCTTGCTCCAGTCCTTGAAGCTCCTCTGCTGTCAGCATCGATGATCTCCATCCCGCCATTGTCTTGATTCAATGGCGAATTATAGGTTCCTTCTTTTTGAAGGTTCGTGGAGGACGAAAGGTACATGGTGAAAAGGAAAGTGAAAAGCAACTAGGGTGAAAGCGTGCCTAAGGAGAGGTAAAAATCTGTATATAAACCCTTGGCGCATTTAAAACCCACTACCTCAACGATGTAACAATGGTGCCTCGATCGGTGGTGACACGACACGTCATGTCCGGTCAAGGAGGTTGTTCCGCACATCAGAGATGTGTAAGAAAAGTAGTCAAGAGAAGATCACCTGATCATTAGGATTTCCTTCTATCAAAGACTTTAATCCATGAAGCAAACTGACTGTCCAACCACCTTAAACAAAGGCGGTCGAAAAGTCAATTTGGTCCGTGGATGGTTGTCTATTGTATGCTCCAACCATAGGAAGAGAAATACCAAAGTAACACGAGTTCGTACTCATGAAAAGCTTTGAGGAAGAAAGTCTCTAAGAGGATGTTTCTTCTTCTTGCCTTTCTGAAGGTTATTTATAAGCCAGTAGCTTACGGTGGAATTAAATAAACCAGATGGAAGCTTAACAGATGAGATTCATTAGAGTTTGTTCCTAATAAATTGCTGAAGACTAAAATGTATTTGCCCCTTCGGGAATTGCTTTCATAAATATAATTAATGATCCTGATTCTTAAAAGAAATAGTTATTTACAACTCAAGTAAAACTATCTTCTTGACCAAGTCCAATTCTGGTTAAAAACTTCTTCAAGTAAGTTATTTTCACTTGAAGTTGAGGGGCTAGCTGACGAGGATTGTTGACCAGTCAATTATCCAAGTATATCTTTATTCGCTTATTAACAAGTAGGTACGGTTTTGCTGGGCCCAAGATCAACCAAACAGTCAGAAGGTGGGCATATAAAGTCTTTCCTTTGATCGTCCCTGAAACTCCCTCCGGAGGCCCAACAAGACCTCCTCGAGGACTTCTCCGGGACCTCCTCAAAGACCTCTCCAAGACGTCTCTAGGACCTCTCCCCCCCGTAGAGGAGGTCTTAGAGGGCAGTTACCCACGTGCAATTAATAGCGGTTGCACGTGGAGATATCAGCGATAACTGTCATCACGAAGGGACACGACGATTGGCGGGAAGATACGCGACAATTAGTGCAAAGAGGCACCACTGTAGTTAATTGCTGACGCTTGTAATACTATAACTAGTCTGGCCTACGTGCCCTTGTAACATAGATTCACATCCAAGCCCTAATCCACGTGTATTCATGGCCACTTTCCCTGTAATCAGAGCATAGTCTTTACAATACACATTCTCCATTTTGAGTCTCTTGGCAAATAGATAGTACTCTCCATATTTCTTTATTATATTCTTGTTTGTCCGTTCTGTAATGAGAGTTTCAGATGTTGACAATTATTGTGTTGTAGCGCGTACCAGAAATCGCGTCCTATGTTGCAGTTTGGCGCTCGATTCTTTGTGTGTCCCTCCCTCGGCAACATAGGCACTGAATGACCTACGTGATTCTAAAAATTTATTCTCGGCCATTTCAAACGAAGGAAGACTACAATAGAGTTATGTATTGAGGAAATGAGCATACTTGTTGAGTATTCCTTGCAAAAGGATGAAGTCATGGTTTTTGTTGAGTAGGGAATCAAGGTATATTGCCTTGTTCCTCTTTGGTACAATGACTAAAAGGATCTATTGGAACCTACTCATGTATATCGCTATAGTCATTAAACCTAAGTTCGTGCTGCGTATAAAGAACAAATAAAATTTGTATACCAAGTAGTGAAGCACTTACTTCTAGTTGTAGGACACCAGTATATAGTCCTTGTCACCCTGAGTAAGCAATCCCATCGTTATGAATTTCATGACGTAGGATGCGTCTTCGTTGATGCATTGCTCAGAGACCAAGTGTGGGTCGAGGAAACCCACTAGTTCTAGCCATCGCTGGGTATTTTTCATCATGTATCTATACATAAGCAATGAGTTGTAACATTTATCGGTATTACATAAATGTAGAACTTGATTGTACACACTTACAGTGTCCAGCATCGTAGAAGCGAGGCGTCGAGAGCATTGGGGTTGAATAGGTCGAATAAGTTGTCGAAGCCCAAGGCGAAGTGGCCCGGCTCGTGGAAGAAATTCTCCTTCGTGTATCTGACGGTGATTCTAGTATCGCACCCCTTCTCTTTGGTCTTCCGCATGTACCAGACATGTAAAGACTGGTAACCTATTCAAACACGGGCTAATACTGTGTCGAGGGCCAATGGACTTCCGAGGGAGTGGGAAGCGCCTTAATGTTTTTCGATTTCGATTTGGCCTTAACGACTTGCCCGCTATACATCTTCCCGTGAGATGACTAGGGAACCGATACGGCGACATGATTTTTTTGTTCCTTCGGTGTCTTCTCTATGGGTACCGATGAGGCGGCCTTCTGAAGCGAAGGATGAGGTGGAGTCATCGAGGGTCCTGTGGAGAGGCATGGTCGTGTTAAGATCACGGCACTGCAGGGACCAGGGCGATGTCCTTCTTGGGCCACTGGATAAAAGTGTGCATGGCATCCCCTAGTATTCTGATGTCTTCGTTCGGGCGAATCTCCAGTGGGACATCCATGAAATGGTCATGTACCATGTCCACCTGGACCCTGGCATAACCCTGCGCTAGCTAGACACCGTGTAGCGCTGTCCCTTCCTGGCTGATAGGAGAATTAGCAGGATAACAGTTCAAGAGATCATTTTAAGCACTACAAAAGTACTAGAACTTATTAACATAAGATGGCAGCAGTAAGCAAACCTCTTTTAGAGCTCAAAACTGAACTAGATATCCTATCAATTTCAGTATTAGACCATAACATCATATAGCATTAGATCAAGCCCACATAATTCACTTTGCTATATCTTTCAATGTATGAGTCAAATCAAATTCATAATTTGAAACCAATCCAGCACACACATATATAATCAAAATGAACCGCAATTGGAACAAAGAGATACTTACAGAGCCGGCGATATTCAAAACCACCGAGCACCACAAGAATCAAATCCGAAACTTCTTCCCCCTCAGGTCAATACAAAATTGACCTCAAGAACTTCAATTGAACCCACCAATATTCCTTCAAGTACCCACGCAGAGTATGGCACAAGAAGGAATCCAACAAGATGAGCACAACTGAAGAAGATCAAGAGTTTATCGAGCGGCGTGGAGGAGGAGGCCGAGCAGCGTGGCTCCGACGTGGAGGAGGAGGCCGAGCGGCGTGGCTCCAACGTGGAGGAGGACTTCGGTGTGGATGAGGAGGCCGAGTGGCATGGCTCCGATGTGGAGGAGGAGGCTTCGGGCGAAATCGGAGCTTGGATGGGGAGGGTAACGGATGAGAGTGACTCTGGGTAGTCGAACGGGCGAGTGACGAGAATAAGAGCGCAAACCCTAGTGGTTCCCGACTAATAAAAGGATATCATAGACAGTTCTATTATGGAACCGTCTGTGATAAGTAATCATAGATGGTTTCATAATAGAACCGTATTTGATATGGTCGCATATCACAGACGGTTCCATAATAGAATCGTCTGTGATTTGCGACCATATCACAGATGATGCTATTATGGTGATCACTTATCACAGACAGTTCCATAATAGAACCGTCTGTGATATGCTACTATGTGATAGTTCATTTTATAGCTACTATATTTTTGGGCTAGCACAAGGCCAAATTTTAAAAAAATTAGAGATATGTGCAACAAGTATTCTATAGCATACTAGTTCATAACAATATAAATCCATAATTTGGCTTGAGAGCACATGAACCTTTATAAGCCATACAAATCCATAACACATGACAATTCCACATTGACATCAAAATAAGAGATTCCAAGTCCATAACATATGGCAAGTCCATATTGACAGCGAAATAATAACCAAGAGTAGAAAACACATATCATGTCTCATGTTATGGAATAAATTACAATGGAATAAATTCATAATTAAAATATATCCCTTTATGATGATCGACGCGCATATAGCTAGCTTTCTCACTGGGTTCTTTCTCGAGCCTGATGCCGTCTCTGAAAGGAGGCAACTCGTCAAATTGATTATACTCTTCCTCATCCACGACATTCCCAACTCCGACAATCCTTCTTTTTTCCATGAAGAATTATGTGGTGGTTCTTATTTGCCGGGTTTATTACATAAAAAACTTGAACAACTTGCTTAGCGAGTACGAATGGTTCATCCTTGTATCCGACACGTTTGAGATCCACAGTAGTGACGTCGTACTTGTTTATCTTCACGCCCTGCGGAAGTTTAACCCAATGGCAACGAAATAGGGGGATCTTGAAAAGTACGTAGTCGAGCTCCCAAATCTCCTCTACGAACTCATAGTAGGAGTTCAACCCACGTGGCCTGACGGTATTGAACTGCTCGTGAAATGCATCTATACGGACACCGCTGTTCTGAACTGTGCTCTTCCTATCCTGAGCTGTCGTATAAAATGTGTACCCATTTATGTCGTATCCTTGCCATATCACAATTGTAAATTTTGACCTTTTTGCCAACCATAGCAGCGTATCATCACTTGATGACCTCCTAGTGAACCACACTGATGATCTCCTAGTGAACCACACCTTTAACCATTCGTTGAACCGACAGTTGTGCTCTCTCGTGATTCAAACCTCTGACCGATCTGGATTCTATTGGCGTACCATGTCTTTGTGTTCTTCGATGTACGGGGACACTTGGGTCATATGTTACAAGACCGTAAAATGAGCTTGAGCGTACGTATCCAGATCGAGAGTGATTGCTTTCCTTCCGATGGTCCCGACACCTCCAATCTCCCCTCATGACGAGATATAGGCACGCCTATCGGTTCCACCTGAGCCATGTAGTCGACGCATAACTCAATGTCCTCTTCAGTTGCATAACCTTCGATGATGCTGCCCTCCGGTCGAGATCGATTCCATACGTAGGACTTGAGAATTCTCATGTAACTCTCGAACGGGTACATATGATGTAGGAACACAAGGCCACATATCTTTATCTCTTTCACAAGGTGAACAATGAGATGGACCATGATATTGAAAAATAATAGAGGTAAATACATCTCAAGATGATATAGAGTCGTCACCACCTCGGCTTGCAAAGCATCTAGTCCTTCGGGATCGATGATCTTCTAAGCAATTGAGTCAAAAAAAAACACAGCCTCAAGATTGCCACTCGGGCCTTGTTCGGCAAGATACCCCTAATTGCAACATGAAGCATTTGTGTCATTAGCACATGACAATCATGAGACTTCATACCAATTAATTTCAAATCTTCCATAGAAATAAGTTTCTTAATACTGGCGGAGTAACCAGACAGAACTTTCACACCATACAAACTCTGGCACAGTTTAGTTCTCTCAGCCTTGGATAGAGTGTAGCAAGCTGGGAGAAGGTATGTTCAGCCTTTATCGGTCTCTTTCGATGCTAGCTCGGTCCTTATATTCATATCAATCAAGTCACACCGTGCGTTGACACCATTATTTGTTTTGCCACTAATATTTAGTAATAGACCAATCAAGCTATCACATACATTCTTCTCCACGTGCATGACGTCGATGTAGTGGCGAACTTCTAAGTACTCCCAATAAGGCAAGTCCCAAAAAATTGACTGCTTCTTCCATATGTTCTTCTGACGAGTCCTCAATTTACGTTCCTTTCCAAGCACAACGTCAATATCCTTAGCCATATTATAGACCTTTTTTCCCTCTAAAGGCCATTGGAGCTGAACCGTCCTCCTTATTTTCATCGAATTGTTTCTTTATCTTGCGGTATGTGTGAATCTTGAGAAGGAACCTATGGTGACGCATGTACACAGTTTTACGCGAGTTGTTTAGCCATACGCTCTTGGTACCATCTAAGCAATGCAGGTAGACTTTGGCTCCTTTTGTACTGAACACCGACATGTTACCAAAGGCAGAAAAATCATTGATGGTGCAGAACAACATAGCACGTAAAGTGAAGTTCTCTCGTTTGTACGCATCCCATACTTGTACCCCTTCATTCCACAGTGTCATAAGATCTTTTAGCAATGGTGTTAGGTACACATCAATATCGTTCCTAGGTTGCTTCGGCCCTTGGATAAGTAGTGACATCAAAATGTACTTCCGCTTCATACACAGCCAAGGAGGAAGGTTGTACACACATAGATTCACGGGCCAGGTGTTATGTCGACTGCTCATGTTATTGAAAGGATTCATTCAATTTGTACTCAACCCTAACCTTATGTTCCTCAGTTCTGCACCGAACTCTTTGAAGTTCCGATCGAAGTTTCTCCACTGGACAGAATCAACAGGGTGTCTTAGGTTTCTATCTTTCTTACGCTCCTCTGAGTGTCAATGCAGCAATCTTGCCTCCTTTCGATTCGCAAATAAACGCTTCAAACGTGGGATTACAGGCAGATACCACAACATCTTAGCAGGAGGTCCTTGCTTCACCTTAGCAAAATTCTTACGCTTGTATCGGGATATTTTGCACACGGGACATACATGCATGTCTGCATACGCTTTACGGTAGAGGATACAATCATTCGGACATGCATGCATTCTTTCTACTTTCATTCACATTGGACAATGAACCTTCTTGGCTTGGTAAGTGGTGCTGGGCAACACGTTTCTCTCCGGAATGATGTCTGCTAGGAGACCGAACAACGCCGTGAAACTCTTGTCGGACCAACCATTGCTTGCCTTCAATTTCAGCAGTTCAAGCACGGATGACAACCTTGTATATTCCGACTTCCAGCCAGGGAACAAAGGTATCCCCGAGTCCTCCATTAAGCCTTCGAATTTACTAAACTATCTCTCACCGCATTTCCCTTCTACATCGCGTAGCATCTGATCCAGATTATCATCGTTCGACCTATTCTCATCAAAAGCACAGTCCACATCCGGTATATCCTTGACTTTCTCGGCAATGTCGTTATTATTAACTTCTTGTATAATATGCTTTTCACCGTGATTGGTCCAACATGTATACCCCTTTTTGAAACCCCTTCGAATCAAGTGCGCTTCGATCTGCGCTGGGTTGTTAAACATCTTCAGATTACCGCAGTCAATGCATGGTTAGTACATAAATTTTATCCCCTTCTTCAACATCCTGCTTGGCGGCTCTTCTAAAAGCAGATACAACATTAATGTACTTTTCACTCACACGGTTCTCACCGTACATCTAGTTTCGATCCATCTACGCTACGCACGTAACAGATCGTTACCTTCGGAGGTTACGACGAAAATCACAAATATTCCGCGAGATCCTCCTGCCTTTCTTCCTCCTCTCCTTCTCCTGCCTAGCTTCCTCCTTCCCTTCTCCTCTCTTTAGCTTCCTCTTTTCCTTCTCCTCCCTACCTCCTCCCTTCCCTTCCTTCTCCTCTCTAAGGTGGCGCAATGGGGAGGAGGCAGCAAGGGTGGTGGCTCAAACGGGAAGGGGGTGGAGGCGCTAGGGGCAGGGTTGTCTGTTAGGGTGGCTAGGTATATAATGGTTGTATATCACATATGGTTCTTATTGAGGACCGTCTGTGATAATTCACAGACGGTTTTTAACAATAACCTTCTGTGATGTATGCGATTATCACAGACGGTTATTATTTTGAACCGTCTGTGAACCAAAGGGAACCATTTGTGATAAGTAAAATACAGACGGTTCCAAAGTGATGAGGCGTTCAGTATAACTTGTTTTGTAGTAGTGAGAGTTTTCTCTCTACACCTAGCCTCCACCATATTAGGAGTGGTGCATGATTTACACACCATCCAACCAAACCTAGAAACCCTAATATGAGATTTTAGGAAAAGTGAAGAGAATAGAGGAGGCTAGGGTTCGAGAGAGATGTACTAAGAAAGAAAATTGTGGGATTGAGTGCTCATGAGTTTCATGGTGGAGTGACTGTAAATCTTCAATTCCTAAATATCAATCCAATCAACCATGATTAGATAGGCTATGGATGAAATATGAGTTCTCTCTTGTTCTTGTTCTATTTCTTGTGGTTTTAGGTTATTATGTTTTAGGGGTTTTGCCTTGGTCTTTTGCTGTGATTTAACTTGTTAGGACTTGTGGAAGTTGTTATAAGGTCATCTTTACCGTCTTTCATCCACGAGCAACTCTTTGGATCAAGTTTAGGTTTTCACCCGGTTTTGAGCTCTCTTGTACTTAATCAAGAAATTCATGGAACCTTGGCGATGATCGTCTCGATCTTCGATTGGACTAGGCTCTTGACCTTCTTGTCGAGCTATGTCAGGAATCTCAAGTGATTTGGATCGTTAGATCAAAAGTTAGGTCTTTTGTGGATCCAAAACCGTGCTGATTTTGCAGTTTGCTTATGGAGCGATCAGATCGGCCCTGCGTGAGGTTAGACTTTTTTTGGCGGTCAGATCGGTTGATGTTTGATTTTCTTGGTTTTAGATATATTCTTTTATTGTGATTTTGAGACATTGATCTTTATAGTTTTGCATAGGTATTAGAGTGAAAAGGAGTAGATGGTAAAAAATAGCCTTCTATTCACCTTTGTAGTGGCTAACATGGTCCAACAGTTTGAGCTGGAGGAGCACCATCAGAGTACTACTACAGAGTCCAGAGAGATGGATGCATAGAGATGCCGGATGGATCGTTGGGCGTAGATCCATCATCCATGCATGGAGTACTAGCCATCCCTTTGTCTTTCTGTAAAAGAGGGAGGCAGCGCGTGCAGCCGGAACATCGAATGCGACATTCGATTTGCTTGCCACCTTTAGCTCAGACCTCACACACCAAGTAAGATGGCGGCGAGAGGAGATTGATGAACAGCAGAGGCGCCAGCGATCGATTGTTTCAGGCTTTATTAATTTTAACGTGGGATCTAATTTCTGTTGTCAAAGGATAAGTGCATCTCAGCTCTGTTGTTCTGGTGCAAAGAAGGGGGTGGCCATAGGTTAAAAATCACCGGTCTGAATAATGAGTGAAAAATTATAGAGATTTTTTTTATCGTACATTTTACAGTATCAAGGGGCAGTAAGTAGAAATCAAATCGGACCATCAATTTCTTAAGGGTATTATAGGCTTTTCGTTCTAAATGTAATTTTTTTAAATTTTTATACGGATGTATAAGTTAAATCTGGCTATTGATTTACGTGTGGTAGTTTGGACATTTTGCCTTAAATATCATTGCAACAAACAAAGAACAGAAATACCTAAACAACCGATAAGATCTTCTCATATGACGCTGCTCGTTTATTCTCCATGACATCCAACAACACGTCATGATGCCTTCGTCCAACAAAAACTGATCCCGGCTGGCATCCAAGAAGGAACATACGTATACTTGTGGAATGGTCGAATGAAGTTATGGCGTCCCTTATTTTACTCAACAAAAGCATCGTGTGCAAGTAACATTACTTTGAATTCAACCGTAACACTACTTAGAATTGAAGTATATACATTAATGTGATGCAAAAACAGCATAGTTCATAGCGGCTTCTTGTATGTATGGTATTGGTAACAAGATCAAGCGAACTAGTAGCTTGTGAAACATCTGAAAATTTCAAATGAAATTCAAAAATCAAAATTTGTTCAATTTGAATCCAAATTCGCAAATTTTGCCAAAACCCAAACCCTAACCCCAAATCCCAATCCGTTTTCCTCCCGGTCGCGCCTTTTCCTGGCGCTTCTCCTCCTTCTCACGGAAGTCCCACGCCGCCATGTATTTGCCACCTGTCCCATCCCCGCCGCCTCCTCTCACGCGACCGCCTAAGCGCCGTAGTCGCACTGCGTCATGTGGCCTCACCCCGAAGTCGCCCAGCTCCACCTCACCCGCCACCGCCATGGCCGCCTTGCCGCCCCCATCGCTCCCACCGCCTCCTTTGCCCTATAAAGCCACCGGGGCAAGCCTTCCTCCTCATCCCCACCACCGCCTCCCCACCACCCTTCCCTCCGGCCCGGCCAGAGCCGCCGCCGCCTGCACCCCACCCAAGAACCCCAAAAAGCCGCCAAAACCCTAGGTAAGAAGCTTACAGTGGATCCTCCGCGCCCAGCCCTTGCGCCTCCTCCGTCGCTTGCCGTTGCCGACGCTGCACGACGCCGCCGCAATCGCGCCACCTCGCCAAGACCTGCGCATGCAGCCGCCGCAGCTCGGGAGAGGAGGCGCTTGGCCTCAAGGCCAACGCCCGCCCTCCTTTTCGGCCTTTTGGCTCGACCCGATTAGGTAGGTTGGACCCGGCCGAATTAGGCCTTGGGCAAGACAAGAAGGGCTGGCCCAATTTTCTTTTTAAAAATCGCCCTAAGATTGTTTTGAGCACTGATAAATCCTTTTCTTTGTTTGCCGATTAAAAATAGGAGTTATAATTCCAACAAATACACTGCTCATTAGCCAAAATATTAAACCCTAACCACTATCCATTCAGCTAAACACATAAATTTCGATATCTTTTCGCTGATCAATTGTCGTGTATGAATAGTAAAATAATACTATTCATTATCCGGCAATTTCGCCGAAACCCTAAAATGACATTTTATGTCATTTCGACCGTTCGAGCAGTGAGTCCATTTCTCGGCTCCTTTCAGCTATAGCAAGCTCCAAATAAATATTCCCACCTTCCTATAGATTTCTTTAATCCTCTACAATATTTTTGTTGTAGTTGATCGAATCTCAAACTCCGCTCAATCCAAATAAATACCAGATAAATCCCACCAACCCGCCTCCACCCTTCCTTTAAGTCTCTTTTTGGTTTTATTTACTTGCATTTTGTTCCCAGCTCTTTCCTTGTTGAGCTAGTGTTTACTTGTTTTCTTTTTATTGCATTGCTTCTCGTTAGGTTACGATCTAGACGACCGAGACTTGAAGACGCGGACAAGACCAACATCCACAGGACTTTGTGCAAGAAGGCAAGTCGCATTCCTTGAACATTTGAACCCACGTGTCATATATTTATATTGATACTTTCATTATCTTATTTGAGCCAATTACTTTAAGTAATTGAAATAATACTTTGGAATGACATGATAATTAGATAAATCCTATAACCCCACAAACAAACCTACCCAAAGACTTGTAGGCCATATTCACCTTGACAAATTCACATAAAATGTTAGCTATATAGTAGCTTTGTCTCTCAAAATTGTGATCATCAATCAAAAGCGATGATTAGCGGCTAGCCAATGGTTTGGGTGGAGAGTTGAGGGTTGTGTCCATTGTTGGACAACCCAATATACTTGGTAAAATGAGTCATCGGTGAGATCAAGAGGTGGGCAACCGCAGTTGGGCCATCGCCACCGGGTGACAAGTAAGGACAAGAACCTTGTGCCAAGTAGCGGAACACGAAGAACCGCTCAACCACATGCGTGGTCATTACTCCCTAGCTTAGTACTTTGCTTTCGTCCAATTGAATATCTATCAGATCAAAGGTGAGACAGGTGGACCCTACGGACACTCATTTGGTTCTTACAAGCAGTATGGGCCCGTCAAGATCGGGTGCAGAGTCCACTATTGGCCGGTGGTCTCCGAGGGTCAGATGGATTTGAACCTCGGGTAGAGGCTAAAAAGGATAAGCAAAGTGAAAAGGCTTTGTTATCCTCGACTCAATTGTGCGCAATCATGATGCGTGGCAATGTGAGTTTGTGATATCATGTGGGTAAAGTTGGGCAACTCTGCAGAGTGTATAAAATGTTATTGAATCGCCGTGCTTAGGTTAATGAAGGCGTGTTAATGGGTGATTCGAGACACGAGGCATAAGTAGAGTTTGGAGATGGTAAGTTGGTAATTGTGGTTTGTTGAGAAACCCCCTGTTGTTATTATGTATTATTGTTTTACTTGTCTTATAAAGCGCTTTAAGCGCAAATTGCATCCACATATGCTGTTAAGGTAAAACCTAACCATCATTTGAACTCCTTGCATGTAATTATTTAGCCTTTCCATGTGGCTTGTTGAGTACGGTAGTTGTACTCATTCTTGCATAATCTGCAAACAATCCATGTAAGAAACACAGGAAAATGCAGAGGATCCGTTGATCAAGACTTTGGTGGACCCACGGTTGGCAACGACATCGTTATTAGGTCTCGGTAGCACTCAAGTGTGCACGTGGTTAGAAGTTCTTTTGTCTTGTATTATATTAACTTTGGGCTTGGATGCCCGTGGTAGTGTCAAAACCGGTCATTAAGCCTTAATCTTATGTAATAAAATGTTGGCTTTTGTTGAAATCGAAAGCTTGCTTGAGACATCACTATTAAGAATCGCACATCTGGGCGGTTGTGAAGAGTTTAATGTCCCTGTGAATTTGGGGTCGTTACAAAAGTGGTATCGAGCTTAGCTTGGTGTAGGATGAGACCTTGTTGGCTTTAGGAATTAGAAAGTGAAGACCTTCAAAATCCTAGTTTGAAAAATTAGAAAAGAATTTACGAAAACAAAAATATAAGTATTATTGTTGTCTTTTCCCTTCTATTGCTATCTTATCTAACTTAGATTTGTAAAATAGATTTGTGTTATAAAAGAGTTATCCTCTTCTTACCTAAATTCAACCTTTAAATCGAAGTTGCGATGAGTGTTCGAATACGCTAAAGTGTTATTAGATAGAGTAAACCCTAATTAGACGATCTTTTGGTTGTAAAACAAGTTGTATTATGTGCTCTAAATAGTATGTATACAACTTGTATAAAGAATTTGAGCTATGTTATTATCGATAATTTGTTTTTCTATCAATTACAGATATCATCCTTGTCAAAATGCAATTCCTTCTTTTCGTCTTGAACCTTACCTTAATCTTTCTTCACTTAACTCAAGTCTGAATCTTACTCACCTATCAGATTTGGTCAAAACCGCCAGCGAGAATTATATTCCCAAGATGTGCGAAAACAACAACCCCGAGGTCGATTCAAGAAATCATCAACCAACCATGGCGGAAGTAATGGCCATGATGGAAAGAAATAGATGTCAAGCGGAGCAAAGTCAAAAGCAGAATGATGGAGCAACACACTAGACTCCTAGAGCAGATAGCCACCGGATCACCGGTACCATCGTAACCCTCTTCAGAACAACAAATGGAAGAAGCATTGCAAGATCAAGATGGGTGATTTCCACAAGACAAGACCACCAACCTTTACAGTTGCACCAGAACCACTAGCAGCAGATGATTGGATAAGAGATATAGAAAGAAAGTTAGACACTATCCAATGTACTGATCAAGAGAAGACTCTTTTTGCCTCCCACCAACTTCAAGGACAAGCCGCGAGATGGTGGATAAATCACCAAACATTCCATCCCTAAGAGAAATACCATGGCAAGAATTTAAGGATGCATTTCATAAGGCACACGTTCCCATTGGCGTGTTTCGCCTCCAAATGCCGAGAGTTTCTTGCTCTCAAGCAAAGAGGACTTCTTGTGATGTAGTATTTACATCAATTCAATTATCTGGCACGATATGCCCCACATGAGGTGGATACAGAAGCTAAGAAGATGGAGAAGTTTTCGCGAGGATTACAGAAGTCGCTGAAATTACACATTTCAGCCCTGGATTTTAAGGATATGTCAGCTATGGTAAACAAACTGCTAATATCAGAAGAAGCCAGAACACAATTACAAGAAGTCAGGAAAAGAAGAGCAATGCAGATGACACCTCAACCAAGTGCACCCGTAAAAGGATGATGACGGCACCACCAAGACAATATCAAGTGAGAACTACTACCAATTTCAATGCAAGACCCCAACATAATATGAATCAGTCAGCCACAGTCCAGTGCTACACATGCGGAGGAAATCACTACCAAAAGGACTGTCCACAAAAAGCAATAAAATGCTACCATTGCGGGCAACCAGGTCATTTCAAGTCTCTATGTCCAAGGAAGCATATGTCAGCAGAAGCAGCCAAAGCTCAAGTGAGGAGTCAATCACAGATCAACAAGACGCCACCAACAACACAAGCTAAGAAAGGAGGTATGCTACGACCTAGAGAGCAGCCAAAATTTCACAAGAACCAGACCAAGTCAGGGCAAGATCAATTGTGTCACTATCAATGAAGCTGCAGAAACCATCAACGACATTGCCGGTACGTTCTTACTTCATCAACATTGGTCTCAATTGATCCAGGAACTACCTTTTCAGTTCAGTGTCAGAATCTTACGTCAGAAAGAGCTACATGGAAAAAGGAATTGAAAATACAACGTAGTTTTCCAACCCGTCTCGACTTTGGGTGAATCTCGAGGTCGAGATTCCTTTAAGGGGTAGGTTGAAACATCTGAAAATTTCAAATGAAATTCAAAAATCAAAATTTGTTCAATTTGAATCCAAATTCGCAAATTTTGCCAAACCCAAACCCTAACCCCAAATCCCAATCCGTTTTCCCTCCGGTCGCGCCTTTTCCTGGCGCTTCTCCTCCTCTCACGGAAGCCCTTGCGCCGCCACACAGACCGCCTCTGTCCCATCCCCGCCACGCCTCTCACGCGATCACTTAAGACGTAGCAAGCACACGTCATGTGGCGCCACCTCGGTCGCCGGGCTCCACCTCACTTGCACGCCCGCCATGGCCGCCTTGCCGCCGCCCTCTCGCTCCCGCGCCTCCTTTGCCCTATAAAGCCACCCGGCAAGCCTTCCTCCTCATCCCCACCACCCCCCCCACCCCCTTCCTCCGGTAGGCCAGAGCCGCCACCCTGCACTCCCACCAAGAACCCCAAAAAGCCATTAAAAACCCTAGGTAAGAAGCTTACGGTGGATCCTCCCGCCAGCCTCCTTGCCGCCTCTCCTTGTTGCTTGCCGACGCCAAGACGCCAAGTGCATAACCACTGCCACCTCGCCAGCACTGCGTCATGCTGCCGCATGACTCGGCCAGGAGGCGCTGGCCTCAAGGCCAACGCCTCGCCTCCCTCTTTTTCGGCCTTTTGGCTCGACCCGATTAGGGGTTGGACCGTACGAATTAGGCCTTGGGTCAAGACAAGAACTGGCCCAATTTTCTTTTAAAAGCGCCCTAAGATTGTTTTGAGCACAAGAAATCCTTTTCTGCTTAATTCGATTAAAAATAGGAGTTATAATTCCAACAAATACACTGCTCATTAGCCAAAAATATTAAACCCTAACCACTATCCATTCAATTAAACACATAAATTTCGATATCTTTTTTTGATCAATTGTCGTGTATGAATAGTAAAATAATACTATTCATTATCAAGCAATTTTCGCGAAACCCTAAAATGACATTTTATGTCATTTCGACCGTTCGAGCAGTGAGTCCATTTCTCGGCTCCTTTCACCTATAGCAAGCTCCAAATAAATATTCCCACCTTCCTATAGATTTCTTTAATCCTCTACAATATTTTTGTTGTAGTTGATCCGAATCTCAAACTCCGCTCAATCCAAATAAATACCAGATAAATCCCACCAACCCGCTCCACCCTTCCTTTAAGTCTCTTTTTGGTTTTATTTACTTGCATTTTGTTCCCACTCTTTCCTTGTTGAGCTAGTGTTTACTTGTTTTCTTTTTATTGCATTGCTTCTCGTTAGGTTACGATCTAGACGACGTGACGCCTTGAAGAGCAGGACAAGACCAACATCCACAGGACTTTGTGCAAGAAGGCAAGTCGCATTCCTTGAACATTTGAACCCACGTGTCATATATTTATATTGATACTTTCATTATCTTATTTGAGCCAATTACTTTAAATGAAATAATACTTTGGAATGACATGATAATTAGATAAATCCTATAACCCCACAAACAAACCTACCCAAAGACTTGTAGGCCATATTCACCTTGACAAATTCACATAAAATGTTAGCTATATAGTAGCTTTGTCTCTCAAAATTGTGATCATCAATCAAAAGCAGTATTGGCAGTTAGCCAATGGTTTGGGTGGAGAGTTGAGGGTTGTGTCCATTAAGTTGGACAACCCAATATACTTGGTAAAATGAGTCATCAGTGAGATCAAGAGGTGGGCAACCGCAGGTTGGGCCATCGCCTCACTGGGTGACAAGTAAGGACAAGAACCTTGTGCCAAGTAGCGAACACAAGAATCGCTCAACCACATGCGTGGTCATTACTCCCTAGCTTAGTACATCGTCATTCAATTGAATATCTCTTGTATCAAAGGTGAGGCAGGTGGACCCTACGGACACTCGCTGGTTCTTGCAACGGTATGGGCCCGTCAGCATCGGGGTGCAGAGTCCACTATTGGCCGGTGGTCTCCCGAGGGCTGTATGGATTTGAACCTACCGGGTAGAGGCTAAAAAGGATAAGCAGTGAAAAGGCTTTGTTATCCTGACTCAATTGTGCGCAATCATGATGCGTGGCAATGTGAGTTTGTGATATCATGTGGGTAAAGTTGGGCAACTCTGCAGAGTGTATAAAATGTTATTCGAATACGCCGTGCTTCCGGTTAATGAAGCTGTGTTAATGGGTGATTCCAGTACACGAGGCATAAGTAGAGTTTGGAGATGGTAAGTTGGTAATTGTGGTTTGTTGAGAAACCCCCTGTTGTTATTATGTATTATTGTTTTCTTGTCTTATAAAGCGCTTTAAAGCGCAAATTGCATCCACATATACTGTTAAGGTAAAACCTAACCATCATTTGAACTCCTTGCATGTAATTATTTAGCCTTTCCATGTGGCTTGTTGAGTACGGTAGTTGTACTCATTCTTGCATAATCTGCAAACAATCTACTGAAGAAACACAGGAAAATCTGAGAGGATCTGGTTGATCAAGACTTTGGTGGACCCACGGTTGCAGCGATTCGACATCACATTAGGTCTCACCAGCTCAAGTGTGCACTGTGGTTAGAAGTTCTTTTGTCTTGTATTATATTAACTTTGGGCTTGGATGCCCGTGGTAGTGTCAAAGCTGGTGTTAAGCCTTAATCTTATGTAATAAAATGTTGGCTTTTGTTGAAATCGAAAACTTGCTTGAGACATAACTTCTTCCATGAATCGCATCGCAGGCGGTTGTGAAGAGTTTAATGTCCCCAGGAATTTGGGGTCGTTACAGCTTGCACATAGATCAAATCGATCGTCGATGCAGTCGGTAATTTTCTAATCACTTGACAGCGACACCAATTAATGGAGGCGCTTATCGGCGGTCTGCCGCAGAGGACGTGCGCCGCGCCGCCGCCGAAGGATCTTTTTTGATAAAATCGTTTGCCAAAGAAATCAGTGTTTTATGTGAAACCCTAATAGAGGAATGCGCAAGGAAGATGGTCGCGTGATTACACTGAATCCGCAAAAAATCGCTCGGTGGGACCAGTGCTTCCTTCTATTTGACCGGATCAGGTTTAATAAAGTTACAATCTTGTAAAGTTATAGTCTTGCCCCTAAGAGAACAATACTTCCTTATACTGGGAGGTGTGATATAATTAAATCTTAATTAATCTAGTTCATTGGATTTGAAAGTATAGACGATGTGTACTATAAAATAGCTCAAATTATATATTCTGACATGCATGGAAAGAAAGGAAATCCCATTCTGAACCGTCCAACGAAAGGAAAGGAATGGGCACCGGCAGGGGAGGTCATACAGGCTCCCAACTGCCCCGGTGGTCGTCCACTCCACTACCTACCTCTCCCTTTCCAACGTCCTCTCCTCTCCTCTTGTCACAAATCATCATCGCTTTGCTTTTGTCGTCCTCTCCGACTGCGGCGAAACCCACTTCAACTCTTTTTTTTCCCCTTACCTTTGATTTAGTTTAGTCTCTTTTCTTTTCTTTTCCAACAGAACAGAAAACTTATATATAGAAAAATGGTACGTACTTTCGCTTCTCATAAAGTACTTAAATCGTATGATGATACATCTTTACCTATTTGAACATACTCTAATAATGATTATAATTTATAAGATACCTCAAAGTGAGTTCTATAAAAAATTTCATCAAAATCCACTTTTTAGAGCAAAATTTGTGTATATACTTCTTTTATATATGAAAAAGGTATATAAAAAAAATAAAGAACTCCATTGGATTTTTTTATCGAGTCACATTGGAGTTTCTTATAATTGGTAATTTAGTATACTGAAAGTGGTAAAGAAGTATAATCTATTCGTTTAAGTGGTATATTAGAAGTAGGAGTACATACTCCTAGAAGTACGAAACGGGCGTCATATATATATGAGAAAATAGTATGGTACTCTTGGGAGTTCGTACTCCCACTTCTCATATACCACTTAAATTGTATGATGATATCTCTCTATCAATTTGAGTATACTCCAATAATGATTATAAGATACTCCAAATTGAGTTCCATAAAAAATTTCATGAAATCAACTTTTTATACTAAAATCCGTGCATATACTTCTTTTATATATGAAAATGGTATATAATAAAAATAAAGGGTTCCAATGAAATTTTTTCAATCAAGTCATGTTGAAGTATCTTATAATCTGTATTTAAGTATATTGAAAGTGATAAAAAAAATATAATATGTTCGTTCAAGTGGTATATTAGAAGTGAGAGTACGATTTTTTCTGTCCCAATGCTGCCTTGTTTGAAACAGAAATAACAATAGCTAATACCGGTGCATAGAAATTTTTTGCTTGTCTTCTAGCACTTCAAATTATACTTGAAGTGCATATTTGCCTACAGTATTCCTCAAAGAGTTTACTTCGAGTCGGGGGTGGAGCCACCGTGGGTGCGTGTGTGCGTCAGGCTTGGGTGAGCGATGCGCCATCGAACGGCGCCACACGCGACACAACGCAAGCCGCCAAACCCTACAGATTGACACAGCGGCGGTGACGGGCGACTTCGACACATGATCACCCCTTTATTTTTATGCTGGCTTCGCTACTGCTTCGACTATTTCTTGTTTGGCAAAGTTAGTTTTATCTATTGCTCGCGTCTCGAGCATTTTAAGTCAAGGAAAAAAAGGAATTAGCGATATATCTAGTGCAGACGGGGTATTGGGTGGAACTACATGCAAATGCCTTTGTGGGGCGTCGAAACACGCGGGATTAAAAAGGGCACGGGGTTTCATAAAAAAGACCCGGAAGGTTATGCTTGAACCGTTCAGGAGGAGTGTTTGATGGGCCTGGCCTGCCGAAACAATAGAATTAGGTGGGCATATTTAAAAATGACCGGGCCGAAATATTGGTTCAGTGC
Organism: Phyllostachys edulis; assembly: GCA_036346405.1. NCBI lineage: Eukaryota > Viridiplantae > Streptophyta > Magnoliopsida > Poales > Poaceae > Phyllostachys > Phyllostachys edulis. The sequence goes on from CM070549.1 coordinate 26,546,658, forward strand.
GTTGCATCCACATGCACGGAATAGCCCAACCACGCAGTTTTTCTTCGGACGGCCAGCCTGCGGAAAAGGGGAGGGGGTAAGACAATACAATCCCTAGGAATTGCTAGCCATTGTATCCTCTATCTAGTGTGCGCTAACCTACATGGATGATCTCCAACGAGAGACCTGCCAGTCAGGGGTGGAGCTACAGTAAGTGCATGGGGTACAGTCGTACTCCTAATTTTTTTACAAAAAAACTGATATATACCTCCTTTAATACATAAAGTATACACTATATATACTAATATACATACTCTCAGTCAATATACGTACTCTCAGCTCCTGCGGTGGCAGCGTCCATTTATTAATCATTAACACTCCAACAGAGCCTGCAGGCGGCAGGTCATTGCCTTTCTCCTGAATCCCCTCTTATCTCTCTCCCCGTTTCTCTCTTTGTGGATTGAGTCCAGTCTTGGCATGCCGCCATCGAAGCTTCGCATTGTTTGGCGCCGCCACCCATTGCTTGTCCTCTCGACGCCGTCGGTCGCTTCTGTCTCTCACTGCTGCGCCTCCCGCATGGCGCCAAGGCCTGCTCATCCCCAGGCTGCGTCACGGCCGCTCAGCCATGGCCTCACTGGCCTCAAGGCTCTCGGCCCACCTCTGGCTCGGCCTCCGGTCGCCGGTGGCTGAAAGCATCTAGGCCCCTAAAAAATGGTTTTGGTAATTAATGATAATATGTGAATATGGGATTAACGTGTTTATCGAGTATTTACAAGGTTAAGTCTCATTGGTGTTGTTGATGACCTGGAGTTGCACATGAAAGGATTACATGAAGATTTTTTTGGCTCAAAGACACGGTACAAATAGTCTAGGATTCTCTTTATTTTTACCGGTCTTAAGTGAATTGGTTGGAAGACCAGGTTATAGGTTAGATAGCTGTACTATGAGGAGGGTTCAAGAATCGAGTACCTTGAAAGTGAATGATGCCACAAATGCTCAAATCATACTTGGCTTAAATCTTGGATTTATTTGTTTTTGTTTGGCCTTGATTTGAATTTGCTGAAAAATCTTGGAGGCTGGACTAACCGACGGTGTATGGCCGGACTGACCGGGATCCCGGACCAAATGGGACGGTCAGCATTTTCCAGAGAGGTTGGTTTGCTTGTTTTTCTTTGGAATCTCTGGGTCGGACTAACCGGCTAAATCTTGGATGGCCGGACTTGCGGACCAAGTGGCTGGTCAACATTTTCCAGAGAGGTTGGTTTTTGAGAAATGCTTCGTATTTTCTTCCGCCGGATCGACCATGAGTCAATTGTCTGATCGACCGAGGTCCCGGGTCAAGGGTCCGGTCAGCTTTTAATAGTAGTTTGTTTTTCTCTAAATCTGGTTTTAGCAGGCTGAACTGATCGTGCTTTGTACTGCGGTCTGACCGGACCTGTTGTAACGGCTAGTTCCTCAGTGCATTTAGTCTTTGTTCAGAGAGTGATCGATCACATTACAGACCAGGACTAACAGCGTGCATGCTGTGATTGATGTGCCTTCTGAGTTTTTGGGGATTTCGTGCCCCAACGTCTAGTACAGTGGGTGGAGGCTATAAATACCTCACCCACTGCAGCTAGAAGGTTTGGATAAATCTCATTGAACACTCTTGAGCCCTTTGTATTGTTTCGAACTCATTGAGAGCATTTAATCCCTTTTACAAAGGTAGTTGAGGTTATTCCAAGAGCATTGATTAGGGTTTGATCATTGTGGCATTTGAGCATCTTCAAGTGAAGAATTCTTGTTCTATTACTCTTGGAGATTGCCGTCTCCTAGACGGCTTGGAGTGGGTTCGGTGATCTTCTCAAATGAGATTGTGAGAAGACCCGGGCAAATTGTAAAGGTTGGAGCTCACCTATTCGGAGAGAAGAAGAGCTACCATTAGTGATCGAGGGAAGTGCTTGTGTGAAGCCAGTTTGAGTTGGTCAAGCTTCCTCAACGCGGATTAGTGAAGACCAGCAAGTCTTCGATACCACGGGAAAAACTTCATTGTCTCATTAGTGGTTATTTCTAGTCTTTACTATTTCCGCATTTACATTTCTAGCTTATTTCTTGTGTTAAATTGCTTAGCTAGAATTATATCTTGTTTAGACTAAGTTATTAATTGTCAAATCGTCAAAAGTTTAAAAACCTCCTATTCACCCCCTCTAGTCGGTTATCCTTGATCCTACAAGTGGTATCACAGCTTGGTCTCTCATTGTTTTAGACTTAACTGTCTAAGAGAGAAAAGGATGGCTAGTGAGGGAATTGCTATAGGAAAGGCTCCCTTATTTGATAGCTCTAATTATGCTTATTGGAAAAATTAAAATGTCAATTTATTTAAAGGACATGAGTCCAAGCATTTGGAAAATCGTAAATAAGAGTTATGTCATGCCTCTTAATCCACTAATTCCCACGGATCAAGAGGTGCGTAATACTCATTTAGATGCACAAGCTATGAACGCTCTCTTTGGCGCTTTGAACACGGATGAGTTCAATAGAGTGAGCAATTTGGAAACCGCTCACGATATTTGGACCACCCTCTCGGAAATCCATGAGTGAACATCCACGGTCAAAGAAGCCAAATTGCATAGGCTTCGGATCAAATGTGAGACATTCATAATGTTGCCTTATGAAAACATCAATAAGATGTATTCAAGACTTAACAACATTGTGAATGAACTCAAAGGCCTTAGGACTAACCTTCTTGATGTTGATATTGTGCGCAAGATTCTTAGGGCTCTTCCGGACAAATATGAAACGTTGGTGACATTATTTCTCAACTCTCCCGAGTTGCCAAGAATGACACCAACAAGGCTTTTAGGCAACCTCATCACAAATGAGTTGTTCAAGAAGGACAAAGAAGAGCTATTGGAGACATCATCCTCAAAGAAGAAAATTACCGCTTTCAAGGCCAAAGCGGAATCAAGTGATGATGAGGATGAAGAAGAAGACTCCGACGAGGAGTATGCACTTCTTGTAAGAAGAATGAAGAGGGTCATGAAGAAACGCCCCAATAGAAGCTACAACTTCGACAAGTACAAAAACGGGCAATCTTCAAGTGACAAGAAGCGTTATAGCAACATTCGATGCTATAATTGTGAATAGAAGGGGCACATTGCTTCTCGTTGCCCTGAAAAGAATGATGGCAAGGACAAGTCTTATAAGAAGAAGGAGTATAATGGCAAGAAGAAGCTTTTTAAGAAGCTTCACAAAGATAGCAAGCATGAAGCCCACATTGGAGAGTGGGATTCAAATGATGAGTCAAGCGACTCCGATTCCGAAGAGGATGAGTCTCCCAAGAAGAAGGGACTAGTCGGTATTGTCATCAAGGAAGCTCCGTCGCTATTCTCCACTCCTACTTGCCTCATGGCAAAAGGAGATAAGGTGAAATTCATTGATAGTAATGAACCAACTTATGATGAATTAATGGATATGCTTGATGACTTAAATGAATATCTTGGAAAAGAAAAGTCAAAATATAAGGTCTTAAGTAGAGAACATACTTCTCTAAAAGATTCTTATGCGGGGCTAAAGGAAGCTCATGACTTGCCTATCCAAGAATATTCAAGCAAGTCTTATTCTAGTGTAGGAATTACATGCGATATTATTGATGATATGCCTAGTATAGAAATTGCTAAAACTAGCGCATCTATTTCATGCAATAATCCTATTGCTTTGCTATATTTCTCTAGTATTAATGCTAATCATGATAATGTTGAGCTTAATGATGCAAAGCTTATTGTTGAGAATAATGAGTTAAAGGAACAAGTGACCAAGCTAAGCAAAAGCTTGGAAAGGTGCTTCAAGGGTAAGGCCACTCTTGACTAGCTTTTGAGTGAGCAAAGGTGCTCATTCAACAAGGAAGGTCTTGGGTACGTGCCTAAGAAAGGTAAGAAGCCGGCAAACAAGCCCACAAGGTTTGTGAGGCAAAATAGTAAGTATTGTCATAAGTGCCGGGAAATAGGACATGTGCAACAAAATTGTCCTAAGGGTAAGATTTCATCTCTTGGTATATATGATTCATGCTATATGCTTAGAAAAGACTAAGGATGGTAAAGTAATTGCTCGTTTTGTTGGCACTTCAATTTTAGGCGCTAAAAAGAATACTATTTGGGTGCTAAATCCTTAGTTACTAACCTCGAAGGACCCAAACAAATTTGGGTACCTAAACATGATTCTTGTTTTGTAGGTGAACTATAAAACCGGTGGAAAACATTGGGTGCTTGATAGTGGATGCACTCAACACATGACCGGTGATAGAAAAATGTTCACCACATTTGAGAATGGAAAAAGAGTAGACAAGATCACTTTTGGCGATAATAGCAAAGGAAAGGTAATAGGATTGGGTAAAATTGCTATCTCAAATGACCTTTCTATTTCTAATGTATCTTTAGTAGAATCATTAAATTTCAATTTGCTATCGGTTGCTCAAATATGTGATCTTGGACTAATTTTCTCATTCTCTAGTAAAGGTGTTTCAATCTCTAATGCCAAAGATAGCTCTTTAGTTTTCAAAGGTTTTAGATTTAGAAATCTTTACTTGGTTGATTTTAATTCAAGTGAATCATGTTTAAAAACTTGTTTAATGGCAAAAACCTCATTGGGTTGGCTTTGGCATAGAAGGCTAGCTCATGTTGGAATGATTCAACTCAAAAAGCTTTTCAAACATGATTTAGTTGTTGGCTTGAAAGATGTGAAGTTTGAGAAAAATCGACTTTGTAGCGCTTGTTAAGCCGGTAAACAAGTCACTAATTCTCATCCTTCCAAGAGTATCATGTTAACTTCTAGACCATTGGAACTCTTACATATGGATTTATTTGGGCCAACAACCTATAAGAGTATCGGGGGTAATAGCTATTGTTTAGTCATTGTGGATGATTACTCTAGATATACATAGGTATTCTTCTTAGATGACAAAAGTGAAACCTCTGGCATTTTCAAAAGGTTTGCAAAAAGAGCTCAAAATGAATTTGATTTCAAAATTAAGAAAATCCGTAGTGATAATGGTTCTGAGTTCAAGAATACTAAAGTTGAAGACTTTTGTGATGGACTTGGAATAAAGCACAAACTTTTCACAACCTACACTCCGGAGCAAAATGGATTTGTAGAAAGGAAAAATCGTACATTAATTGAAATAGCTAGGACAATACTTGATGAATATAATACTTCCGATAGTTTTTGGGCAGAAGCAATTAACACCGCTTGTCATGCCATAAATCGGCTTTATTAGCATCGTCTTTTGCAAAAGACTTCCTATGAGCTTCTTGCAGGAAAAAAACCGAACATCTTTTATTTCCAAGTATTTGGTTACAAGTGTTATATTTTAAAGAAGGGTGTTCATCTTTCAAAATTTGATAGTCGTTGCGATGTTGGTTTCTTGCTTGGATATTCTTCAAATAGCAAAGATTATCGTATCTTTAACAAAAACTCCGGTTTAGTTGAAGAAAGACACAATGTGCAATTTGATGAAACTAACGGCTCTCAAGAAGAGCATGAGAATTTAGATGATGTAGGTGATGAAGCCTTAAGAAAAAGCAATGGAGTATATGCAAATAGGCGACATCAAGCCCGAAGATAATCCACCATCTTCCACTCAAGTTGAGCCCCCTACCTCTTCCACAAATCAAGTACAAACTGATGAAGAGGACAATAAGGAAGATGATCAACCATCCAATCTACCACCAAAAATTCACAATGCAATTGCAAAGGATCATCCAATAGACTAAATATTAGGTGATGTAAGTAAGGGTGTCCAAACTCGCTCTCGTGTTGCTTCTTTTTGTGAACATTACTCTTTTGTCTCTTCTATTGAGCCAAAGCATGTAGAAGAAACACTTGAAGATCCGGATTGGGTGAATGCTATGCATGAAGAACTCAATAACTTCACCCGAAATGAAGTTTGGACATTGGTGGATCAACCCAAAGAACACAATGTCATTGATACAAAATGGGTCTTTAGAAACAAGCAAGATGAGAACGGTATGGTTGTAAGAAACAAGACAAGATTGGTCGCTCAAGGTTATTCACAAGTCGAAGGTTTGGATTTTGGTGAAACATTTGCTTTCGTAGCTAGACTTGAGTCAATTCGGATATTACTTGCTTTCGCATCATGCTTTGATATTAAATTATTTCAAATGGATGTCAAAAGTGCTTTTCTAAATAGTAAAATATCCGAACTTGTCTTTGTTGAACAACCTCTCGGTTTTGAGTATCCTAAAAATCCAAATCATATCTATAAACTCTCCAAGGCGCTCTATGGTCTTAAACAAGCTCCTAGAGCATGGTATGAACGCCTTAGAGATTTTCTAGTCTCAAAAGGATTCAAAATCGGAAAAATTGATTCAACTTTATTTACTAAAGTTTTAAACGATGATTTCTTTGTTTGTCAAATTTATGTTGATGATATCATTTTCGGGTCTACTAATCAAGATTTTTGCGAAGAATTTGGTGATATGATGTCTAGGGAATTTGAAATGTCCATGATTGGAGAATTAAGCTATTTCCTTAGACTTCAAATCAAGCAACTCAAAGATGAGACTTTCATAAGTCAAGCCAAGTACGCAAAGGATTTACTTAAAAGATTTGGCATGGAAGATGCAAAGCCTATCAAGACTCCCATTGCTACAAATAGTCATCTTGATCTAAATGAGGGAGGTAAACCGGTAGATTTAAAGCTTTATAGATCTATGATTGGTAGCTTGCTTTATCTTACCGCATCTAAGCCCGATATCACGTTTAGTGTTTGTATGTGTGCTCGTTTTCAAGCTTCTCCAAAAGAATGTCATCTTATGGCCGTTAAAAGAATTCTTAGATATTTAAAGCATTCCTTTAGCATTGGCCTATGGTTCCCTAAAGGTGCTACATTTGATTTAATTGGATATTCCGATTCCGATTATGCGAGTTGCAAAGTGGATAGAAAAAGCACCTCGGGTAGTTGTCAATTCTTAGAAAGATCTTTAGTATCATAGTCATCTAAGAAACAAAACTCCGTAGCATTATCCACCGCCGAAGCCGAATATGTTTCTGCGGGAAGTTGTTGTGCTCAATTGCTATGGATGAGGCAAACATTGATGGATTATGGAATTAAATTTGATAAAATACCTCTTTTGTGTGATAATGATAGTACGGTGAAAATTGCTAATAACCCTGTTCAACACTCATGAACCAAGCATATAGATATTTGTCACCATTTTTTGAGAGATCATGTGAGCAAGGGAGACATTGAAATTAGCCACATAAGAACCGAAGACCAATTAGCGGATATTTTCACCAAACCATTAGATGAAGGCCGATTTTACAAATTGAAGAATGAATTAAATATCATAGATCTTTCTAATGTCATTTGATTACATTATGTTTTGATATCTTAGTTGAATTCGATTTTCTCTCATTATTCTCTTGATTCAAGAACTAAAATGGGAAACACATTTAGGGGGAGTGTTATACCATCATTATGTATATCACATCTCTAATTGTGCACATATCAACAAACTTGCTAGACTGTGTTTTCAAAAACTGTTCCTTTTTGGTCAAAAAGTCAAATTTTGGATTTTATCGTTCAAATCTCTTGAAAAACTAGCTACATCTATTATCTAATGTATTTCAAAGGTTTTTGGTTAAAAAGAATATCAAATTATCTATTTTTAATTTGAAAAGTCCTTTTTAGCTCAAACTATATCTTCAAGTATCTTGTTTTTGAAGAAAATCAAAATTTTGTCCAATTTCAATTTCAAAAGGAATTTGATAGTGCCCCCAAAAGGAAAAACCTAAAGATGGTTATTCATGACCTTTTTCGTATTCATAGGCTTTTCAAACTCTCAATAAAATCAAAGTTATTTGTGTTTGAATCTCACTAAAAAATAACCCAAATCTCGAAAAATCCAAGTCTCAATTCTAGCATAAAATGAGTATTGCTATTTAAACAATGTCTCCTCTTATATATTGTCTCAAAATAGTATTTCATACTCATACATCTCTTCACAAGTAGCTTTTTTCGATGTTTGCTTCATTTGATTCGCTCAAAATCGTTTACTTCAAAAGTTGTTCTATTTTCCTAAAAACCTATGTTCAAAACTCTTTTGTTGGTCTAATCTCGTCGAAATTGCTCCAAGATGGTTTTTATGTTGTCTGCTAAACATCTCAAAATCTCAAAATCTGCTAAACATCTCAAAATCTCCACTCGCGGTCAATCTGCCGGTATAATTCCGGTCAACCCGCAGGCGCTTCCCCGGATTGACCGAACTTTCACCTGCGGTCTAACCGCACCCAGCAGTTAATGCTTTTAACCCTGTGTCAGTTTTTCTCCTTTACTGCCTTTACCCACCCGGCGGTTCATTTCTTTTCTCCTCCACCTGCCCGATGGTTCCCCTCTCCTCCCGCACTCTCACTCGCCTCGTCGCTCCCTCCCGCGAGGATCGACTCTCCGCAGCCGGTTGCTCCTCTCACCGCCGCCGGTTCTCCTCACCGCCGCCAGTCCTTTTCCCACTGCAAGGTTTTCCCCTTTTTTTCCTCCCTCAATCGATCAATCTATCTTGAATCGACTCTAGATCTGTACCTAGGTCGCTAATCTTCCTTTTGAATGCCTCCATTGTAATATTCCTTGCTTGACTGTTGGACTTTGCACCTACATTGTATCAAATCCGATTGAATGCATTTCTCTAGGGTTTTCAGGCAGGCCCGACCTGACCGGCGTGTTGCGTGCGGCTAGTCCGCGCTTCCTGCGGACTGACCGGCCAACTGCTTGAGGTCTAACCGGCCCTGACAGAAAACTTCCTGTTTTGATTCCACATTCAATTCATCTTATTCAAGTCATCTTTTTCCTTGTCCAGATCTCATGGCTAGAACCAAGACAAGCGGTGATCCCGAGGCATCTTCGTCTCGTCCTCCCCGGAGGGCCACTCGTCGTCCTCCTGTTGATACTTCCGAAGGTGATGAAGTGAAATCTTCGCCGTCTTTATCTTCTGTGCCGAGTGCCAGTGGCCACATGGCTGAAGATTTCGACGAGGATGATGCTGAGTAGCAGTTTCCACCTGAACCACGTGTTGATCTTCGCACAATTAGAAATGACGACTTCAAAAAGCTAAGGTAGCAAAATCCATATGAGCAGGCAAGGACAACCTCGGATGAGCGTTTTCACTCTTTGTTTCAAGAGGATTGTTACAATCATGTCGTTGTCCACAAGCAATTTGCCATTCAAAAGTACATCAACTGGTCTTATCTCAATGAGCAAACTCGGTATGAAGGTCTATATTCTCGCTTTCGAAATGCTGGCTTGGATGGAATTGTTAGCATCAAGTGCAACTTCAATGAGGAAGTTATTCGGCAATTCTATGCTACTATCCACCTTCCATGAAATTTGGCCTTTGTGACTCGGATGACAGGCTCGGTGTGCTACACGGCCACCAAGCGCCACTTTGAGGAGGCCCTCAACCTGCCAGCTCGTGAATATGTCAAAATTCACCTTGAGCCTGCCCTTCAGACTCCCAAGCAATCTCAATTTTATGATCCTACTCATGTTGGAACTGTTCCTAGTAAGGTTGCAGATTTGAGACCTCTTCCTAGTGTCATTAACGGAATCATTAGGGCCACTATCTTGCCTAGGAGCGGCAATAATGACGCTATTAGAGGTCATGCTTGGAATGTCATAGATTATGTGATGCAAGGAAAGAAGTTTGACATTATGCATCTAATCTTGACTGAGTTGCAATCTTGCCAAGGTGATTTGGGAAAGAGAATGTATTATGCACCATACATCATGCAGCAAATAAACAGAACAACTGGCTTCAATGGTGCCACTCTTTTTCCTCATAAGCAGTACAAGCCAGAAGGCGACCATCAGAGAGACTTGAGGAACAGGCCTCTTCACCCTGTTGTTGCTGAGCCAGCATCTCTTTAGCCCGCCCCTCCACCACAGGGTGGACTTGATCCTCTTTTGTTGGAGGTTCTGCACACTGGCATCAACACGATTGTGTCTCACTTTGATGCAGTGGATCATTGCTTAGAGGTTCTGGATAACCGCATGGATGCCTTAGATCGTCACTCTCAGTCTTTGGACTCTCACCAGGCAGCCATGGAACAATCCAACTCAGTTGTGCTTTAGCGCTTGGATCAGTTGACTGGATGGGTCATGGAGATGCATGCAGCCGAGGGACGGATTCAGACCGACATTGCTGAGATCACCTCTTGCGTCTCATCGATTGAGCAGATTGTCACTTACTCTCGGCGCCGTCGTGTTGATTCTACTCCTGCAGCTCCTACCACGTCGACTGATGCTTTTGGTACTTGATGCCAAAGGGGGAGAAGTCCTATCTTTTGTCTATTAGTTATATCCCTAATATGCTACTAATGGTTGTTGGATGTTTGTTGGACTTTTGTATGTAATAGGATAGAGGATAAACTTATTGCTCTCTTTTGTTATTTATGTAAGCTTATTGAACCTCTGTTTAACTATCTTGGATATTGCTAAGTAATCTTAATGTTTAATCGTTTGTGAGCGTGGCTGAATGTTTATGTGCTTATGTGCTTGTATTTGGTTTTAAAAAAACTTATTATGTCTTTAGTGTTATCTTGCTAAACTTGTTAAATAATTTTTTTTATGCTTATGCTATCATCTTGAAATGCAATCCTTATCATGATCATTATATATTGTTGTATTTCCTCAGGTTCCCACTTGCAAAAGAAACTCCGCCAAAATTTTCAAAAATCTCTACATGTGATTGCAAAGACTCTTTATCTTTTCTATGCACATATTTAGGGGGAGCTTTTGTTATTTTGGCTTTAACAAGAAAATAATTCTCTAAAACTCTTTTGAACTTATTGCAAGAATTATTTTGGTGTTAAGTCATCAAAAGAATATATACTCGTTTCACAACAAGTAATATATTCAAATTAATCTTTCTCACATTAATTGTGTTGTCATCAATTACCAAAAAGGGGGAGATTGAAAGCATCTAGGCCCCTAAAAATGATTTTGGTAATTAATGATAATATGTGAATATGAGATTAACATGTTTATTGAGTATTTACAAGGTTAAGTCCCATTGATGTTGTTGATGACCTGGAGTTGCACGTGAAAGGATTACATGAAGATCTTTTGGCTCAAAGACAAGGTACAAATAGTCTAGGATTCTCTTTATTTTTACCGGTCTTAAGTGAATTGGTTGGAAGACCGGGTTATAGGTTAGATAGCCGTACTATGAAGAGGGTTCAAGAATTGAGTACCTTGAAAGTGAATGATGCCACAAATGCTCAAATCATACTTGGCTTAAATCTTGGATTTATTTGTTTTGGTTTGGCCTTGATTTGAATTTGCTGAAAAATCTTGGAGGCCGGACTAACCGACGGTGTATGGCTGGACTGACCGGGATCCCAGACCAAATGGGACGGTCAGCATTTTCCAGAGAGGTTGGTTTGCTTGTTTTGCTTTGGAATTCTGGGCGGACCGACCTTGACCAAATCCGGATCGACCGGACTTGCGGACCAAGTGGCCGATCAATATTTTCCAGAGAGGTTGGTTTTTGAGAAATGCTTCGTATTTTCTTCCGGCCGGACTGACCGCAGGTCAATTGCCGGACTGACCGAGGTCCCGGGTCAAGGGTCCGGTCAGCTTTTAATAGTAGTTTGTTTTTCTCTAAATCTAGTTTTAGGCGGCCGAATGGTAGCGTGCTTTATCTTCTTGATCCGACCAGGACTGTTGTAACGGCTAATTCCTCAGTGCATTTAATGTTGTTCAGAGAGTAACAGTCGACCGTTACTACAGGCCGGACTAACCGCGTGCATGCCTGCGGATTGACCGCGCCTTTTGAGTTTTTAGGGATTTCGTGCCCCAACGGCTAGTACAGTGGGTGGAGGCTATAAATACCTCACCCACTGCAGCTAGAAGGTTTGGATGAACCTCATTGAACACTCTTGAGCCCTTTGCATTGTTTCCAACTCATTGAGAGCATTTAATCCCTTTTGCAAAGGTAGTTGAGGTTATTCCAAGAGCATTGATTAGGGTTTGATCATTGTGGCATTTGAGCATCTTCAAGTGAAGAATTCTTATTCTATTACTCTTGGAGATTGCCATCTCCTAGACAGCTTGAAGTGGGTTCGGTAATCTTCTCAAAGGGGATTGTGAGAAGACCCGGGCAAATTGTGAAGGTTAGAGCTCACCTATCCGGAGAGGAGAAGAGCTACCATTAGTGATCGAGAGAAGTGCTTGTGTGAAGCCGGCTTGAGTTGGTCAAGCTTCCTCAACGTGGATTAGTGAAGACCGGCAAGTCTTCGATACCACGAGAAAAACTTCATTGTCTCATTAATGGTTATTTCTAGTCTTTACTATTTCCGCATTTACATTTCTAGCTTATTTCTTATGTTAAATTGCTTAGCTAGAATTATATCTTGTTTAGACTAAGGTATTAATTGTCAAATTATCAAAAAGTTCAAAAACCTCCTATTCACCCCCCTCTAGTCGGTTATCCTTAATCCTACAGCGGCTCACTGCCATGCGCCGTCGTCGGTTGACTGGTTTTGGGGGTGATGCTACTATCCTAGTATCCTACCCCCTCTCCTGCTCTCCGTCCTGCTCCCTCCCCTGTTCTACGGCTGCATTGTGATCGGCCATCTGCTGGAAGGGAACCGATGGGTGAATGAATCCATCACCGCACTTGTCATAGTGAGCCCTCTGCCCTTGCACTCCAAGTGCTTGTGCTTTTGCCTCATAGAGTAGTAGTTTGAGTCTGCTTTATGTGCCTTTTGCTTACAAGGGCTGATCATTGGAGGTATGATTGCTGTGCTGAAGTGCTTTGGTAGTGCTCTGTGAATGGGTGATGTACTGATGTTATTGTTTGGCTCATTGGGTTAGTTACTTAGTTGATTGATCATTGAATCCCCTGTGCTTTGGTAGTGCTCTGTGAATGACTGAATGTGTGATGTACTGATGTTATTGTTTGGCTCACTGAGTTAGTTGATTGATCATTGAATCCCCTGTGCTTTGGTAGTGCTCTGTGAATGACTGAATGGGTGATGTACTGATGTTATTGTTTGGCACTTTGGCTCACTGAGTTAGTTGATTGATCATTGATGTATGGACTATGGTCAGGGTCAGCCCTCCCCTTCCTGGCAGCTGGCAGCCCTTCTTGATTCTGGATTATGTGGTTGATTACTATTTAGTGATTTGGTTCCATGTGTTTGGAACTTTCTATGATTTGCTTATTGTCTAGTTTGTGGGTTAAAATGACTCTTGATTTTTTTTACTTGTATCGTTACCAATACCAAGGGCTAATTCTTAAAATTTAGAGCTAAGTTCGTATAGTTATGGACTTATTTGCTGCTCAAATTGGTATTGATCCCTCCTATGGCTACTGCAAGTGTAGAGAGGGTATTTTCGACAATGAATCATGTGAATAACAAGCTAAGAAATAGCATGGGTGAATAACACTTGAATGATTGCTTAGTTACGTGCATTGAGCGTGAATTTTTTCTACAAGTTAGTGATGATGCTGTCATCAATCGCTTTCAAAGCATGAAGAAATGCCGTATCAAGTTGTAATTTTCTAAAATATTTTGTGATGTTGGTCATAATGCGAATATGTAATTTGACACGTTTGAGCTTATATAGTATGTCATTTGAACTTCTGTTGGAACAGATGTGTCTTAAGTTCGCACCCCTATCGTCAAAATCCTGGCTCCGCCACTGCTGCCAGACTAAAGTTTTTCACAACTCTTTCACGGCGCTTGACTAAAATCTATCTAGTACTCTCCTAGCGTATAACGCGAATTAGAACTCCATTTGCTCATTTAACATACTCCACGCTTCAGTCACTCAAAAAACACACAAATTAATTCCATAACTTTGACCAAACCATGCAAAATAGTAGCTAATGCTATTTTATTCATTACAAGCAGCTGGAAGTAAAAGTTGTACTTAATTCAGAGATTACAAACCACAATACCATAATATACCTTATCCATTACAAGCAGCTGGAAGTAAAAGTTGTACTTAATTCAGATATTACAAACCGCAATACCATAATATACCATATAGGATAGGTCCATATACTAGCTAGCACATCACAGGCTAGCTGTATTAGGGCATGTACAATGGTATAGATAACTATTGTCTATACTCCTCCTTCATGTCATCCAAAGACAGCACTAAAGACAGCTCCTATAATGTGTTATCTTTTTTACATATGTCTATAGACAACTCCTTCATGTATATTGTGTCTTGTTTCTCGTGTTATAGTCGACTACTGCCTGAGAGACGGCTCAATTCTCTATGCTCCCTCTCTCTCATCCACGTCATCTAATGTCATACGTAGTAAATCTTATAGACAGTTGACATCACACATACATGCTCTTGGTAATCAACGTTTCCATGTCGATCTATATTCTTCTTCCTGATCACAAAGAGACCCTTGCAAAATGCTTTCGCTAGCCCATTTGTACCTTGACGTATTCAGGGTTCGTAGAATTAGTACGGAGACACATGCTCATGTATGTGGCTGCCAGCCTACCTTCTGACTCTGGTTGGACACACTTGAATGCTAAGGCAGCACATTTTTTCACATCAAGGCAATCATCATCCCTCAAGGATGCAACCTTCGTCAGTTGCTGCAGATAATTCTCATCGTTGAACTCCAGCTTAACCTACACTAGGTAGGAAGAGCGCACTACGTTGTATCCCGTGCGAGATAAGAGGTCCGCAAAAATGATGGCGTGAAACGATTGTTAATGTAGGAAGGTGTTGTTCTAATTATAGCATCATGGTTGTTTGTAGCAAAAACCCAATAGACATACATAGTGGAGGGAAAAAGTGGACAAAGCTAGTTTAATCTAATATAAGTAAGGATCTAAAAGAAAGCACCATTAACAATATAACATGAAACTGGCCAATCACCGTAGTTATGTTTCGTGGTGTATTTCTTGTGTAGCAACGATCACCAAATAGGGTATGTAACCATATATAGGCAGTCCAATAAATACAAGCATGAGTCGAAATGCACACGCAACAATGCAGTTAAAGACATAGTAACGACAATAGAGAATGCAGAGTTCAAGGATTACAGGAGGTTATCTTAAACAAAAAATGTATATGGTAGCGGTACCAAGTACCACTCATCATTAGTTCAAAAAAATTCTGAAACATAAAGAGTGATGACTAATGTATATGGTGCTTTCCCTTTGGTCTCTACTGACTATTGGAGAACTATTTTTCAAGAGATTTCTTGTAGTTCCTCGTCAGGTTAAGTGCAGAGGAAGTCATAAAATAGTCATGTTGTTTTCAGATCTGAACTGAAGGGTAATCAAATGGCCTAAGCAGACAAGAGATAATCATTTTAGGCTATGCAAGAGGCTGATTGGGTGTTGTCAAGTGGTGTAGCTTACTGTGGGTGTTAGCTGAAATCTATGGCATGTCTTCTCGCAATGGTCGTAGCATACACAGTGAACCTAATCCCTGCCAAATTAGATTATGCTTCTTGTATAACTATGTAAAAACATAACAACACTATGTAATCGGTAATAGGTAATCAACATTTGTATATAGAGCATAACTTTGAATCTCACGTGTCCTGAGCAACATAAGTAGTAATGAACACACACAGTAACCAACCAAGCATAAGCAAGCACAATCGGCACCTAACACGCAGCAGACCTGACCATAAGCAAGGACACATAATATACCTCACGAGGACAGAGCTGGAGCTAAATAATCTGAGACCAATGCAACCAGACAGTGCGTATCATCCCTGCTACAGCAAACAGAAGCATAGAAGTGTGCATCTTCGATTTTAAAATTGATGAATAGTTCTGTGCTAATACTTTTCCATGCATTTCCTGTAGAAACAAGTGATGCAATATTGATACCATATTTCTTAAGCTAATAAAATAATTCGTGTCTCCTTTCTAGTTAGAGAGAGAGAGAGAATCTTGCTTATGTTTCTTTGTGAACACTGAACAACATGGGAGCAGGACCGAGTTCGTGCTTTACAGTGTACTACTACATTCTGTAAGTTCATGTACATCTAATGTTTACTGCCTCTACTAAAACATTTGTTAAAACTTAAAACACACACAATTTGGTCCATGCTTCTATGTGATTTGATGCCCAAAAGATAAGCATTGATCTCCAGCTACTTTTCGTTAGATCAAATCGAGCAAGTACTAACTGAAAGTGATGCAATATTGATACCATATTTATTAAACTAATGAAATAATTCGTGTCTCCTTTCTTGTTAGAGAGAGAGAGAGAGAGAGAGAGAGATAACCTTGCTTATGTTTCCTTGTGAACACTGAACAGCATGGGAGCAGGACTGAGTTCGCTGATTGTGGTGTATGTTGCTGTGTAGGTCACCATCCATCCTACTTACCTGCACAATTTCAGATTAGATATCAGAGCATATGTTACTTGCAGAAACCAAAAGTTTAGTTACAAAACCATCATTTGTAGTTTCTAATTGACAACACAATCATCGAAGCTACCACTGACCTACTGCTATGCATGGATTGGAAAGCGAAAAGGAGGAAATTGTAGCTATACTGTATCCTTATAATCTTCTCTTCCTGATGTTACACTCGCAACAACAAATTCCTTTTGTAAAGCAATGATATATGTGTCCATCTTTTGTGCAGGACATGAGAAGGAAATGTGAAATGTGACACTTGAACTGAAGGTCTAGTTCACTTGCAGAGCTTCCATTATGATGCCAAAGGAACATAGCAAGAGTAAGGTCCTCTACTTCACCATCATCATACTTCACCAGTGAAAAATATCCAGATCGAGTGATGCACACCTGAACTTTGGCATGCACAGGTGAAAAATATCCAAAAGATTAAATCCAGTCATATAGAGAAAATAACCTTGCGCTATAACCCATACCTATTTCAATAAATCACCATAGAGAATCATCAACCTGAGGCTTCAAATGCCTACTAGCTTATTTTTCAACAACAATGACATCCATATAATAATATTATCACTTAGCCATTTCCTTGAACACATGGCATGCACAGGTGAAAAATGTCCAAAAGATTCAATCTAGACATACAAAGAAAATAACCTTGTGCTATTTAGATGTTAGCATGTTAGCAACCACTGCTAGCACGACCCACCCAATACAACCTATGTTTACTCAGCCCAAAACCATGGCATGCACATGTGAAAAATGTCCAAAAGATTCAATCCATACATACAAAGAAAATAACATTGTGCTATTTAGATGTTAGCATGTTAGCAACCACTACTAGCACGACCCACCCAATACAACCTATGTTTACTCAGCCCAAAACTTCCTAACATGCCACGGACTACCATGAGATTTGGGTTGGAGCAGCTTTTGCTTTCATTTTAAGTACTTCTGTGTTTCGCTTCCTATATCGTATTGTCAATTAAAGCTAATTACATCAAAAGGTTATCTAGCTGGAATGCTAATGAATCTATTATGAAAATCTTGGTAACAGAATTAAAACATTTACACATATCATGCAAAAAGATTCTAGACTAAGGAAGATGATATTGTTGCTCACTCATAATCTGTTCTATAATATTATGCTTGATTCCAAGAACCAGTAAGAACAAAAAAAAGTTAAAACATATATCTACATGAGAAATAAAGCACTAAATACTGATCCAATAAGATATCTGTCATATGTGGTCAAAAGCGCTAATAAAAAAGATAGAAATTACAGAAATTGTCATAACAAATCGGAACATCTAGGACATTGCATTGCACGTGCTCAATGATATAAATAAATGAAACATTTTGATTAACTTCCCCTATAACAGCATTCATTTACGCTGAAAGCTCGTAACATTTGGCCTAACGATTTCTAGCAAAAATATCACACCAACCACTGATTAAGACACGGCCTCAATATTGACCCACATTTTGCAGTGCAATCGAAAAATATGATAGCACGCTAAATAGGAAAACGAAGCAACGCAACCATGAGCACATATAATTATGCAACAGTTTCAACAAATCACAACGCGTTCTCCTGACTACATTGTCTAAATGATATCTTAGATATGGAACTGGTCCTTCTTCCAGTGTGCTGGTCACTGCCATAAATCAAACAAATCAAAAACAATTAGCATCTGCGCCAAATAAGTCTCACGAAAAAATTACAAATATGAAATTTCTGATGCGTTGGTGATTGACTCTATGGCAGATGTCGTTTTTTGGCCTTTTAGCAACGAACTGCATGCTTGTAAAAACGATAGCTAATTAAAAAATCAGTAATTGCCTAGGCTAAACATGATCTGTTCTCACAAAAAATCGGAACATGGAACAAAGCTCATTAAACAACAATGTTAACATCGATGTTTCATCAAAGCTAACTGATTTTCGTGAAAATCTGAAAGCGATATGCCCAAGGATCTGAAAGCATATTGCTATAGCTTACACATAAAAACACAGCGTCCCTGTCTGCATACCTATCATTCCTATCAAGAGTACCATATCTCATCCATGGGTCTCAATCTCTATTGCCAAGAAGCAGTCAAAGCACAACGCTTACCATCTCTGAACTGACGGTGGATGAGGCTGATGTCGTTCCCATCGGTGCTGAACCCCAGCATGGAGGTGAGCATCGTCCCCCACAATGGCATTACGTCAAACACCTTGAAGGCAAGGATGTGAAGACGTCTCTCTCTCTCTAGCAGCGTTTGCTGGACATGGCCATCGCCGTGACGGCGAGGAGGAAGGCGACGAACCTGGCGCACAGTTGCTTCATCCGGCCTCAGTTCATCATCCCTACTGTCCGCCACCGCTGATAGCGCCACCTCGGCCCTACCTCGCTCCTCCTCTGTGGTAGCGCGGGGAGCAGGCGGACACAGCGCGGGGAGGAACAGGAGGAAGAGGAAGAGAGGATGGAGAGGAGAGATAGGAGGTGGAGGTGCTCAGAGGGCGGACCGAGGGGGATGGATGCACCTGGGCGAGAGGAGGTGAGGCGTCGCGAGGCAGTCGGAGGTGCGTGGGAGAGAGGAGGCTGGAGTTGGCGGTGACGGGGAGGAGGAGATGGCTAAGAGGAGGAGGAAGAGGAGGGCGAGGACCAGAGGTGGAGAGCAAGGCAGAGGCGATGCAGTCGCCGGAGAAAGAGGGGACTAGAGGCGGTGGAGGAGGGAGAGGGAGGGAGTAGCGGCGCTGGTGAAGGAGGGCGGCAGAGGAGGGAGAGCAAGGGGAGTGGAGGCGGAGAGGAAATGGAGCGAGCAGCGCGGAACGGAGCGAGCGAGGAGGCAGGATGAGTGAGACGACGCGGGGCAAGGGTTAGTGGCCTCGCAAGTCGGTGGAGGAGGGAAAGGGAGGGGGCTGGAGGCGGTGGAGGAGGGAGAGGGAGGGAGCAGCGGTGCTGGTGAAGGAGGGCGACGGCAGGGAAGTGGCGCGGGACGGAGCGAGCAAGGAGGCAAGCGCGGGCGCGACGGGAGGAGAACCACGAGACTAGGTTGGCACGAGAGAGCAAAGGGCGGAGAAGAATCGATGGAAAGGGGATCCGGGAGAACGAAGGGAACGGGAGGAGAATCATTCTGGAATCTATACACAATTTTTCACAACTTCTTAGGTAATCAAAATTTCAGATTAAATTGTCTAAACCTCCATTTTTAACCCAGAAGACAGATCTGTCATTTTCTGAACAACCAAATTAATAATTTCGTATCTTTTAATCTGTACATGAAAAAAAATAATGATATAGGACTTTTTAGAATCCACAGGGAATTATATACCATAACCTAGTTATACCAAAAATTCCATTCCGCTGTTAAATTTGTCAAATTGAGGTTTTCCCACGACTGTTTTCAGCAGCAACCCGGTTTTGGACTACAGCCTTCCAAAAATCATAACTTCTATTCTACCCGTCAAAAAATTATGTTCTTAGACTATCTGGAATCCTTAAGAAGTTATCTACCTTTTTGATGAAGATAGAGACTCCAAAATAATCTATCTTCTATTTTTAATCTACAGGTTTAAGCCCGTTGCCAAAACCTGACAAACTGATTAGGCAGCCAGGTTACAAAATTCATAACTTAAAATATACTCATCCGATCGACATGTACAAATATTCTACAGAAAGCTATCGAGATCCTCTATAATTCTCTAGGAGACGAAATTACCAAATTTCGCACTACTAGTGCCCGAAACTACAGTACAATAAACCATCAGTCTAAATCAATCTAGTTCCCTCCCTAATCTTGTTTTAAGCACTAAATAAGAAAAAAAAACAGTGGGGAATACTTGATCATCACCCTTGGATACCACGACGAGGATCACCGATTTTCCCATGGAATCCTCTCTTTCTTCCTCTTGTTGATCTTCCTCTTTCTCTACTGTTGCAATGCTAATGAACAAGTGCAAATCATGAAGCACACTTTCTAGTAGCAAAGCAGAACTAGCAGCGGCAGCACTGCTGGCACAGGGAAAGCAAGGCGCCAGGAGTGAGGGCGGCGCAGGGGGGCAGAGGGAGGTGCGGCCAGGAGGGAGGGTTGCGGAAGGAAGAGGTGAGAGCTAGGGTTTGGCTGCCCCCCACCCTCTTAAGATGGTTCCCTACATGGGCCAAGGAACTATGGGCCGAAGACCTAAGTTCTAATACTCCTCCTAAATTCTGATTTTTTCTCTCTCTTTTAATTCTATTTAATTTCAGTACTAATCACTTATTTGTGTTATGTTTAAACGAGATATTATAGGCTGGCTACCGATGGCGGCGTCCTCGGGTCACGTCCATCGTCACTTCCCCAAGCATACCATATGACGTTCGCCCTTGCCGTCACGCCTTTGCCGAAACTAAAGACTATGCTAGGAACAAACTAAAGACTACCAGATCGTTACCCACAATATTATCGTCGACGATGGCAAACCCGAGCACCCTCCTCTTTCTCTCTTCTCTTCTTCTCCTTCTTCTCCATGCCTTCTTGCTTTCTCCTTGCCAACACAGAAGATCAGGTGCACCGGTTGTTGCATGCAGCAAGCTAGAGACGATCAGTAGCATAGCTTTCCCTTTTCTCTCTTTCTATTTACTGTTGCAAACCTCATGAGCATAAGCAAAGCAAGCCATGCCATCTAACTAGCAGTAGCAGTACATACTACGCCTGCATGCGTCAATGCAATGCAACGAAGCAGCATGCAAGCGTGAATAGCTAGCTAGCGGCAGGCTCCCGCATGCAGGATGCAGCGCATGGCAGCGCAAGCATGAGGCGGCGCAAGGCAAGCAGAAGGAATTTTTTTAAAAATAATCTGTTTTTTATTAGAAATTACAAAAATATTCCTGCGTTCTTTTTTTTTATAGAAATATGCGTATGTCGCCGAATGATTGAGCGACTGGATCCAGTCGCTTTACGATTAGGCGACTGAAGTTCTGTCGTTGCGCGATAGCACTTCAGTCGCCCAACCGTAAGGCGACAGGAGGCCCCACCTGTTTTGTATTATTTAATTATTGTTTAATTGCGTTGTAATGAATATTACATTTTGTGGGTTAATTACATTTAGCAAATCTGATTGTATGATGTTATTTATTTTGAAAATAATAGTTTTGTGACGATGTTGGTTGATCTGTTTGTTATTTTCGTAGAATATCAAGGGTACGAAATTTATCAGAGTCGCAATAACATTTTGTGATCATCGTACATTGGTATAGTGCAACGATGTTGGTTGGTCTGTTTGTTATTTTCGTAGAATATCAAGGGTACGAAATTTGTCAGAGTCGCAATAATATTTTGTGATCATCGTATATTGTTGTAGTGCGCAAAATTTCTGTAGAATTTTGGGAGGACGATTGAGATAGTGATGAGTTGTAAGTAGAAAGGTAAGTGATATTATGATGTGCCAGGGAGTCTCTGCTCGATGAAGTCGTCTGAACGTATACGCGTATATAGGCAGGTAGTCGATATCGTGCTTTATGAAGCTTATACAGAATATGATTGAAGGGGCTGAGAACGCTCGTTGTGATTATGAAGATGCCCTAAAACATGGAGGATTCGATGTCGGTGCGAATGGTTCTTTCTGGGATTCCACTAGAAGAGGCATACTTGCAATATATGCTTGCTTTGATGGCTTAACGGAGACACAGAACCAAAACTACATTAGAGTCCGCGGACAGAAGCACGTTAAACATAGTCACATGGCATGATGGTTCGGCTAATTGCTTTAGTCATGCTCACTACTACTAGGGTACACTGCGACACAAGCATCTGGACCATGTAAGTCTACATGCCTTTAGGGGATAGTAAAAAACATGGGGTGTAGGACGGGGGACTACTACGTAATGACCTGACCTACTGCGTGGACCGAAGCCATTTTTCCTTCCTTGCTAGCTCAGCGTTGAACTCCTCGCCGACCTTCCCCTTCCCCTTGTCACGGGACTGTCCACGTTGGGCTGGTATGTCGAAGTCGTCCATGTCCTGCGATTCCATGATGTAAGTGCACCGTATAGTGAGAATCGTAAGAAGGATGTAAATTCTTCATAACTCACGTCGTGGATACGGATTACGCCCGGCGACCGGATATGCTGTGGCGGCCTGCTCACCAAGATGAGCCTTTCCTTGCCCTTGTCGCGGGATTGTCCATGTCGGGCTGGTATGTCGAAGTCGTCCATGTCCTGCGATTTCATGATGTAAGGGCACCGTATAGTGAAAATCGTAAGAAGGATGTAAATTCTTGATAACTCACGTCGTCCATACGGATTACGCCCGGGCGACCGGATACGCTGTGGCAGCTGGGCTCAACCGCATAAGCCTTTCCCTTGCCTTTGTCGTGGGACTGTCCACGTCAGGCTGGTATGTCGAAGTCGTTCATATCCTACGATTGTATTATGTAAGTACACCGTACAGGGAAACCTTACGTAATAAGGATGTAAATTATTCATAACTGACGTCGTCGATATGGATTACGCTCACTCAAGTCAACACCGCACGGACCTTCACGAACGGTGCCAACACCGTAATGCACTTTCAATGTAGTGGGTACAGGCATGACTTATTGTATGGCTGCAAATATTTCCAACATTGCAACTAGTCAGATCGCAACGCACGACATGCAAGTACTGCTACATTGTGATTTACATTTCTAAGGCCATTCGCCTATCGTCGACAACTACATGACAGCATGATCCTTCATTACCTACGGCAGAGGCCACAATGAACGTGCAGTACGATATTTAGATTCAACATCAAAACCGAGCTATTCCATAGCAGGCATTATCCGATTCGGACGCTAACTTGCAATCCGAAATGCTATAGGTGGCGTTCCAGTCTTCTACAGAGCTATACCTATTGCCTAAGTCAATTAGTTCATACTAATTAACTTCTACTAATTAGTTTATACAAATAATTCATCCTCCTTGTGCGCTCGGTCACGCATTATTCACCCAATAATAGTCGGCCACGCATGCAACCATATAACTACAATACTTCTCACAAACAGCACTAATACTCCCTCACAGACTATTTTTTCTCTAACTAAAGTTTCTTATCGTGGCTACTTACATACAAATCAACAACATTTCGATTTTCTACTTTTTTTCTCTAACTAAAATTTCATACGAGTACTACTTATACTACAATTTGTACTAAATAAACTATTTACCTACTACAAAAAATACACTACAAAATAAAACAAACTTACCTCGCAGATTCTGTTTTCCTCTCCTCTCCCTCTATTTTTCCCTCTCCCCACGCGCGCCTTCTGCCAAATGCTTTCTCTCTCTTTCTCGGTCGCGCCGGGGGGGACCGCGTGGGTCTTTATATAGGCATCCAGTCGCTCAACGGTTCGGCGACTGGAAGATGTTGTCGCTCTACGGTTCAGCGACTGCAATAATGACGCCCAACGGTTCGGCGCCTGCAGTATAAATGCCGAACGGTTGGGCGATAGGACTCCAGTCGCCTAATCGTAGAGCGACTGGATCCAGTCGCCCAATCGTTCGGCGACAGACGCATATTTCTGTAAAAAAAAAAGAACGCAGAAATATTTTTGTAATTTCTAATAAAAAATAGATTATTTTTAAAAAAAATTCCAAGCGAAGTGGCAGGGCGACAGTAGCAAAGTGGCGACTAGGTCGGCATACCGGCATCCTTTATATCTTGTGCAGTGAGGCTGAGTCCAAGACGGCTTCCCTGCTGAGTCCAATTCGGACTCGACCGGCTAGGCCCAGCCCAGTTAGCCTCCTCCTCTCTTTTTTTTTTAAAAAAAATCTTTATTTCTAATTTCCTTAATCCCTTTTCTATTCCCTTTTGAATTAAACAGAGTATTACACCCCCCTCTCTCATTTACATCATCTCGTGTTGTATGTGGCAAAGCTTACAAACAACCGACGTTATACTATTATATATACCCTAATAGACGGGTGGTAGGTGATTCGTTTTTGTTTTCTACTTTGCCCTACGTACCCATGGGTATAGATTGGCTTCAATTTAACTTGAATTCATGTTGTGCTATTGTAGTGCTAGTTCTAATGCCATCTGTTGTGGCCAAAGCGAAAATTGCAACGCTAAGTTGAATATGATCTTGTAAGATATAGCATGACTGCATGAGTGTATGATAACTAGAACAAGATAGATATTCCCGATAGTGAGAATTTGATAAGAGCAGGCCGTTATAACTAACGGAAAAATGGCTAACAAAGATTGTATGGAATTCTTTAAGAGCAACCACAAATCCAACCACCTCTTATAACCTTCTCATCCCTGCTAGTACCTCCTAATCTTGTATGTGGTTGGTTTTGGATTGATTTATGTGTTTTAGCAATCCATAGACCACAAACCTCGGGTCACATATCTGAATTGGAGTTGGCACTCCAAAGTCCAGTTAGCTAGGACAAGAAGGTTTATTTTCCAGCACTTCTCATTTACAATATTAACTTCAAACATCCAGCTCTCATTTCTAACTTATGCAAGACATTGCTTTCCTTGGACTCCCTCTACTTGGTTTTCCATTCGATTGGCTGCTGTTGGTAAGAAACGCAAGGTTAATTCATTGGCTAGCAGGTACCAAGTCCTCAACTTGTGTTTTGGATGATGATGACTTTGCATGGATATATGGAATTATGGACTAATATGCGTGTGTACACCCGGTGCCTTCTAGTCAAGTCATCCTTGTAAATATCATCTTGTTGGCGTATGGTTGACTCAAGTCATCGCTACAAATAATTCTTATTTCGGTCGAGTCGAAGTCACCTTACGAATATCATTTTACACTCTTAGTCTTATGGGTAAGGAAGATTCCTCATCCTACTACATTCATCCGCAATAAGAATTTGCCAGACCTTTCAAAAAATAAGAATTTGCCAGGTCAAATGAAGGCAATAAGACCTTGTTTTAGTTTTGGTATTCGAAAATTTTCCAAAAAAAAAAAGTAGCTGTTGCGCTGGCAGTTTTATAACCCTAGCAGTTTGAAGCGGCCTTTTCTTTGCTAGTGGTGAGCTTTAGAGTGAAATATGATCCCACCGTTTCATAATTTTTTGTCTGTGGCCTCGGAGATCAAAGAGTATAGTTATTGCAATATTTACACTCACTACCTCTACTTAAATGTTTTGGAATGGATTAAGTGGTTGTAGTATATCATTTAATAAAGTTATATATGGTCATTTGACTCATTTTTCTTGAACTTTTTCTCAACTTTAGTGATTCCTTGTCTGTGAACATGTGGGGCGTGGGCAAATATTGTGAAACAAAGAGTACGAAATAGTGAGATTAGCCACATTCTATTGTTTTCTTCCTAGCCACGACAACAAAGATCATGTGATATTATTAACTGTAGTCGCAGGGACATTATTCAAGTTTTCGACAAACAAAAGTAGTAGTTTAGTACTAAAAGAACATGAAGCAGTTGTTTCCTCGTAGGTTTAAGTCTACTATAAGCTCAACTAGTGCAGCCACACATTTTCTTCCTTTGATACAACATACAACGTACTGTATCAGCAAGTACGGCCAAATACAAGATAACGTACTGTATCAAAGCAGAACTGACGTACTTCTGTTTGATAGAAAAATGAAGATGGAATCCTACAGAAAATGGCACATCTGGGGTAAGATGACATGAAACTCTTGGATATTATTTATTACTACTGAAAATATGAATCACTCTGAGTACAGAGTAACTGCCCAATGGACTTTTTTTTAGATCATGTGCCCAATGGATTGCAAGCCAGTAACAGTACCTTTTGGCTCGGGCACAAACAGCATCTTCAATGGACAAGCAAAACATACATGGTTGCGGAATTACACACAAACAGCACGTCTCCCTCCCCAGGCCTACAAGATGTTGAGAAGTGGACATGGGCATGAACGGAGCATACGGCGATTTAGCAAATCCTAGGGTTCAGCTGTTTGATGAACAAATCTACAGCTGGTACTTATTTGGGTAGAAGAAACAAGAAATAGTCCTGATTCAAAATGGCATATACGACAATATAGATAAGTATCAGTTCAAGTGTGAACACCTCAGAAAGGCATCTTCAGACTAGTTACAAGTTGTATCTTTTGTTACCATGTCCAATACCAAGCGAATGGAAAGGATAGCATACTAAATACTCAGCATATTACATCACTGATAAAATCCGAGCAATACAAGTAAAGAAAATATAACGATGAAAACCTTCAGACAGAAACGGCTGCAGGTGGCAAGTCTTGTGCCAAGTTTTGCTTCTGTGCCTAATTCTTGCCCCGACCACGCCTAGGTGGCACAACAGTCCACCCATCAGCGTCAGGGGCAGGATTTGAGGGTTTTGGCTCGTCCATTGCCATCTGCTCTGGCATAGCTGTGTCATCATCCACCATCAATGTCTCATCACCATCATCATCAGAGCTATCATCGTTGTCATCATCAACCGTCATCTGCTCATGAGGATTATCAATTAAAAACAGGGAGTTATGTTCTAAATATAGCTAACCAAGTTCTAGCAGACTTGCCAATGGTGCAATTACCAGTTTACCAAAAACTTTCGAAGTATTCTACAAGAACATTAGGAAGGAACCAATCTTAAGATAGGAAAATTGAGAATTCTAATGTTAGCTGCTATATGTGTATATCAAGGTGCATTGTCTATGACTGGAAGGTGGAAGGGCATAGATGTAATTAAAATTTGAAGGGATCTTTCTAAGAAACGTAGATGCTTTTTAATGGTTCATCACTTCACCTGAATCATTTGATTCATTCAATCAAGTACGTAGTATTGCTAGTTTACAATTAACCCTCATTTGATGCATTCCCTATACTGCAAACATTAGTAAACTAGTAAACCTCTTCCCCCTTAGCTCCGCCTCCACCTCCATGGTCAATCTAACACCCCCACATCAGCTCAAAATGTATTTGTAGGGTATTTAATTCACAAATATTCATTTTTTAGTAATTCATCACAAAATATACTTTTTTGGGGGGTTATTTATTCATTCCTGACAAATAATTATACTATATTGGGGAAAGAAAACTAGCAAATTTGAGTCCAAGAAACTGGTAAGCTGCTGCAGCTAAGCACCTGAATCAAGTCGCAGTTAAGAAAGAACCAATCGGTTTTAACTTGTGCAATATTGTAAGCAGTTCATGTGATGCCCGATAAATCAGTGGTAATGCTCGAAGAACATCTTTGTAAATGAGTGTATATACATGGTTTCCCAAAATTTACATATGTTTCAAGATGGCGCCATCCCCCAAGCTCCCAGCTCTAATTAGAACAATGATGTTAAGATCCCCACCTTACAGACAGAAAGAGAACAAAAAACCCACCAAAGCTAGCATTCTCCAATTATCACGGTGAAGCAACATGCAATCATATCAGAAAGACCACATGTTCAAGAATTCATAAATCAAATTATCAAAAACATATCGGAAGCGGACTGTGAGATAACATGTCAAAACACTAAGTTGCAACAGAAGTGAGTTGAGAAATGAGAACAGATGCAGCACAAATTACATAGCAGGAAAGAGGAGCACTTGACTACTTGCTTAAATTGCAAGTTTGCAACACCAGGAGGTACCTGTCTACTTTGGGAAACAGCGTTCCCTTGAGCACGTGAATTCCTTAGCTTCTCAATCGATGAATAGTTGCTTCGCAGGCATTCTTCATGCATAATCATTAATTGTTCAGCGACCTGTTGCAACAAAAACTATTGAAATTAATAAACATATATTGTGCTTTGACGAGCAAAAATGAACACAATTTTCACACAACCAACAGAAACAATACATTTTGCCTTGATTATGGTAAGAAGTTTCAGGTTTTTTGCTACAGAATTGTAGAATAACCTCAGGTTCCCTTGAAGACAAATTAGCAACTGTGAAGTAATGTGCCTCATTGAACAAGCTCAGGTTATTTTGAAGAAATATTAGCTACAATTAGGTAATGTGTCGTATAGCTACAGAAGTCCCCAATCCCAACAACTTTGCATAAAATTTTGACTTCCAAAGCAAATTTCATGATCCAAACAGGTAATATTATGTACAGGCGAGCTGAGGTGTTTTAACACGTCTTTTACATGTGTTAATATGAATGGAGCTCATCTATTGCAATAGCCCATAGGGCATATATATAGTACAAGGGGACACACACAAGACTAAACCCTAACAATAGGAAATACCACTAATACCCTTAACACCTCCCTCAAATGCAAGGCGTATGCAATAGCATTGCATTTGGAAAGGGTTAACACTACAATAGGGAAAAACCGAAGTCCGAGTCTTGAAGATGTCGTCATAGCGTGCAGCTCTTGGAAAATTGTGTCGGTACCAAAGGATCTCTTCTCATCCGGAATCATCTTTGCATGACCCACAAGCACAAAATGCAATTTGAGAAAGTAGAGGTAAGCGGAAGCAGAGTCGACCGCGGCAACACGATAAGAGAGGATGTGGAAGGTGATACAAATAGAGATAGTTGTCAAATCAAGCCGAAGAGAGAGATAGAAGCATAGCGGCGCACATCGAAGCCCAAGACGGCGGGCGCAAGAAGGCACAATAAGCTTAACGAGGCGTTAGCAAGCGTAAGAAGCGGCAAATTTTAGAAGCTCGGGGCGGCGGCTCAGAGAGAAGCGGCGGCATCATAAAGACTTATACAATCTGCAGCTGCTCGGAGAGAAGAGCGGCGATTGCTGCCATGCAAAAGAAAGGAGAGGACCACATTCAATCCAAGAGGATGAATCGTGGCTAGCAAAGCAATCGGCTGACTGACAAGGATTTGTGGACTCGTACGACTTTGACGAACTCAAAGAGAGAGATGCTACGGACTTGGATGGACGCAAACGGAAGACTCAAAGGCAGCGGATTATAGCAGCAGTTTTTTTTTCTTTTTTTTTCCTTTTTCGGCTGGGCCGGCTCACTCAACCCAGCACAAAATAAAAACGGGCCTAGGAGAATGGAGCACGCACGGAGCGAGATCCGGCGAAGTCAAGCACGAAGGTGATGCTGCTGCGCCGAGTAACTACGACTAGAAGGAGGCCACCCCCAGGAGTGGAGATTGCTCCTCCCGGGGGCGGCGACAATAGAGGACGAGCGGAGACTAGGAGGAGACGGCGGCGGCAGCAAACCCTAACCCTAACCTTTGCTCTGATACCGTATTACGAATATTGTGTATGTATTGCAATAGCCCAATGGGCAATATACAGAGTACAAAAGGACACAAGACTAAACCCTAACAATAGAAAATACCACTAATACCCTTAACAACATGAACAATTGAGAAGAGCATTATAGCTTGACTTTGGTCATAACAAGAAGAGTAAGGTCTTCTGCTGCAGAACTGGTAAATAATAGGATTGACTTCTTGTGAAAAACAGTCAGGTACTATGAACTAATGTATCATCTTAAAAGCAGTAAAAGAGATATCTGCCCATCCTAATTAAACTTTACTGCTAATCCAAACATATTCCACTAATGCTAATCAACAACCAGCCTTCTTCTTAAAAAAACAATTATAAGTACAGGCCCACAATAGAAATACAAAAAATGAAACCATGAAGCATCAACCAGAACTAGGTTCAGGGCTATAATTTATCTAGTTAAAAGTTTATGGCTGTTGCTAAACATGAAGGGAGAGGAAATAATTACCTCCTCAACACTACCATCCTCAAAGTCAGCATTGAAGGATTCAGACATTGTGTCATACATCATATCTTCCAAGTCCTCGATATAATGTGGACCTGGAAAAGAAACCTTATCAGTTTGAATACAAATGCAAACATGTAAAGGGGTGGAGCGTGGAGCCAATAAATTGAATCCACAAGCATACAGTAAAACATGTAAGCCATGGCAAAATTGCATTTCACAACCTATGATATATTCCCTCCGTCCTCAAAATCAAATAGATGTTTTAGAAAGTGTGCAGCCAAAATTTTGGATTTGTCTCATGGAAATGACATTAGTAGATTTATCATCAAAAGTATTTCCATATCATTATGTTTTAGTAATGTTTACAAACATACAATTAGAAAAGGTAGCCATCAAATGTGTATGGGAGACCATGTCGATGTCCAGAACAAGTAAAAAAGAACAGGGGTAGTAGATGAAATCACCTGACTTCCTAGTATAAACTGAGACTGCAACAAAATTTTGGGTTTTTTTTTTCTGAACAGAAATTCATTCTTAACTAAAAAGAGTACATGATAATATGAATAAATAGAATGCTGCGTAAATATATGTACTTGAGCACTCAAAATTCAATACAAATTACTAAAGTAATAGATGGATAGATTTAATATAGCTCAAAGCTGAAATGTAAATCATTACAGAAGGTCACACAATTGACTGATTTGGTTTACTTATAAACTTTACCAGGATTTGGAATTCCAATGTTAAGTTGGTAACTGGCTGGTAGTCCCCACTTATAGGAAATGACTGCATGCTAGGGATAATTGAAAACTGGCCAGGCTGCATTTGTATTTACAATTCGAATTTTTTTTATTTCAAGTCTATTAAATTACTAGAAGAGAAGCATAAGAATGAGATGAAATCCCACAAACTTGCCAAATTTGCAAGCCTTACCAGATCTGGTTTGCTTATCAGAGATTAATGACAAGTTTAGGATAAGATCTAGTGAGTTTGAATCCTTGAGCTCTCACTCCCATTCTTTGAATCTGACCTGGGTCCTACTGACATGCTTCTTGCTGAAACAGAGTTGGAGGGGTTTAATTGGCTACGTACTGCTGACTTCCAACAGGAACCAGCAGGAGTTTGTTGGTGGTGAAGGACTAGAACAAAGCAGCTAATACAGTTTTTCCGGTTGAGCCTTGGACTCCCACTCTGTGCAGCCTCACAAGTGCCTTGACATATCTCTCTCACCGTGGCTCAAGTACCAAAACTTGAAAGGCTCCAACCACCTACCTACTACCCATTTTTTACTAGTACGACAGCAAATTTAGTTAATTAGACAAATAAGGCACCAGCACTGCTATGATTGTTATCTAGATACATAATCTTGCCGTTATTGCCGCTAGCGGTCAGTACAATGATCAACCAGTAGCACCATTGGAGTTTGGATTCCATATTTCTAGACAACCGCTTGGGTTGATGAGCCCCACTCTTCTTTTCTGTCGCTTTTACCATTAAAGTAGCAGGAAGGTCTGTCAGGCTGTGGAAAAAAACTAACTAAACAAATTCATGAATGCATGATTAATTGATTACTGAAACTCCTGAATGACCTTGCCTGCTTACTGACAATCATGGGATGGGCGAAGGGGAACAATTCTCAAAGCGGCACCCAGCAAAATTTGAAGCGAAATACGAATAATCACTGAAACCTAAAGGTCTGATGTCTAGTATCAATTAGCAAATGATTGTCTGATGCTAGTAGAAAGGATGTGGTCCTGCAGGCAGATTTCGGCACGAAGAACCCTCAAAGAAAGGCATGGTAGTTTGCTGCTCAAGGTGGTGCCATGGCTCCCATCTTAGAAACTCAACCAGGTAATCATGTTGACATCCCGAGATAATGTAACAGCAATATGATGGAAAGTTTTTTCCCTACTGAGCAGACGATCAAAAGAGAAAGGAGGGGGATACAAGATGACATTTTGAACAAGAAGACGCTATTAAAGCTAGAAACTAATTTCTTCTCCTGGCCACTATCCACCTTAGAAGGTTTGAAAAAGAACTGGCTGCTATCCACGCTAGAGACCAATTCCCCTCTAACCGCTAACTGCGATAGAGAAATGCTTACTTTTCTAAATTCTGGTGCACTAAACTTAGTTATTTAAATAACTTATTTCTTCATATTATGAATATAAAAACTGGTCCCACTTCTCTAGATACTGAACACCCCGCCTCCCCCTTCTCTACCATATCAAAACTAACGCATGCAAAGTTCACCGAACGGTGGCATAAATGGTGCACTGAAGCATTTCCTTGCTGGCTGCATAAAGCATCCAACACCTAATACAAAGGTCTGGCTCCAGTGATTTCAATTGTTTCATCAATCCATATTCAGGTGCAAGTCAGATTTTGGATTCATACATTCATCTTTCAAAATACAAAGTCATATAAGATTTCATTGGTTTCAACCGGAAACAAGTGCAAGCCCACCAGCGAAATATTCCAATAGCGAGATCGAAATCCCTGAAACTTAGAAGAAAAGGAAGTGACTAGCAACTTCTCCGCCATTTGAATCATAACAAATAAGCTTATCTTCCCACCAATGACCAATTAGCGACCTGCCGATCTCCAATTAAGAACTAAATAAGCTTATCTTCCCTCGCACCTCCCACTCAAATGCCATAGCAATTGAAACGACCAGCTCATATAAAGAATAGCTTTCTTTTCAGTAGCCGAATCAAACTTACCATGGAATCTAGAAACTCAAATCCTCGCTATAACTACTCGATTTGAGTCACACCTACAGGCTAAAGGTGCTATCTTTCTGCCATTGATTTCAACCCCAAAATCCCCCAACACGATTGCACAAAGAAACTATTGCGATGCTAACTTAAAACCAATCGAAGAGACACCTTTACTACCGGATCCCGCCCGAACAACCGTCAAGTAAGAGAAAATTATCAGAGGACGTTGAAGGGAAGGAGGAGTAGGTACCCTTGGAGTTGGAGAACCAGGAGAGGATGGATGCGGCGAGCTGGTCGGCCTTGGCGCGGGAGTCGCGGCCACCCCACTGGTTCTCCACCGCCATCTGCAGCGCCGTCCACCGGCCGAACACCAGCCCGATGCCCTCCCCGAGCGCCGCCGCCGCCTGGGCCGAGAGCGGCCCGCCGCCGCTAGTGGATGCCGCCATGGTGGTGCGAGCGTTTGGGAAGGGACGAAGACGACTAGGGTTTTCGGCTTTTTTTTAAAGATGGGGTTTTGGCCTTTTGGTTGTGCCGTGCTTGCGTGCATGTGTTGTAGATTTGTGGAAAATGCTCCTAAACGTGTTTGCTCTTCTGGAATAAAAGGATCGTGTAGATTTTTTTCTTCTACAAAATTGCTTTGATTTCTATATAGAACTAAATTTCTGTTGAAATTCAGTGAAATTCCTATGTTCAAGTAGAGGGGACCGTAAATATTAAGCTAAGGCAAAATTTTGTTTCGCTATTAGACACATTTACTATATCTCGATCCTTTTTTATTAAAATCTGAGTGCAACTGAACTCCGCTGTACAAACGACAATAAACAAATACTAACAAATAGTGACCCAACGGTTAAAACTTCACTACCTCCTTGAAAACATCTTGCGCCACATCATCGAATTAATGACAATCTATTGATTGATCAAGTAAGGGAGACATCGGACAAAAATAAGCACTTTTTTTAAAATGGTGCAAATTCTACTAAATGTGCGTGTACAAGTTTTCAAAATTCTAATAAATTTGTCAGCTATAGGTAAGTGCAAGATATCCATAAAAAATAAAGAATAAAATGTAACATCCCAATTTACTGAAGTTTTAAAAATCATTTTGAGTAGTTTAGCCCTTGGAAAACCCACCCAAGTTTTATTTGATTTTTAATTAAGCTAAATATAGACTTTCAGTAGCAAAACAATTTAATGTGACTAACCTGGACATCAACCAATTCCAAAACTATTTTATTTGAGTTATTTGTGCTTGGAATTATTTTCCATATTTTTCTAGGATTTTTCCGAGTTCATTTGCTATTTGGATTTACTGTAATATCTAAAATGTAAAAACTATTAAAAAAATCTCATATTCCCAATCAGGCGTAATCTCTTGACCCGATCCTATTTTTTTTTACATGGCTCAACTCGCCACACATTGCCAAAGACAAATAGCCTCCTCTCGTTGACGCCGAGGGCCCACCGATCAACACCTTCGTCTTCCCCGTTTTCTCCTTCCTCGCGCCCGCATTTCTTTCATCTGCCATTGTTGCCCTTTTGGAGTTTCCTCCGACAACAGGCAAAACAACCAAATATTTCCGCGCCAGCACCGCCATCTAGAACCTCTATCTCTCTGCAACTGATTCTATCCCTTATCTTCTCCGAATCGCACCCAAATGCCCTTATCTCTCTGTCGGCTCCGAATCAAACTTCAACGGCAATACGCCATCTCGGTCACACCCCACCCTATAAAAGGCACCCCCAGGATCGCCTTGCTCACCTCATCCCGAATCCACAACTCACCCCGTCCCAAATCGCCTCGGTTCGCCAGAATTTGAGTTTTAGGTTTTCCGCCTGAAGCTTTTCTTTCGCCGATTGCCTCGCCGTCGTCGACCACACCGCCACGCGTTCTACCTCAGGCGCCCCTTCACACCATCGGAGCATCGGCGATAAACACCTGAACCACCTCGCCGTCTTTTTCCTTGCCGCCGGCCAACCTCTAACGCCCACTCCACAAACAGGTGCGCATCGAGTTCGCCTTGACCCCCTCGTCACTTTGGCACCCTCCCCGCCTGTAACATCCAAAATACCTAAACAGGTGTTTGTTTCAAATGTAATTAAATGTGTAGAAATTAAAACTTTTTCTCACATCTTAAAACCCCTGAACTCCCATGTAATTGTTGTCCAAGAATTGTGTAATCCAAAAACACAAAGTTCTTGCTGACCAAAAGTCAAACTCATTTTCCATTTATCACAAATCTTGTGCCAAACCTTTGGAAATAATCTTCCTTGGTCCTAAAGTTGATGTGGGACCTCTCTGAAAAATATCACAAGTTTTCAAACTTGTTTGATAATTTTTGGAGGTAAAACAAATCCTTGAACAGCCTTCATGAATTTCCTGAGAAAATGCCTTTCATAATAACCTCTGGAAATTTTATGTAAGGTGAATCTTAATGTCAGCAAGCTCCAGTTAAAATTTCATAAATTTTGGAGTTGAATTGCTATCCCAAACAATTCTGCAAAATCTCAGTTGTTAAAAACTAAATTTAAAAGGGTGCACTGTTCCTTGGCCGAGCCGCTTTGCAAAGTCGGTTCAACCCAACCACCTCCTCAACAGCACTGACCTCCTTCCGCTCTGTTGAGGTCGTGAGCCGTTGGATCCAATCCAACCGCCACGACCTCCTCCTCAACCAACGCAGCGAGGTCCTCCCCACCTTATCGAGGTCATAGCCGTTGGATCAGATCCAACAGCCATGACCTCCCCTTGTTATCAAACGACCAAGTCCTCCACCTCGTGAGGTCTTGTGCCGTTGGATCAAAGATCCATGGCCATGACCTCCTTTTTGCACCTAGCGCATCAACCTCCCGCACCTGAGCTCGTAGCCGTTAGATGGAGATCTAATGGCCATGACCTCCGTTATCATCTCGTAGCCGTTGGATAAAGATCCAACCGCTATGACCTCCCCGTCTCTTTTCGTGGTTGTGCTTAATGCCCAACCTCCAAGACTGAGCTCAGAGGCGTTAGATCCAGATCTAATGACCACGACCTCCACCTCGATTCGTTGCCGTCAGATCAACATCTCACGGCCACGACCTCCTCAGTGTCGTGATTAACGTCCACGACCTCCCCTTAGTGCTATGCGTCCTTGGATGTAAATCCAATGGCCATAACCTCTCCTTTTGATGTGCGCCCTTGGATTGAAATCCAAAGGCCACGACCTCCTCGCTCTGTTATGCGCCCTTGGATTGAGATCCAAAGGCCATGACTTCCACCTCGCGTGGTTGTATCGTGCGCATCGTTAAGACCTCCCCATCAGGTCCATGCCTTTGGATTCAGATCCAATGGCCCGGACCTCTTATCCCTTTGGCGCGCGCGATCTCCCTGTTCTGTTCGCAACCGTGCGATGGAGATCCAATGGTTGTGACCTCCCCTTTTCCTTTGCGCATCAGCGTGGTGGTGATCTAAAGGTCACGACCTCCCCAGGTTTTAATCCAACGGATGAGATGAGGTCCTGTTTATCTCCTTGCTCTGGCGCGTGCGTGCGCCATGGCAGTGAGGAGGTCAGGACTTGTCAAATCCCAACGGCTCTGTGCCTGGGCGCATTAAATGCATGTCAGTGCCTTTCCGCCCTAGGCCATGCTCTAGGCCATGCCCTAGGTCTGCTCTGACCTGCCCCCTTCACCTCCATTGTCTTGTCTAGGCCATGGACCGTGCCATGGGCTAAGCTCACCATGAGCTTAACCCTTGGCTCACGACCTCCATGTCCTGGGATATAAAACCTCCCCATTTCCTTCATTGGCTTCTTTTTCACACCTCACCGTTTTACTCTCGGTTCTGAGGAACTCAAACTACTTTGGCCTCCTTGGGCCATCAAGCGACTTGGAGCTTCTCGGCAAGGTGCTCAATGGCTTCCTCTCCCTCTCTTTGCTTCCATTTTGAGCACATCATCACCCAAAGTGCTCACCCCTAACGTGATTTTTTCTGGCCTCCACAGGGGCAGTTTAATTTCAAGTTGGATCTTGGCCGTGGAGCTCGTCGTCTTCACGGCACGGTCCTCCTCTTCTCCAACCTCCCAAGACCTTCAAGACCTCCGGTAACTCCTGGTAGTCCTTTAAGGGCTAGGCTTTTCTTGTATGTGGTCATGAGCTTTAATTTTTAGTGATGCTCTTGGTCGTGTGTTTTTTGCCGCCCATCTCGGCTTGTCGCCGTTCAGGCCACCCCTACCATTGGGAATGGTCCCATTGCTTGCAAAGCAAAGATTATTCAAGACCTTTTGGTGTCCTTGGTTGGCGCCATGAGGTCCTCATCGCCGTGGCGAGCCTTGGATTGCCTCGGTGGTTTTGTCTGACAGGACGCGTCTGTCTTTGTTGTCGTCTGAGACCTCCCGGTGAATCGTGTCCGTCAAAGTCCTCCATGTGTTGCTCTCCACCGTGTAGGACCTCCCCGATGTCCTCTTAACCTTTGTGGACCTCCTCGGGTAAATCTTAACCGTCCTGACCTCCCAGTGGAGATCTGAGCCGTTTAAGACCTCCTCGAGGTCATTTTAAGTGTTTAGGACCTCCCTTTGTTAGATCTTGGCTGTTCAGGACCACCCCAAGTGGATCTGAACCGCCCAGGACCTCTTTGTTGTTGTCTTGACCGTCAAGACCTCCTCTCGATGAGATCTTGACCGCCCAGACCTCCTCATGTGAGATCTTAGCCGCCTGCACCTCCCCGGAGGGTGCAGGACGCTTTGACCTCTCGTGGGACCTCCCCGAGGTCATCTCACCGCTTATGACCTCCCGGTCGATCTGGACCATTAAGGTCCTCCCTTGAAAATCTGGACCGTCCGGGACCTCCCGTGAGGTCTGGACGATGTAGATCTTCCTGGGGAGATCTTGATAGTTTAGATCTTCCTTTGGAAGATCTCACCGCTGAGGACCTCCTCGCTAGATCGGGCCGTTCGGTCCTCCTCCGTGTTGTGGTCCGTTGGATGCCGCATCAACGGCCACGACCTCCTCTGCTCGCGGCGTCTTGTTCTTTGGGAGGACAAGGACCGTTGGATCCAAGATCCATGACCCATGTCCTCTGGACCCTCATGAGCGCGTGCAAGATCATCACTGGGAGGTCTTGAGCCGTTAGATTCAAGATCTATGGCTCATGTCCTCCCCCGCCTTTGTGGTTTTAAGAAATTCCAGAGAACACTTATTTTATGCACTGAAAAAGGTATGAACTTTGAAATTGCATAACTAATTCAATTTAAATCCAAATAGGGTGATTCAAATTTCTGTAGCTCTGGTTTGGACTGGGCTCTAATCTAAAAATGGTTATGGGCTCAGTTCAGCTCCAGAACATGCATTTGCAAATAGTTTTTAAAACTAACTTTAAATGTTGCAATAAAAATTCAAATTAACTTGTAAAATGCATAAGTAATTCTCTAGAGCTCCTTTTTGAGTGAATCCAACTTTGTTGGTTTCCTCTATTAATGAACTTACTGTGAAAATTAGTTTTGAACATGTTGCTGTTGTCAAAAAGAGTACTTGTGCATTATAATTTTGTTCAAGTTCTTGTTTTTGAAAAATTATAGAAAATGCATAATAGCTCCAAATGAGATGAACTCAATTGTGTTATTCATCTCATGAGGTGCTGGTTTTACAGTAAAAATCTCAGTATCACCACCCTTCTAGAAAATGTTGCCTAATAATTAAATTAGTGAATAGTGGTAGTTTGGTATTTTTAGGTCGAAAGCAGATTTGTTTTGCTCATAACTTTTGCATTGAGAATCCAAATCAATTGGTTCTTGTTGCTAAATTCCCTAAAAATCATCCTCTTTCTGTTGTAGAAATGTCAGAGCATTTGGAGTTGTTTGCTGTGCTGTCCTTGTGGTTTTCGTCGTTCTTATCGATTCTTT
Organism: Phyllostachys edulis; assembly: GCA_036346405.1. Classification (NCBI taxonomy): domain Eukaryota; kingdom Viridiplantae; phylum Streptophyta; class Magnoliopsida; order Poales; family Poaceae; genus Phyllostachys; species Phyllostachys edulis. Next base: position 26,585,253 of record CM070549.1, read on the forward strand.
TCGCCTTTTCGATTAGGTGCCGACGAGTGGGTTGATCCCGTGAGTGTTTCTCTGCAGCATAGTGACCAGCCACAGCAAAGCAAGTAGTTTGATCATATCCCATGAATGTCACATTACTTTAAAGTTTAATACCTTGTTTCACTTATATGTATGCATTGCTACTTTGTGTTAAATTATCGATTAGTTGAGCCTATAGATGCATCTCCTGTAGGTAAAATGTTCATTCTCTACTACTAAGCCTAGGATTATCTTGCTGTGATATAGAGCTCGATGGATGGACTCTTATCACTTAGTAGTTTACGTTGATAATGCTTAGATAACGGTAGAAATGGGCGGTTGTCGACATTATGTCGATGACCTTGATCGCACTAAAATTTTTATTCCATTATGTCCATCTTGTGCTTTGTAAGCAAATAAAATAAAAATAAAAACAAGACTGTTTTGACTTGGACACAATGGATGTTGGTGTGATATGTTGAGTGTGAATGGAATGGTGCCCAGGTCCCCAAGGACCGAGTTACTTGTGTCACTAAGCCAAGCGCTTATGCGTGCTAACCACACGAGGGGGATATGGGACCTTTCTTGCCTAAGTACTTTGGGAGGTGTTAGTTATGGGTCGCTGCTGATGAAACCCTTTTTATAAAGTAATTCTTTATGTATTACTTTAATACATAATAAAAGACCACATGTTTTAATGGTCGTAACCCCTAAGGCTAACGACCTCTGTGGTCGTAAGGATTTCAGAGGTTATATAATGGGAACATGAGGTCATGTGCCCAGTCCCCGACCAGATGACTACTCGTAAAAGCAATGAACTGGCATCTGGATCTAACTCCAAGTATATTCCTTACAGTGTGATGAATGGAACACATGTTATAATCGCTCCATACCATGCGACGTTTCATAAACCAAAGACACTGACAAATAACCACCATACAGTTTAGTGTCTCACAGACACCAACTAATGATCAATTACTGTTTCACTAATTGTAACCGACCCTCCGACCAGACGCGTTACTTCTAACAGACGTCTTCTCTAGGAGTAACTACCACCTCTTCAATGATTATTTAAAGATGGAGTACGGAGGGGCAAAGACATCGGATTGAAGCATCATAATCGACATTAGATTCATGTTTCAAGTCTGATTCAATAGCATAACAAACATTACGCTCAGTGTAATTAGGATTAGTCCACTGCCTTGTTGAGGACGCCCCCTGTAAAGGATCCATTTCATAGCAATAAAGAGCAGTCATATTCTCTCCCTAGAATTCTTTGCCATTTTCTCTGTTTATTTCGTAAGATCGATGACTCGACCGTCGACAACTGTTGTGTACGCGAAACAAGATATGATACATTAATCTATTCTAGTTGACATGTAAACCCGTTTCAAAGAAAAATTATAAAATATAAATGTTGGAGAGTGTGTTAGAGACTATCTATTAGAGATGTTATCTCTAAAGATGGTATAGTAAATGTTAGAGACAATGTTATCTCTAATTATTGAAGATGCCTTAAGTACCGCCTCTCTCAGACACCCATCACAATGATATTCTCCCACCTTAATCTCCCATTTATCTTTAGATCTGGCAGATTTGCTACCTCTCATATTTGAAGATTACTATTAAAGCTGTCATCCCTTCGTTCGATATCTTTCCACTTCCCACTTCCCACTTCACCTCTGTCCTATTCCTCTTTTTGCATCACGTTGGTGCTCGCCGGCGCGTGCAGAGGGAGCGCACGAGGATGGCATCGACTATGCCGAGCGTTGACAACATATCAGCAGTAAAAAAGAGAGGAGACGACTGTACCAAAGGCGAGTCTTTTCTTTTCTAAAATGTTTCCTGGATAATTCGTGTCGATGGATGTGTAAAAGCCACACCCAAATCGGATCGAAACTATTCAGATCTTTCTGAATTATGGAGCCTCACATTCGAGAATCGAGACTGGATCCGTCGGAGGTCGGAACCGTTTGGGTAAGTGCCGGGTACACGGCAGAAGCAACTCTTCCAGCGCGCACCCAAAAGCTGGAAAAAACTTCGCGACCAAGGAAAACGAGCAGAGGAAGCGTGACCGCGTCCGACTCCTCGTTCACTCGTACCTTCTCTCCGCTTTCCCCCCACCTAACGCGTACCTTCTCTCCGCTTTCTCCCCACCCCACGTCCCCTATAAACCACCACACCCCGCCGCCTCCGCGAGCAGTCTCTCCAATTCCCCAATCGCATCTTCCTCCGCACGCGCCACGGAACCCTAGCTCCGGCGAGAACTCCAGATCCGGGCGGCTCCTCCGGCGAGATCGGCCGCTCCTCCCCCCGGCGCCACGCTTCAGCACCTCCGATCCCCAGCGACCTCCATCCGAGCTCTCTTCCCGCGTCCTGCCTCCGTCGACCTCCTCAGGATTCGCGCCGGTCTCCAGGCTTCGACTCCGTCCTCCGTCGAGGGGACCCGCGAGCCGCTGCCGCGGATCGCCTCCCCGTAGATCGAATTCGATCTGTAACTCTTCCGTTGCAATTCTGTGTATTTGATCTGAGAAAATCTCGGGCCGTCTCGTAAAAATTGTGCAAAGAGAGGCAGAGAGAGAAAAAACAGACTCGACATCATGGGTGTTGTGTATTACAAGTATAAGAGTGAAAAGGAAACTTTTTCTGTGCCTGTGCCCCATTCTTTTATCTCTGTTTCTGAACTCAAGCAGCTCATTTTGACGAGCGATCGACACGGCCGTGGCCGTACCCGCGGCCGCGGCCCCAGGGAGGATATTGCCATCTCCAACGCCCAGACTAGCGAAGGTTCGTTTTAACGCGTAGTTTCATTTTAGTCATGGTTATCTAAAATTGGGTTAACAGTCATGCTACAACGCAAATTGTGCAATCTAATAAAATCATGTGCAACGCATCTTATCATAACCGCATTATTGGGAATTGAGATAGGTTTCTTGCCTCTTGACTCTTGAGAGATGTGGATTCATGTGTTAGGCATTAGGGCAAGTGGGGGCTTTGGAAACAGTGGTATGTTCATCACCAGGAACGATGAGCGTATCCATTAATGCATCTTAGATGTGTGGATTCATATTTTAGCCTTTAGGACAAGTTGGGGCATTGCACACAAAGCGCTTGAGCACATCATTAGTGCCTCTTGGGATTTGTGGGTTCATGTTGTAGCCTTTAGGACAAGTTGGGGTTTTGTACGCAGAGCACTTCAGTTGTCACCAGGAACAATTAGTGCATCCATTAGCAAATTGTTCGACGCCATCTTGTCAGTTTCTTGCTAATAATGTAAAAAATATTGTGATTTACTTATTCTAGTTAGTCTAAGTACCGATCATTTATACGCAGAGGGAAAAAATACCAGTAACAAGGAATATCTGGGTCAATTGTAAATTGTTCTCACTTCTTACATAATCAGAAAAAAAAGATTGACTAGGGCGCTCCTGCAAGTTATGCAGATCTTCATGTGATGTATGCGAAATCTAGAGATGCATCAGTTCTATTCAGGGATTCCTGTGTGTCAATCATAATTTGTAGTTCAGTTGTGGCTTCTAAATGCATAACTGACTAACTGTAAGTATGAACAAAGCAACGCCCAGATATTTTTATCGCTCTTCACGCTATAATAATCAAATGGTTTTTGATGTGGCTCATTTCAATCTGTATTGTTCATTGAGCATGTCTATTTTTGTGTGTTGTTACAAATTGATGGTCAGTTCTCCCACTGTCTCAGTTCTTATGAGATGCCGTGGTTTTGTTTGCTATGTAGATGGTGTGAATTATGCATTCTGTTCAGTCTGATGTCAATATTTCTCTGTATCCCTGTGTACTCTCATATTTGTTTAGAGAAGATGAGAGCTGTATTACGATTGTAATGGAGGTCTCTTTTGTGCACATTTAAAGAGATTGTATGAGTGAACATGTATGAAGTACTAGCACATACTATTATTGCAGTGGAAGAGTTTTGCTACACACCTTTTAGCATGTCGGGATATGCCCCTACAGGTTCTCAGCTAGTCAGTTTGCTGTTTCCTGGATGAGAGATTGCCCATAGTTCTCTTTTCAGATTGTACCTTGTGATCCCTGCGGAAAGTTTTTATTTGCGAATTGTGATTACTTATGCCCACTTTTTTTTTGGCCATCCTACACATGAATCCGGACATCCAGTACTTCTCAATAGCTCTCGGAAAATTCCCAGTCTGTGAACTTAAATCAATCTGTTATTATGATGTGTCCTATTGCTATTTAAAAATCTTAGTTATTTTCAATTTAAACACATCAGTTTTGTTGTTTAAATGCATCTTTTTTATACATGATAAGGTTTTTTTCACACTTAAAAGAGTATTGTTTTAGGGAAGTGATTTGACATTTCTGTTTTCTATGCTTGTTTTTGAATGCAGAATATGCAGATGAAAGCACCTTGATACCGCAGAACACAACTGTGCTGATCCGCCGAACTGCTGGGCAACTGTCAGAGAAAATCGTCTTGTTCTCCTCGTAATGTCCCCTCCTCAATCTTTTATTTCACATTTGAAGTCACTATTGCCCTGTTTGGACAGAGCTTAGGAGAGACATTTTGAGTCATAGTAGGAACTTAAGGGATGGAACTGAGATTACGTGTGAAATTTGCTATCTTTTAAGTTCCTTCTTTGGGTGTTAATATATCTTCTGTTCTGCTTAGACAATTTGTAGCTTCAGTCTGAATAATTGGTGTTTGCAATGAAAATAGAAATTGACGAATGAGCTCTCTCTTTTTTCCTTCTATATCTGTTTTTCTGTCCAAAATGAACTAAAAATGACAGAAGTGTTATCTTATATTAGATGCTCTAAACCTCTCTCCAAACAGATTTTAACTGCATTGTCACTTGCAAGGTCTTCAGCTCAAGCGCTTGAATTGGATCTGTATGAGCTGAGACCTTGCAGGGCAGTAACTGATGGCTAAGGAGATATTTTTTTGTATGTAATAACATTGTGTGACTAATTGCAGGCGGAAAGTCATAGACGATGGTTCTATAGCTTCAAACAAGTCAGTGGTTACCGAATCAACCTCAAAATCTTGTTCCTCCACAGAAGTGCAAGATGAAGATGCATCAATCACAGCTGTGATTGATGCAGCTGAACTCAAATGGTTAGTATATCACATTCCCTTTCCTCACAGAAATCAGTACCTAGTTTTTCTGGTACCTTGTCTAATGATGATCTCATTTGGTGGTGCATGTAGGGAAGAGCAACCATATAAAAGAGGACAAGCCAGTGGAAGGTTTACATCAGCACGTCATTATGGTAATGCTGAAATTCTCTTGCTTCAATTTCATGTTCTGTTGATTCTGTTATGATTATGCACTTCAAGACCCAGTAGGTTACCTTAAAAGTTTTTTTTTTATTTTAAAAAAACAAAAAAGAAACCTATCATAATAAGAAATTTCGTGTAGTTGTTGATACTAAGACCTAGTTTCAGTTAAATTTTATTATTACTCTAACCAACTAATTGTTCCCGACCTATTTGATAGTGTTGAAACTGCAACTGATTTGCATTGTTTTGTGAATATGCAAACTATATGATTGCATTGCATTTATTTTGAACATTATTTGACCTGTGCTCTGTTTGATAAATCTTTCTAATTTAAGGTCATGGACCATTGGAAGGGCAGGCACCTCCACCAGGCTATGTTTGTCGCAGCTGCGGAGTTCCAGGCCATTTCATTCAACATTGCCCACAGGAAATCAAGACACCTCCACCTGGCTACATCTGCTACAGATGCCGAACTCCAGGGCATTTTATTCACCACTGCCCAACCATTGGTGATCCCAAATTTGACAATTATAAAATGTCCCGTTCTCTTGCCCCAGTAGTATCTGCAAGTCCTATTGATGGCATTCCATCAGCACTTGCCCCAGCTGCATCTGTGAGTGTTGGCGATGACTTGCCAGCAGAACTCCACTGCCGACTGTGTAATAAGGTGATGACAGACGCGGTGTTGACTAGCAAGTGCTGCTTCAACAGTTTCTGTGATAAATGTAAGTGCTTTTCATATGTTCCATATGTATCCTTAAAATGTCTTCCTCTGGGGTTGGCCAATGCAATATTCAGATATTTGATATGCGATAGTCATACTCTAAATTCATTTTAGTTAATAGCAATAGTCTGCACTAGCGTTTTCCATGTCCAGTAATTATGCTTCAAACTGCATGAGGACTAACTGTGTTTTTTCCCCTCAGGCATTCGAGATTACATTATTACACACGCGAAGTGCATTTGTGGAGTCAAGGTGCTTGCAGATGACCTGATTCCCAATCATACACTTCGGAGCACTATCAGCAATATGTTAGCAACAAGGGCTGGCAGCGCTATAAGTGGTACAGGTAAGCACAAAAGTTCTTCAGGCAGCAACCCTGATCCCAAATCACAGAGCCACACCCCTTCTACTGCCTTGGAAAGGGACATGAAGCAATCTATGGACCACCAGCTAGCATCAGCTACTCCTGATTATGGCCTCCAGGTTGCCACAGAAGATGATATTGTGAACCGGCCGCAGGAGAATTTGGCAATGAATGTTGATGTCAAGAGCAAAGATAAAGGCAATTCTGCAGGATGGTCAGTAGAAAAGGCTGTACCTAGTGCTGATGTCCTCAAACTAAAAGATGGAAGCCAATCAACTTCGAAGGATACCACTATTTCAGGGACCCTAGAGCTGAAAGCCGCTAGGACTGATAAATTGAAGAAGCGAAAGAAGTCAGACTCAACTAAGATTGGTCATCCTAACATTGCAGACTATGGTTACAGCACTCCACTTGACCCTGCATATTACAGCCCTTTCAACAGTGTATATCCTTGGGTAACTGAACCTTACATGTATGGCTCACTCGGCATGCCTTATGGTGGTTACCCTATGGGCCCATATGGTGTCAATTCCATCAGCAACATGCCACTGCAGACTCTTGCAATGCAAGGCTATCCAGCAAACTATCCCAGGTATGTATAGTACCAGACTTATTACTTCACTTCTAATAGAAAATGAACATATGCATAAAACTGACTAATAGAACAATTTGGTCAAGCTTAGTTCCTTAATCCTTCTTTAGAATGGTGGCATTTTTTTGTGAATCATACTCAGCTGTCAGTCATCCATAGCGCTTCTGTCCATTTCAATACTAATAGCCCATAATGTTGATTATTTTTTAGCTGGGAGACCCAGTCCACACTTCACTGGGACGCTGAAGCTGCAGCACGTTCAAGGCAGGCTGAGAGGCAAAAAGACGTCGGTCTTCAGTCCCGATCATCAGAGCACTACCAGCACTTGGGCTCTCACGGCACAGAGTCCAGGAACAGATCCAGGTCGAGACCGGAGAGGAGGGACCATGGGCGTTCTGACAGAGCTTCCAATGACTACGACGAGGATCACCATAGTAGGAAGAGAATGCGCGCGTCTTCTCCAATGGATGGTGATAAACAAAGCAGACGGAGGTCCAGACACAGTTCCAGGAGTCTTGACTCGTGATGATTCAAGCGATGATGAACGCAATTTCAAGAGATGGGGACGCAGATCATCGGTCACCTCGGACACAAGGTTCTGAATGAAGTTGGAGGGCTTCTTGCAGCATTGCTGATCTCCAATGCTTGCTGATAGCTTTCTTCTTTTTGCGATTGTATGTCTGAAAGCTAAGGAAAACTCCTATCTCTGAAAGCAGAGGAAAACTCCTATGGCAGAATTGTAACTATTAAACATTAATTTACCAGCCTGTAATGAATGAGAGCCTTCCCAGCTCCCTGTCTCTGTAATTATATATCTCCAAAGATGAATGAAATTATCCTTGGCTTTTGAGTTATATACATTTGGTCTCCCATTCTTTTCCTTTAATTTCTGTATTGCTGCTGCTTCTCGTCAGTGTCAGTGATGTGCTTCAGTTATGATCTGTTTCAATTGGCTTCACTAACAAAAAAATTGGCAATGACATTAAAACATAAAAAAATTGCTCAGTTTTTATTAGACATAACACGAAATTGATATACAAGTCAGACGTCTTAAATTGGATCTTCCCATGCCATGCTCCAGTATAAATCAACAAGAAGAACCGCACAAAATTGCTCTCGTGTAGTTAACACGTGTGCGGTGTGCTGGCCTCGACAGCACACTACGCTACGACATTGCCGGCCGCCCGGCGCCGTTCTCCCTTCTCCACTATTCGCATCCATTCTGCTCCTCTCGCTTCTCTTCTCCGATGGCCACGCTGCAGCTCAACCACATCGCGCGGGAGACCGCCGACGTGCGCCGCCTCGCCGCCTTCTACGAGGAGGTGCTCGGCTTCGAGCGCGTCCCTTCCCCCAGCTACTCCGGCTTCCAGGTCGCCTGGCTCCGCCTCCCTGGGACCCCCGGAGTCTCGCTCCACATCATCGAGCGGGATCCAGCCGGGTCCCCCGCCGCGGTCTCCCCCGGTGCCGCGGGCGCGCCGCCCGCGCAGCTGCCAAGGAGGCACCACGTGGCATTCTCCGTGGCGGACTACGACGGGTTCGTCGTCGGGTTGAAGGCGCGCGGCACGGACGTGTTCGAGAAGACGCAGCCCGACGGTCGCACGCGCCAGGTCTTCTTCTTCGACCCCGACGGTGAGCGATTCTCGGATGCTTATTCCGTTCGTTGTCTCCCGAAATTCGCAACTTTGTTCTACTTGTTAACTGTTCTTGCTATCATGTGTTCTCGAAAAACTGTGCTTGCTATCACGGTGAGGTCTTTATGTTGCTTCTGATTGTGTCTTCGATAGCATAACGCCACGCAAAGGTTTTACTAAGTGAAGCTGTTGCCTGTTAGTTCATAATTTAGTAGCACCGTCAAACTTACAGTCTTCAGGAATTCAGTTTTGAAGCCTTCAGGACTTCGGCTTGATATTAAAAGGGCAGTTTAGTTCCTGCGTATTTCTGAGATTGCAAGCTGTGAAGTTTCAGCAGGTATTTTCGGGAGATCAAGGATTGACTGTAAAACTAATTTCGAAAAATTTGCACTTGTTGATGACAGCTTGTAGTTAGTCTGAATAGCACATCGTTTACAATTACCAAACTACATAAGGAGGGGGATTTGAGTGTTCTGGAGTAGACCTGTAAAACAGGCTGAAATTTTAGGCCTTGCTTGAAATGGGCGCGTAACTCTGATGGAGTGCCTAACGCTTGTTTGGTTCACAGTGCTATTTGTACACCTTGCATCCTTGTGAAGTTCTTCAGGCAGAGAGCAGAGTTGTTTGGTTTCTGCATGTTTTATGGCCTTAGGCCTACTACTGATAGAACAATAGTGTTGTCAACCTGCCTTATCAGCTTATCATGTCAAGTTATTAGAATGTGGTTAGTTCAGCTATGCATTTTCTTTCTGCGCATATGCATAGAATCTCTTTATTATTGACCAACTGAGGTTATCATTATCTGATATGTGTGTTACATTCTTGATTATGATCAAATCCATCAGTGTCTAGTAAGATAGTTGTTCAGTAAATTCTTTTATGTTGTACACACTGTAATTGGCTTCTGAAAACGAGTTCCAGACTGGTATCTGTTCCAGAGAATTAGTAGAGATTACTTATCCATAAATCACCAACAGATAGCAAGCCATCCAGCGGTTGACGATAGATCTGAGCCAGAAATAGACTGGTTTTGGCTGGTATCTGGTGACATTTGCTTTTCGTAAGTAGTGGTGGAACTTGGAAGTATGTGCTTACTTGCAAGAATAGTGTGAATGCAGTGAATCGCCAAAAAGTGTCCATAACTGGTATCTTCTTCTTTTTACAATTTTGGTGCCTGACAGCTTCTGCTAGTTTCAATTGGCTTCACTAACAACAAATTTGGCCATAACACTAGAACTTCAAATAATTAATTAATTTTCATTGGATGCAACACACAATTTATATACAAGACAGACGTCTTAAATTGGATCTACCCATGACATGCTCCAATATAAGTAAACAAGAAGAGGCGCTCAAAATTTGCCATCAATAGCCTCTTCTCCTCATGTAGTTAAACACGTGTGCAGCGTGCTGGCCTCAACAATAATGTGAAAGCAGTGAATCGCTAAAAGCTGTCCATAAGTAGGGCTTACTTGGTACAAAGTTGCCTGAAGTCACTTCATCAAGCCTGTGACTTTAGCAAGTATCGAGTCTTAGAAGACGAAACTGCTTGTTCTGGTCGGTAAAACTGATTATCAGTTGACTGACTGGTACCTACATACTTTCTGATGATTTGGGCTAGAAAGGATTCTGTCCATTGCTTTGCATATCAGACTATTCTTTGCAGTACTAGCTTTTGTTTTCCTTTTACCTTGCGACCGGTTTGTGAATCTTATCTTACCCATTTCTGATGCGATTGCTAAAAACCCAAAGATGGCACCAATCATGAATAATATCACACATTTAGTTTTGAATTTAGAAGTTTATGGATTGTTAATTAGTGAACAGTCACCTTCCTGCGTGTGAGTAACACTTCTGAGTTCTGAGTTTCTAGACAAATTGTGAATAAGACATGGACTGCATCTTTATTATCTTCTCCTGTTTGTTATGTACACATCTCTATGATTATTGATACAGTTTGGTTCTATTGCAGGCAATGGCCTAGAAGTTGCAAGCTCGAGCACAAACGATAAGTAACCTGGGGAGCATGATATGCTTTCTACTTCTGCAATATCTGTGTAAGACTGTAAGTAACTGCTGCTGTAGCATGTTTCTGTTTCATGCTCTTTAGGCTTTCTTGTGCTGGAAATTAAGCAGTGAGCTACTATTCTGAAGTAAATCACATTTCCTTGTACTGTCAATTTTCTTTAGTCGTTGTTGCATACTAGTATTACGCTGATCATCTTATGCATCACATCGGTGTGGATGATTGGTTGCAGGTAATGCCCCTGAGATAGTAAACAGCGGATACTGAAATGATGGAAACTGCAGAATCTAAGGGAACATTCGCTTTAATCCCAAATAAATGCCGAGCTTACTACCTGAGCTATGTATATCTGCTCCCCATGGTTGTAATATACTAATATGGATATGTATCTGTGACTCGATTGTACTGTGTGTTACTCCATGAAGTTACAATGCTTTGCTTCTTGCCAGGCCAATCTCGTTTCATTAATGTTTCAGTTGCAGTCAATAAATCCAAGCAGCTCTTGGTCAGGCACTCAGGCTCCAAGCAATTCGATACTACAGTATACTACTATCTCCGTCCCACAATATAAGTATATTTTTGGAAGTGCCAAGTTCATTGAGAGAATCAATCAAAGTGTAGTTATGTTATTGTAGTATTTCCACTTAATACCTCGCTTTAATGAAAAAAAGTGGATGCATATAGTGGCGGATCCTTTGGCCTCCACGACAATCTTAAGGAGTTTTAAATTGCAAGGGAGGCGGGAGCCACCACCCACCTTGGCCTCCATGAGACAATGACCATGACTCCTGCCAGTGGGTGTCGGTCCCCTCGACAGCACACGATTTTTTTTTGAAATAATACATTTTTTAAAACAAATTACAAAACTAGGTTATCATCTCAAAAAATTGCAAAAATAGATTCATATCGTCAGTTCAATCTCGGTGACGAGTTCTGTATCGGGTTGAGCATGGACGAATATATGAATTTTTAAATATAGCAAATAAACTCAAAAAATTACAAATTTTTTTGTGGAGCATCCAGATAGAGTGTTCTTACTTGTGTAATTTTTTCATAATTTTATTCATTATGAATTTGTCTCTAAAATTAATTTAAGTATACTATTTGTAGAATTTGTAAATATACCAAATGAGGTCTAAGAATTATGAAATTTTTTGTGAACTCTCCTTACATAGTGTAATTGTTTGTGTAATTTTTCAGAATTTTATATGCTCTGAAATTGTCTCTAAAATTCTGAATTTAGGTTTCGATACAATGTACTTAATTGTGTACCCTTAATTTTTGAGATAATTTCATAGCATATAAAATTCTGAAAAAATTACACAAACAATTGCACTATGTAAGGAGCGTCCACAAAACATTTCATAATTTTTGGATCTCATTTTGTATATTTAAAATTCTACAAATAGTATACTTAAATGAATTTTAGAGACAAATTCATAATGGATAAAATTATGAAACAATTACACAAGCAAGAACACTCTATCTAGATGCTCTACAAATTTTTTTGTAATTTTTTGAGTTTATTTGCTATATTTAAAAATTCATATATTCCGTCGTCATTGAAATAATGATGTAAACCCCGCTTCAACAGAGTTTACGTCGCTGCATTTAACTAAATACATGAACCTATTTTTGTAATTTTTGAGAGCGATGACCTAGTTTTGTAAATATTTTTTTAAAAATATTATTTCAAAAAAAAAATTCGACAGCACACTACACTGGGAAATTTTTTTATAGGACAGGCCTCTCTAAGGCCTTTCTCCCATCTCTATCTATTTCTTCTCTCCCTCTAAAATTAAGGATTCAGATGACTCGAGAGAGAGGCCTTATCGTGAGGCCGCCCCATAGAATTTGCTTCCCACTACACTGCAACATTTGCAGGCCGCACAGCGCAGCGCCATTCCCCTTCCCCACTCTGCCTGCCCATTCTTCGCCTGCACTCTCTGCGCGCTTCTCTTATCCGATGGCGACGCTGCGGCTCAACCACATCGCTCGGGACACCGCCGACGTGCGCCGCCTTCTACGAGGAGGCGCTCGGCTTCGAGCGCGTCCCTTCCCCCGAGCTACCCCACCATCCAGGTCGCCTGGCTCCGCCTCCCGGGGACCCCCGGCGTCGCGTTCCACATCATCGAGCGGGACAAAGCCGCCGCCCCCGCCTCGGTCTCCCCCGTCGCGCCGGCCGAGCAGCTGCGCAGGCGCCACCACCTGGCGTTCTCCGTGGCCAACTACGGCGGGTTCGTGGCGGGGCTGAAGGCGCGCACCACGGACATGTTCGAACTTCGAGGTGACGCGGCCCGACGGCCGCACGCGCCAGGTCTTCTTCTCCGACCCCGACGGTGAGGGACTCTCCAATGCGTTTATTCCGCTCTTTCCATCCCGAAGCTCGCAAATTTGTTTTACTTGTTCATTATGCTTGCAACCACGGTTGAGACCTTCATGTCGCTTTCTACTTCCTGTGGTGATCATTGGACTTGTACTATTGTGTCTTCGCCAGCATAGTGCCACGCAATATTTTAGTTCAGGCAGCTGCTAGTTCATAATTTAGTAGTACTAGTGTACTACCAAACTCACAGTACTCAAGACTTCAGTTTTTAAGTCTTTAATTAGGACTTAAGATTGATGTTAATTGTTGAAAGGGACAGTTTGGTTCTTGCGTGATCCTTAGATTGCAACTTGCAAAGTTTTTGGCTGGTGTTTTCGAGAGATCAATGATTGACTGTAAAACAAACTTTGGAAACTTCTTTTTACCCGTCGATTGACAGCTTGTATTTAGTCTGAATAGTACAGCGCTTACAATTTTCCAAGCAGCACAAGGAGAAGATTTGAGTGTTCTGGGGTAGAACTGTAAAGCAAGTTGAAATTTTAGGCCTTGCTTGAAAGGGGAGCGCAATTCTGATGGAGGAGTGCCTAGGGCTTGTTTGGTTCTATGTCCATTCGTTGTGCTCTTTGTACAGTTTGCATCCTTACGATGTCTTCATGTTGCGTTGGGTTTGTGCACGCTTTATGGCCTTAGGCCTACCACTGATAGAAAAGTTCAGTGTTGTGAACCTGGTACGTGGTTAGTTCAGTTATTCATTTTGTTTCTGCAGCATATCCATATGATCTCTTTACAATTGAGCAACAAAGATTACCCTTATCCGATATGGGTGTTGCATGCTTGTTGATTATGATCAAATCCATCGGCATGTAGTATGACAGTTGTTCAGTAACTGCTTTTCTGTTTCGCTTTTTAATCAGCTTATGTTAAGTCTAGTATAGTGTAATGAGGTACTATGTATTGCCATTTGTCTTTAAAATAGTACACACTGTTTGGAGCAGGGTTCTGAAAAGTGAAAACGAGTTTCAGACTGGTATCAGTTTCATCAAATTACCAAAGATTACTTATTCTTCAACACCAATAGGTAGCAAACTATCCAGCGGCTGATGGTAGACCTAGATAGCAGACTGGTATCAATTTAGCAAGTTCATTCTCAGAAATAAAACTGCTTGTTCTGGCCGGTAAAATTGATTTTCAGATACAATTGGCTGGTACCTAGATACTTTTTTTTGAAGCTTGGGCTGGAATGACATTTGTCAATTACTTTGCATATGACACCACTCATCAAATTACTAAGCTTATGTTTTCCTACAACTTGCGACTGGTCTGTGAAGCGTGTCTTACCCCTCCTAATCTGATGACTAAAAACCCAAATGGGGAACCTGTCATGAATATCATCACTCATTTAGTTTTGCATTCAGAAATTTATGGATTAGTCTGTAGTCATCTTTCCCGAGTGTAGGTAACACTATTCACTTTTGAGCTTTCAGCTTTGAAACAAATCATGAGTAGCAGATGGAATGTGTCCTTATATATCTTGTGTTACATACACAACTCTGTGATTATTTATACAGTTTGGTGTTATTGCAGGCAATGGCCTTGAAGTTACAAGCTTGAGCACAAACGACAGGTAACAGGGCAGCATGATATGCTTGCTACTTCTGAAATAGCTGTGTAAGTAACTGCTACATATTTCTGTTTCATGCTCTTTAGGCTTTCCAGTGCTGGAAATTAAGCAGGGAGCTGCTATACCAAAGTATATCATATTCCCTTGTACAGGCAGTTTCTTTTAGTTAATTGTTGCATATGAACATTACATACACTGATAATCTTATGCACCACGTCGGGCGTGGATGTTTGCCTGCAGGCAATGCCCTTAAGATAATAAACACCGGAGGCTAAAAACAGCGGGGGTTGCTGAATCTTATGAGACGTTCCGGGATAAAGATTCATTCCCATAAATAAATCCGAAGCTATATATATTTGCTCCCCTATGTTGTAACATGGCTTCACATGCGACTGGATTTGTACTCTGTGATTTATGAAGTTCGAATGATTTGTCTTTCCTTGTCAATCTCATCTTAGTTAGTGTTTGTACTCATATCTTGTAATCCATAAATCGAAGCATTAAGAACAAGAATGTTGCATTGTAGGCTAACTACAGAATTAAGTTGTACTAGTCACACAGTTGACACAAGTAATTAGGCAAAGAAGCAGATCGCAATTCGCAATAGCTCGTCAAATACTAATTAACAAAGTTGTACAGGCCTCAGAACACATGAAATACGCACTGCCGGATGCGACGGGGTCAGTCGTTGGCGGTGGCGAGCTGGACCTTGAGCAACTCGTCCTCGGGGATGATGCGGATGGTGCAGTCGGAGCGCGGGTAGGCGGCGCAGAGCAGCGCGTACCCCTGGGCGACGACGTCGTCGCTGAGCATGCCGTCGCTCTGGTCCACCTCGCCGGCGACCAGCCGTGCGGGGCACGTCATGCACACCCCGAGCTTGCAGTCGTGCGGCACGTCCAGGCCCTCGTCCAGCGCGCGCCCCAGGATGGTCTCGTCCTCCTCCACCTCCACCACCCGCGACTCCCCGCCGTGCTCGATCGTCACCTTGTACGCCAGCGGTGGGGACGCCACGATGCGCGCCTCCTGCGGCCGGCGGAGCAGTCCGGTGGGGTGGCGGAGCTGAAAGCGCGGGGAGCAGATGGAGGTGGCGAGGTGGAGCAGTGAAGCGGCAGCCATGGTGCGCGTGCGTCGGGTGGTCGCTGAGCGCGAGAGGTTGGGCGGTGTGTGTTTTGGAGGATAAGGTGCTGTCCCCCCCTTTTTTTGTTTGTCTCTCTACTCTTTTTTGGGAAACGGATTTGCAAATGGAAGAATGTGGATTTTTCACACCCATGCAGATTGGGATCGGGATCCTCTGTAGTCTATAGTACCGCAGAGTATTGTAGCAACAGTATTCTGAGGCTATTGCTACAAGGTTCAACAGCATACTTCACACAGTAGTGTAGAAACAAATGCACCTTTACTGTATGCAGTAGGCACTGTATTGATTCCACTGTTTAACCCTGTAGTGATCTTACTGTACATTATTGATTTGAGCTGTTCTCTGGTGATCGGACGGTAGAAAGGGTCTAAGACCATCTTCAATGTTGTGTTTTAGTCGGTTCAAATGAGAAGAGAGAATACATTGAATCAATTCAATACATTGGAGAAGTCGATTCTAAAAAAAATGTATGGAACCGAAGTCTACTTAAGGTCGATTCAAAATATTAAACTACTCATATGACCATTAAACAACTACATAGGAGAGAGTGCGGTTGAGAGATGATACTATTATTTTGTGGTTTTTTAATGTAACGTGTGTCCCAGTTATTTGTAGAAATCGGTTTGATACATTAGAGAAAAACAAACTTAACTCCTAGAATACTTACGTGATATAATTTTGAATCGATATCCATACACTGAAGATGCTCTAACGCCACCTAAGGCAGAGGAATCGATTCCCGCAGATTGATAGCTAGGTGCACTCAACGATCAGAGCCGTCCATTGTGTTCGCAGGATCCACCCAATTTCTTGGAAAGTTATTCTTTGGAAAATGCTGAAGGACGAATGCCTCCCTTATTTGTTCCCGGCCAAGGCATAGGTCTTGCTCGTAAGATCTAGTCCAGAGTATGGTTGTCTGCTTGATTCCCAATTCCGTCGTGCCACGTCAGCTGAAAATTGGACATTGGTAAAAAGAAAAAAAATCTGAAGCAAGCTACAATATCTCTTGAGGAAGGAATTACTCTAAGCTGGATCCACACGAATTAGTTGAAGCTAATATCTGTGCTGATGTGGCATCTCTCTTACGTGATAGCTAGAGCGATTATACAAAAAAAAACTGAAATCCACCACAAATGGACAAAGAACCAATGCAAGAGAAACACATACGCGTGCCAAGGAAAGTGACTCACGGGTGTTTGTTGCAAAGGATCCTTAGCCTGCAATCCCTCCCGGTAGCAGGAAATAACACCACTTTCATTTCTACCCATAACGCTGATACATTGAGGGAAAATGCGAATTGGCCGTATTGACATTGTTATAACACGTTTTAGCGTAAATGGCTCTCTTTTTCTTGTATTTGCAAAAAAAGCCTTCTGAACCACACGGCCACCGTACGGATAACTATTGGCCCGACACGTATCTAATTCCGCACGGTCACCATATAGATTAGCAAAAACCAATTTTTTTATATTTTAGATAGGACAAATGTTTCTTCTATCTAAAATAAAAGAATGTATCCTTCTCTCCAAATCCAATTTGCATCGATAAAATAAATCCAAATTCCAGTAGTAGATGAATAATTGCAAAATTTTGTGTGTACAGGATTAGAATAACTTCAAAATAACTGACATAATTTTTTATTTTTTATGATCAGAAAAATACATAAAAATAAAGCAGGTAGAAATTGTTTGGGATTTATGGTTAAAGAAGAAAAAGAAGAAAACATGGTTATGTTGAATTTCAAGTATTCAATTTCACCAATAAGATACAGAGACTTGCTTCACATTTGGAATTACACAATGGAGTTGCAATGTAACTTTTCATACATAAAATTGACAACATTTCAAGTGTTACAAGCATTACATGATTCACGCGCGGGTTTATTGCAATCGGGATGAAGGAGGAGGGGGTATTATCACATGTACCCTGATCAAATAGGACACTCTTTGTTAATTTACTCAGTTTAATGTGGATGATATTCTTTAATACTGTATTGCACCACAAGCTAGATAAGCTTGTACATGAACCAACTGAGGGAAATGCTTGGCATGCATATCATATAATAATGTATCGTAGCCTCCGACTCGTGTGCGTTTCGAAGGCTATGGCATGTTGTTATATGATCTGCATGCCACACATTTCCCTCAGTTGGTTCATGTACAAGCTTATCTAGCCTGTGGTACAATACAGTGTTAAAGAATATTATCCACATTAAACCGATAAATTAACAAAGAATATCATATTTAACAATGTTATTCATGAGGGCAGTTGGATCTATCATCTATGTAGTGATTGTTAGATTTTAGGAGAGAAGAGAGGAATAGGGGCTGAATTCTTGATTGTATTGCAAGAGCCCAAGGGGCTATATATAGTGTACAAGTGAAACCCTAGACTAGAAACCCTAGCTAGACTACAATTACATTACTACCCCTACATGACTATTACACTAACATGACTATTACATTACTACCCTTAACACCCCCTTTCAAACTCAATACGTATGCAATAGCATTGAGTTTGAAGAGGACAACACTAAAATAAAAGATAAATCCAAAGTCCGGGCTTGAAGATGTCGTCGAAGCATGCAATTCTAGAACAAAAATTTTCCTTCGGCTCTTCACACCGAATGTCTTGATTTGAAGACATTGAAACCGACAGGAATAGAGAGATATGTCAAATCAAACCGATGAAGAGAGAGATAGAGATGGAAGACGTGAACCAGATTCGCCCACTCAAGATGTGAGGTGACGGTGTCGAATCTGGCGCTCGACGAAGGCAAAGATGGCAGACTAGATCTGGCCACCCAAGATGTGAGATGACAGTGTCGAATCTGGCGCCCGACGAAGAGACAGTTGATGATAACAACAAAGAAGGCCATTTGTCAAGAGTCGCAATGATGCGGAGATGTGTAGCAAGATGGCTACAAGAGAGGACCAAGAGGGCAAAGTCGCATCAACAACAATGATGGGGTGACCACACTTGATCCAATGGACGGACTGTGGTAACCGAAAAGGAAGAAGCAATTGGCTGATCGACAAAGGATTTGATGGACTAGCAACGCTTCGATGAACTCAAAAGAGATGCAGTGGACTTGGATGGTATCGATGGAAATCAAAGGAAAATAGACTTAGGATACTAGCCTAGCAGCAACAGCAGATATTAGCAGTAGAGGCAGAGCAATCAATCAACAGATCAGATGCAACTAGCAATAACCAAGCAACAGTATGAGTATCAGCAAATCAGAAGCGGTAATCACCCACACCCATACGAACTAGCAGACGAAGTCCAGGGTGTTGGAGCTGGAGTTGCTGGAGCGGCAGATGAGCTCCCGATGTGGACCTCCAAGCGTCGGAGAGGAGACGGCCAGAAGAGGTGGCTCGGCGACAGGGAGGTCCTTGAGATAGCCGAACTCGGCGATGGGGCGCGTGATGTGGTGGAGGAGACAGAGCCGGGAGGAGAGAAGGCGGAGGAGGTCCTCGCCTAGAGTACAGGAGGCGGCTGTAGCGAGGATCCTTTGTCGGAGCAGCGACAAGGTCGAGGCGCTCGTCGAGGAGGCAGGGATCCCGCGGTGACAGCGGTGTCAGGCGATAGCGGAGAAGAAGGCCGAGACAGCGCGGATCCAGGTGAGGCGGCGTGGATCCAGGCCAAGGCGGCATGGATCTAGGCGAGGCGGCGCGGATCCAGGCGATGGAGTAGGGGAATGACCTCCAGGCGAAGAGGCCGACCTCTAGGGGAATGAGGTGCGTGTATCCGGTCGGGAGACGGCCTGCCGATGCTGGATCCGGGCATGAGACCGACTCCAGGGCTAATCAAGCTCGGGGACGATGTTGGATCCGGCCAGGAGACGACTTGCGTCTTCTTAAGGCCTTTCGAAGAAGATGCCGCCAAGGCGCTAGGCGATCACTTTGTTGCTACTTGACAAAGAAATTACTGATATGTTACGATAGAAACGAGATTGAGCGCTGCCCCCGGGAGTGGAGATTGCTCCTCCTGGGGGCGGCTTGGGTGGATGATGGAAGCTAGAGTTTGGATCTAGGCTCTGATACCATGTTAGATTTTAGGAGAGAAGAGAGGAATATGGGCTGAATTCTTGATTGTATTGCAAGAGCCCAAGGGGCTATATACAGTGTACAAGTGAAACCCTAGACTAGAAACCTTAGCTAGACTACAATTACATTACTACCTCTACATGACTATTACACTAACATGACTATTACACTACTACCCTTAACAGTGATGTCTGGAACTAGTCTCCATAGCGCCATAGCCACTACCCCTTGTCTTAGGGCTGCCCACGGTGGTGGCGAGTGTCGAAGTCGTCCATGTCCTGTGATTCCATGATGTACGTGAATCTTACAATAACAAATGTAACAAGGATGCAAATTGTATATAACTCACATCTTCAATATGGAGTGCGCCTGAGTGATCAGATACGCTACGACAGCGACCGGTCTCAGTCGCAGGAGCCTTCCCCTTCCCCTTGTCTCGGGACTCCCCACGTCGGTGTCGTATGTCAAAGTCATCCATGTCCTGTGATTCCATGATGTAAGTGCACCGTACAGTAGAAATCATAACATGGATGTAAATTTTACATAACTCACGTTGTCGATATGGAGTGCGCCTGGGCGACTGGATACACTATGGCGGTCGGTCTCAGTCGCAGGAGCCTTCCTCTTCCCCTTGTCTCGGGACTCCTCACATCGGTGTCGTGTGTCGAAGTCCCCCATGTTCTGGGATACGGGCTGGACGGTTGCATGTTGTTAGAAGAACAAAAGGGCAAATACAAAAGGAGGACACGAATTGTACGTAACTCACCTCTTCGATATGGAGTGCTCCCGGGCGATGGGAGAAGCTACGACAATCGACAGTCTCAGTAGCAGGAGTCTTCTCCTTGTCCGTCGGGCGAGTCCTGGGCCCCTCCGGTGCCTCCTCAACAAAGCCCGATACGTAAGGTTTCCACTGCATGAAGGTCTCGGCTCGTATCGAGTAGTCCAGCATGTACTTCTGCTGGATGAACGCCCTATCGTACATCTCCGGACTGTCGATCCACTAGAATAAGTGGCAGCGCATCTTGAGCTGCCATTACACGGGGATGAAGTTAAAAATGTATGGAAATCAACATAGGGAGTGAAAAATCGATGTGTGTGAAAGAAACACCTACGAGGTGGTGCCCGCACGTGTAGTACCCCCGGGCGGAGGTGTCTGGGTGTGTCGATTGAATGATCTTCGCTGGCTCGTCACACACACACTGCAGGACTAGAAATCATGGTGGTACCGAAGCATCTTTCATTGAAATATCTGGGTATTGTAGATGTTTGGCCTTCTTCGCAAGCCACTTGCGCTTTTGCATCATCCTCGCGTAGAAGTTTGCCGATGAGTTTGACATATCTAGGTATCGTAGAAGTTTCACTGTACATAACAAAACAAAGTGGACAATACACTTTCTCGCAAGCTCCGTCAAGCGAAAATCCAAGCATTACATTTGCGGCTAAACCGAGACAGGCAGGCAA
Source organism: Phyllostachys edulis (assembly GCA_036346405.1). Taxonomy (NCBI): domain Eukaryota; kingdom Viridiplantae; phylum Streptophyta; class Magnoliopsida; order Poales; family Poaceae; genus Phyllostachys; species Phyllostachys edulis. The sequence continues at coordinate 26,606,460 of CM070549.1, forward strand.
AGCAGCGTAGAGAAGCAACACACACAGCGAACAGCACTGCACCAGAAACTGTACCCAGAAAGAAGCAACCAATCGCTAGATGAGGCAGACGAATGGTTGGCCCACATGGCAGCATGTGCGAGGAAAGAAGCGACGCGCGACGCCCGACGCAACAGGCAACAGCCTTGCAACCCAGCAGTAAGGGTAGAAAAAAAACTCGAAACTCGCGAGCCAGCTTGACTTGTTAAGGGCTCGGCTCGAACTCGGTCCCTTAACGAGTCGAGCCGAGCCAGCAATTTAGCTCGTTTTCTTAACGAGCCAAGTTCGAGTTGGCTCGCGAGTTGCTCGTTAAAAAACCAACACAGTTGAGCAGTAGTACCAGACCAGCCTAACCCAGCAACCCTTAGATAGTCCAGGGAGGTCCAAGCCCCAAGTTGTGATCTCTTAACTTTCTAAAAATTTTATTAGGCCGATTCTCCTTTTTTAGCGAGCCTAACGAGTCTAACGAGCCTAACAAGTCTAACGAGCCCTAAACTGTGATCTCTTGACTTTCTTAACGAGTCGGGCTTGATATTCTGCTCGTTAGCTTAACGAGCCGAGCCAAACTAGCTCGTTATCACCCCTACCCAGCAGCAGGGGACAAATGATGCGCGCAAAGGCTGAGGCACCATGTAGCGCGAAAAACGGGCTTGGAAAACCCGTGGATGCACATGTACCCCTGCCGACCTGCTGGATAGTTCTCACGACGCGAGTCTCATACAAACAAAGACGCAAGAGCAACGCGCTGCACAAGGAAGGACGCGGATAGGTGTCTTGGCGTGAGTGGCAAAAAATCGCTGGCGATCGCTGGGAGCTGTGTGTATATAATCCTTGATGAGATCCGTACGTCTTTCCGAGCCTAACGGACATAAAAATCATGGATAAGAGAGAGACCCGAACCAATACCTATCTAGTGTTTAATCGTAGTTAACTTTCTGAGAGTTGTTTTTTTTTGGGCTACAAATCACCTACATACCGACCGAGAGTTTGCCTTTTTTGATTTTCCGGGATTTTGGTGATTGAATCCCGGAATGCAGATGTGCGTGTTGGAGCTTGTCTTTTTTTTCGCGGGATTTTGGTGCCAATGGTTCCATACGGTGATTGAGCTTACCTTTTTTAATTATTGCCATACCACCTTGCAGATGTGCATGCTCGAGCCTCTGCAGGCCGAGAAAGGTCAGGCATACCACCTCTACACGGCGTCGTCGACATACTCCCGGTGAATCTTAGTGCAAGGCTAGACGGTGTCGATTGCGATGAGCAACACTGTGGTGAGGCGACCACATGCACGGCGACTGATACGACTCGACTTCCAGTCGTGGTGGCTCCAGCGATGACGCGCTGGTAACATGCACGTGAATGGATGGATGGTGAGACATGCACCAAGGTATATATGAGAGTATTGGTATGTACACTTTCAATGCATGGAAACTCCAATCCAATTTCCTTGTACTGCTGATTTCTAATGCTCCATTGCTTATTCATGGATACTAGAACGAGCAGATTGAAACCCTTTCCATGAGGCTGCACAGCATGTGGGGCATTCGTGATGCGGCGTGAGGCGAGATCGAGCGGAGATCATGGAGACGGTGATGCCGGACCGTGCGATGGCGACTGCATCGACAACTCATACATGGGTCACTGGTAGATGTAGAGATGACGAGGCATTAGTCAATCTGGCGGCGAAGAGGGGTGGCCCGAGGTTTGCTCGCCCGACGGGGTCTACGGCCATGCTTAGTCGGCATGATGGCTCGTCCTGGAGCGCACACTCGATCCCCACCATGCTTGTCATCGTGATGTGAATTCAGCATCTGCAGTTCTGCACTATTTTCACTCTTAAGCCATGTCGAACTAGTATATATGCTGCCCAGCGCACTATATATAGTCACAAGTTCTGTTCTGTGAACCTGTGAAAATTGATGAGTTCAACTTCTGCACAGTCCCTTTTATTTTCATTCCTAAAGTGATGATACTTCCTCTCCATGTACATATGCACTCATTCGTAAAGTGCAGATACTACCATGTACACGTACACTCCCATTCATAAAGTAGCTATATTCCCTTGTGTACACTACCTATACGTATTTTTCAGAGGACGAATAAATACTCCCTTCCCAAATACATGTATAGATGTACTAATATACTATCATATATGTACATACTCCCCAATTACATGTACTAACATACTCCCGAGGTATACATACTACCTAAGTACATGTAAAAGAAATACTCCCTTAGGTATACATACTACCTAAGTACATGCACTAAAATACTCCCATAGATATACATACTACAAAAATTCAAAATTATTTCTCCATTTCTTGCTCCATAGCCGGACCTTTCTCCTTTTCTTCTCGCTTGAGAATCACGAGCGTAACGCAATGGGGTAAAAAATGTTAGGAAACTGGGCCCACGACCAGGAGTCCTGGCCCAATTGGACACCCCATGTCAGTAGTCTATATAAAGGAGAGGGGACCCCCCCATTGTAATCGATCAATATTGAAAGAACAATAAAGAGAAGCCCGAAGTCCCCTCATATCTCTGTGTTCAATCTCTTATTCTGTTCTTGTGTTCTTGATTTGTTCTAAGCGATTCTACGCTTGTTTGCGAGGTAATCGTCGTTGATTTGGATCGCCAATGACGGTTACTCAACACGTTATCAGCACGATCGACTCTCCTCGCATCGAAAAGGTAACTGTCGATGAACGACACTCGTAGATTGAATCGTCTTCTTTCTAGATCGCTTTCAATTCTGTAAATTCGCTTTCTAGATCGTTTTTCTACGGTACAAATCCTTTCTAATCTACCGTGAGCCGACTTGAAGTCGCCGACACAATGTCGATGGGTAGATTGAAAGAAAGATTGGATGTCGATTGTACCGTAGAAAGTTGCAAATCCGTTCTAATCTACCGAGAGCCGACTTGAAGTCGCCGACACAATGTCGATGGGTAGATTGCACGCAAGAACCGATGATGATTGCACTGTATCGCATCGCATCGCATTACATTACATGCATATATGAACAATGCACAGAAAAAAAAAATTTGCACGGAGCGATCGCCCCGGCAAGACGCAGCGCAAGATGCCGGCCGCCGCCACCGCCGCGTCGAACTGGAACAAGATGCATAAAGCCGAGCCGCCCGACGACCAAGACGTGGTCGGAGCCGCCAGCCAGCGCAGCTCTGTCGTAAACCCAGCCCGGCTCTCATGCGACCAGCTCGCCGCCGCCTTGCGGTGGCCATTGCCATTTGGCGCCGCCGTGCCACCCGGCTGCCACCGCTTCACCAGAAGGCCACAAGGCCGGTCTCGCCGTGGCGCGTGGCCGCGCCAGAGCCCTCGCCGCAACCGCAAGAGCCGCGCTTCGTAGCCGCCCGGCCCGCTGAATCCGCCCGACCTCGCGCCGCTCCTGCAAACTCCCGCGTGCCGCGTCGCTCCGCCACACACGCGCCATGAAAGCCGCCCTTCCACGCTTCCAGCCGCCGCCCAGGTGCAGGTGCCTGCCGCCATTGGGAGGGTAGGGAAACCCTACCCGTGCGCCCCTTTTGAAACGGCCGGTGGGCCTCTTTGGGCCGGATGGGCCCTTTTGGGCCGGGCGAAGATGGGCCATGAAAGGCGCCCAAGAGAAAAAAAACCGCGGTGGAAAATGCGGTTTTTGAATAGGCCCTCGAAAATTTGAAATTACGTGAAATTTTCTCTGAACTGAAAATTTTCGCATTTTTACCCCCTGGAATAGCAGAATTCGCCGAAAATTGTTTTTCCAGCAGAAAAAGGCCTCGGGAATTCAAATTTTGCACTTTTTTTTTTTTTGCATTTGAAGCATGTTTAACTTTGTTATTACTTTTTCTATGCAATTTATTTATTGTATTTACTGTTTTGATTATTTGTGATTGTTTAAATTACTTTTAATCACTGAAAATAGCAGTAAAACATGAAAAATGCATAGAATAATACGGGAACATTATGAGAACCTTTGCAACCATTATATGCAAATTACCAGCAGTAATCTCATACACCTTTTGAATGAATATGCAGATGACTGGCATTACGAACCGGGAGTTCGAAGAGCTGGCCCAGCATGGCCAGAATTACTTGACTTGGGCATCAGATGTCGAAATTGTACTTGGAGCCAAGAAGCTCCGTGCTGCTATCGGACTTGGCACCTCGAAGGATGTCCTACCGACTGCTGAAGAGAATGATCAAGCACTTCATTTCCTCAGACATCATCTCTGTCTAACGCTCAAGAATGAGTATATGGCGGAGAAAAACGCACTAGCTTTATGGACCGCCCTGAAGAAGCGGTTCGAGAAGCTAAAGTACACCATCCTTCCTCGTGCAGAGCAAGAATGGAATCGACTACGTTTTGCAGACTATAAAACAGTGGGGGAGTACAATTCTGCTTTGCACAGAATTTGTACCAATCTTCAGCTCTGTGGTAAGGCAATCACAGACGAGGAAAAGATTGAGAAAACCCTCTCTACCTTTCACCCAAATGCGGTGCAATCCGCACGCAACTACCGTCAAGATGGCTACAAGGAGTATGCCGAACTGATTGACATTATGCAAGTTGCGGAAGCTCAAGATGAGGTTCTAAGGAAGAACTACATCTCACAGCCACCTAGTAGCAAAGTTGGCCATGAAGTCAACGCTAGCAGCTACAAGGTGAAAAAGCCTCACTCAAGAGAAAGAGGCAAGAAGGGTAATGGTCGCAAGATTAAGCAAAACGCTCAAGCCAAGAAGGGCGGAAATAAGAAGCGTGATGAGAAGCCCTATGGTCAACAGGACCAAAATTGCTACAAATGTGGCACTCGGGGACATTGGTCACGTGTTTCTTTGAGCCGCAAAGACGTGATTGATGCTTTCAAGGCTATGAAGAAGGGCAAAGCACAGCATGAGGCACACCTCGCCATTGCAGGCACAGAGGATCCACACTCATTGGTTGCATCCATGGAGGTGGACAGCCTAGAAGAAGCCCCCATCACTCCTTCTTTGGACATCGCAGCAGCAGCAGCTGTAGTTGCCGAAGAAGAGAATATGGACATAGAACAGATTCAGTCAGAAGTTAATTCATACTTCACTGATTCAATCTAGTGCACACATTGCACTTAGATTTTATAGTCATTTGCAGTTTTTTTGGTTGTAATAGAATTTTGAATTATCGAATAATGGTTGTAAGCTCTAGAAGAGCAAATAATTGCATTCTCATAATGAGTCCTGCAAGACTTTTCCCGTATTAATAAAAGCAAGTTATGTTCTGTTTGGAGTATTTTTTTTGTGTGGATTGCTTCCTACCCCATATTAATAAATACTTTATATATATCAGAACGCGTGTGGCGCCCTATGGAGGAAGTGTGCTTAGCGGATAGCGGCACAACGAATACCATATTAAGAGAAACGAAATTTTTCCAGTCGATCAGAAAGAATGCTGGCAGCATTACGACAATCGCAGGAAGCGATACATGTATAATAGGCTCAGGAAGAGCCACAATTATACTCCCGATGGGCACAATATTGGTCATTGAAGAAGCCTTGTTGTACCCAGAATCGACTAGAACTCTCTTAAGCTTTAAAGATATTCGCGCTAACGGTCTACACGTAGAGACTGAAGAAGAGTATGGTAAGGAATACCTGCTCATTACAAAGCGTGAAGAACATGGAAAAAGGGTATTAGAACGACTTCCTTCATATGAATCTGGGCTATACTACACTAATATTAAGGCACCTGCAGTCTATACTGTCCTGAAAACCACTTTTAGAAGCTCTGAACTTTTCTGTCTCTGGCATGATAGATTAGGCCACCCCGGTCTTAGAATGATGAGAAATATAATTACCAATTCACAGGGACATAATGTTAATGTAAAGAATTTCCCAAATCAAGAAGATTTTGTGTGCCCCGCATGTGCCACTGGGAAATTAATTACTAGACCTCTACTCGAAAGTGAAGGATGAAATCTCGCTTTCTGGACCGAATCCAGGAGACATTGCGGTCCTATACAGCCCCTGTCAGGGCCCTTTAGGTACTTCATGGTGCTCATCGATGCTTCCTCGAAATGGTCGCATGTATGCTTATTGTCTACGAGAAATCACGCTTTTGCAAAGCTGATCTCGCAGATAATTAAAATTAAGAATAATTTCCCTGATCATCACGTGAAGTCCATCAGAATGGACAATGCTGGAGAATTTACTTCAAAGGCATTTGATGATTATTGCACGGCAATGGGAATTACCGTTGAGCATTCAGTACCGCATGTCCACACTCAGAATGGACTAGCAGAGGCATTAATTAAAAGAATTAAATTTATTGCTGACCGCTTTTGCGAGAATTGTAAATTACCAACTACATGTTGGGGACACGCGATCTGAACGCAAGAACTCTCATCAATTTTAGACCATCGGCATATAACATCCATTCACCTATGCAACTAAGCGCAAGGGTCAAGACCTAAAATCTCTCATCTCCAGAAGGTTTGGTTGCAAAGTTTATGTACCCATACCACCACCGCAGCGAACCGCAATGGGACCTCTCCGAAAATCTGGGATATACGTTGGTTATGAGACAGCATCCATAATCAGGTATTTGGACCCTATATTTCGAGATTTGCATACTGACCAGCTTGCCACGACAAAGATCTTTGATGAGGATAGTTTCCCGTCATTAGGGGGAGGAAATCAACCCCTTGATGAAGAATGTCGGGAAATAACGTGGCAAGCCACGGGAATCCATGCACATGACCCGCGCACTAGTGAAGCAAATAGAGAAGTCCAAAAGATAATTGATTTGCAAGCTTTAGTGAATCAACTGCCTGACCACTTTTGTGATTTGAAGAGCGTGACCAAGTCGCATGTGCCTGCACGCAATGCACCGGAGAGGGTTGAAATACCAAAGAAAATTGAAGGTATCCCTAATCCCGTCCAAAGGCCTAAGAATAAAAGGACGAGAACTCCGGCCCCTCGAATCCCAAGTAACCGGGGACGCCTGGCGAAAAAGGATAAGAAGGACTTGACACAGCCGATCACTGAAGTTTCCCAGAGTAAGAAAGGGAGCCAGTTGAGACCTGGCACCAGTATGGAACCTTCAGTAAAAGGCATACCGGATTTGAATATTCCCACGGAGGGAGACATCAGCATGGATGTGTGCGCACACATCGGAGTGAAAAACTAAAGGACTTGCCCCGCAATTGGAAGCGGCGGTGAGCGAGTAGAAGCATTAGCGTAACCGCCCCATGAAGAAATAGCTATAAATTATATGACTACGGAGAATCTATGAATAGAACAACGACCAATGTCGATATTTATTTTGCAAAGAAAATTGCCACAATTATCGATCTTGATCCAGAGCTGCATCACGTCATTGAATGTAAGAAAAGATCGATTGGAAAGATTGGAAGGAGGCAATAGAAGCGAAATTAATATCTCTCAATAAAAGAGAGGTATTTGGGCAGAAGTAAGACACCTCCCCATGTGCACCTCAGAGGGCATAAATGGGTATTTGTTCGAAAGAGAAATGAAAACAATGAAGTTGTAAGACATAAAGCAAGGCTTGTTGCACAAGGTTTCACCCAACGACTGTGAGTTGATTATGAAGAAACCTATTCCCGGTCATGGGCGGAACTACCTTTAGATATTTAATCTCAATGGCAAGAAACCTGAATTTGGAAATGAAATTGATGGATGTGGTAAGCGCATACCTTTATGGAAACACGGATTCGGACATTTACATGAAGGTACCAAGGTATCCTGTCCCAAACCAAGACAGAGCAAATAGAAACACAGACAAAGGTGTAACCTTCGAGAAAGTCAACAGTATGGATCAAGCAATCAGCGAGAATGTGGTATAATCGCTAAGCGACTTTCTCTGCAAGAAAGGCTACACGAACAATGAGGATTGTCCTGTGTATTTATAACGAAGATCCGGGATGGATTTTGTATAATCTCAAGATATGTAGATGATCTAAATATCATCGGCACCTTGGAAGATATTAAGAAAGCAAGCTCTTACCTGGAGTCAGAGTTCGAAATGAAAGATTTGGGTAAAACCAAATATTGCCTAGGCTTGCAGCTTGAGCATACCCCTGAAGGGATTTTAGTACATCAATCAACCTACACTCAAAAAGTGTTAGAAAGGTTCGGATTTGAAAAGGCATACCCTTCGAAAGTGCCAATGGTCGGGAGATCCTTGCAGCAAGACAAGGACCCGTTCAGACCTAAAGAAGAGGGGGAGGAAGTTCTGGGACCAGAATTCCCATACTTGAGCGCAGTTGGAGCACTCATGTATTTAGCGAACTGCACTAGACCGGACATTGCATTTGCAGTGAACCTTCTAGCAAGGTATAGTGCAGAACCTACCAAAAGGCATTGGCAGGGAATAAAGGACGTCTTCCGATACCTCCAAGGAAGTAAAGATCTTGGACCGTTTCTACGTAAAGAACCAAGACCTAACTATGAGCTATGCAGATGTCGAATTACTGTCGGACCAAGACACAGCTAAGTCGCAAAGCAGGCTATGTATTCTGTGTGGTGGGCTGCAATTTCATGGAAATCGTCTAAGCAAAGTCTTGTATCGACTTGACGAACCACTCGTAAATTATAGCCTTGTATGAGGTCAGACGAGAATGTTCTTGGCCGGCGGATGATTCACCACATCCAGCGATCGTGTGGATTGAATACCGCGCAAACCCCCACTATTATCTATGAAGATAATGCAACTTTGTGTTGCACAAGTGCAGATGGGTTATGTGAAGAGTCCCTCACTAAGCATATCAACCCCAAGTTCTTCTATGCTCATGAATTGCAAAAGATGGGCCGAAATTAAAGTCTCGCATACTAAGTCATGTGAAAATCTAGCAGATATGTTCACTAAGTCTCTCCCAGCGTCTAGTTTTGAAAGATGCATACGTGGAATTGGAATGATGAGACTTAGAGAAGTGCAGAATTCAGGGGGAGAACCTTCACAAACTCTTTGCTAAAACTTGATCACGAAGATCGAGTACCTAAATAAAATTGGGTGGATTGTACTCTTTTTCCCTTGACGAGTTTTCCTGAAGTTTCTCAGTTAAGGTTTTTAATGAGGCAATTCGTGCAACACAACGGAACGCATGACATGTACTCTTTCTCCAAATTTTTCCCACTGGGTTTTTATGGAGTTTTGACGAGACATGAACATGTTGGATGAGTGTCCAAGGGGGAGTGTTAGGAAACTGGGCCCACGACCAGGAGTCCTGGCCCAATTGGACACCCCATGTCAGTAGTCTATATAAAGGAGAGGGGACCCCCCCATTGTAATCGATCAATATTGAAAGAGCAATAAAGAGAAGCCCGAAGTCCCCTCATATCTCTGTGTTCAATCTCTTATTCTGTTCTTGTGTTCTTGATTTGTTCTAAGCGATTCTACGCTTGTTTGCGAGGTAATCGTTGATTTGGATGGCCAAATGACGGTTACTCAACAAAAAAAGGAGCAGCAAATCAACTTTCGCTTCACGAAGAAAATGACAATGACTAACCAACGCGACATATATGGGAGTGGTTGCCAAAAACAAAAGTCAATTACGTAGTAACAGGGATTTGGATATTAATATTGATTTTCTTTTGCAAGGCAATAAATTACATACACTGTTAGTAGGTTGCTAGTGAATTGTTATGGAATGGTATCTGACCCAATAATCAAAGCAAGTATGCGGTATCCGACCCAATAATCCAAACAAGTATGTGGTATCCGAGACAGATGGACGATAGATACAATGAGAGTAACTACACCTGGGAGTAGCAAATAGGTTTCCTATACACCCCCCCATTGGAGCCCTTTATTTTTTTTTCTATATACCATTTTTCATATATAAAAGAAGTATATACACAAATTTTGCAATAAAAAGTTGATTTTAATGAAATTTTTCATGGAACTCACTTTGGGGTATCTTATAATCATTATTAGAGTATGCTCAAATTGATAAAAAAGTATCAATCATACGATTTAAGTGGTATATGAGAAGTGGAAGTGTGTGTGTCTATATATATATATATATATATATATATATATATATATATATATATATATATATATAAAATATATGGATTGTTTAAATACTCACAGGGAGTATGTACTCCCCTTCAATATACCACTTAAACGGATATATTATACTTTTTTTATCACTTTCAGTATACTTAAATACCAATTATAAGATACTCCAATGTGACTTAATTGAAAAATTTTCATTGGAGCCCTTTATTTTTGCTATATACCCTTTTTCATATATAAAAGAAGTATATACACAGATTTTGGTATAAAAATTTCATGAAATTTTTCATGGACTCGCTTTGGGGTATCTTATAATCATTATTGGAGTATATTCAAATTGATAAAGAGGTATCATCATACGATTTAAGTGGTACATGAGAGGTGGGAGTACGTACTCCCAGGAGTACCATACCATTTTCCTATATATATATATATATATATATATATATATATATATATATATATATATATATATATATGGGAACGATATCTAGTCCAAATGGGTATTTGAGTGGTAAGGTGTAAATGCGAACGTCAGCCGTCAGATCTCACGCGGACGGCTTGGATACAAATGGGTGGGATGCCCCTAATCACTTAAGGCCTTATGCAAAAAAACCCCGATCGGCTTGGCATTTTTCAGAAAACCCCTCCGCTCATAGCCCTTGGAAACGCACGCACGCCCTTGCGCCACCGCCGCTCGGCGCCCGCGTCTCCCTACGCCCTCCAATCCGCCTCCGTCCCCTGGGTAGCCGCCTCCTCCTCCTTCCTCGCCGCCCACTCGCTGCCCCATGCCAAGGCCAGGATCGAGAGGGCCAAGCGCCGCCACGACGACCCCGACGACCCCTTACTCGATCGCTTTGCGCCGCCGCCCTCACCGCTGGCGCCATGGTCTCCATTGCAGTCCGCCTCTCTACGCCACTGGTCTCCTCACAGGCTAAACCCCTAGTACGGCTAGGGTTAGAATTCCCATTTCCTCGCCTCTGGTGGTCATGCACGCCTAGGCCCCTGCAGCGACCGCCACTGCGCCACCTCTCCACCCCGACACACAGAACATTCTCGATTTTCTAAATCCTTTTAAAAATGTGTAAAATAAATTAAAACTATTTACTTTAATGAGAATTCAAGTTTGGTTCATGGAGAGGTTTGAGTTGTTGGTATCTCTTCCTGGTATGCTTGGCGATCCTCCTTCTGTATCTTTTTCGGCTATGTAGGTTTAGACCCTCTCGTGGCCTAGACCTCCCTCAGAGTTCTTAAGGTTAGACCTCCTTGAGGCTTGGACCTTTTCTCACCGGACGTATCCTCACGTCCTGCCTTTCCTTTGAGTTTGGTCACTCGGACCTCTTTGTTGGTTCGAATCTCTTTGAATAAGACCTCTTTTCTGCTCGACTTTCTTCGCCTAGACTTCTTGTTGCTCGGGCACCTTTCTAGGCCCGCACCTCTTTTCATTCAGCACCTCCATGCATTCCAAAGGACCTCTTATGTGTGCCTTCGACTCTCCGAGTTCATTTGAACCCTTGGCGTTTCTTCTTGGCGAATGGACCTCCTTAGGGTTCATTCTAACCACCACGGTTTTGATCTCACCCAAGAGGTTGGAATCTCCTTTGAGTTGCCTTGACTCACGAACTCGTTGGACCACCTTTTGTAAATCTCCCGTGGGATCCTCTCCTTCTCGGAACTCCTTTGCTCGACCTCTCCTTGCATTGAATCTAACGGTTTGGACCTCCCTCACTCAATCCAAAGGCCCGCACCTCCCCGTGCGTTATTTCTCTTTGGGGACCTCCCTTCACGTTTGATCTCGTCACTGACCTCCTCTGGGAGATCCAACCGCCTCGACCTCAACTTGTCTTTAACCTCAACCACGGACCTCTTTGAAGTTTTCGACCTCCGTCCCTAGACCTCTCCGTGGCTTTTTACGCTTGGCTACTGGGTTTCTAGGGCTTTTGTGTGAGGACCTCCTCTAGACTTTTGCGAAGAACCATTTCTTAGGATCTCTGCTTCTATTGCTTGAATCACTCCTTTGGGGTCTTTTGGCCAAAGACCACCTCCTCTGGTAAGCTTGAACCTCTTCTAAAAGAACCATTCTAAAAATGTAGACCTTTCCCCGTTGATTAAGTTTTTGACTCCTTTGGGGTCCCTCGGTTTTGTTGATCTCGGTTGGATCTTTATTTGAGTCTTCTTTGAATTGTTCTTTTACACGTGTAGATTGCGAAGACTCTAGGAGTCCGAGGGTTCTCGACCATTTCCCGAGAGCGACCCTCTCGCCACAATTTGAGCAACAAAGAACAAGGCAAGGGTTTGACCATTTCCATCATTGTCCCATTACTTTAAAGCTTAATACTTTGTTTTACTTCTATGTATGCATGCTACTTTGTGTTAAATGTCGTTAGTAATCCTATAGTCGCATAATCAGAGGAATTCTTTACCCTCTACTACCATGAGCCTAGGTTAATTTTGTGGTGGGAGCTCGTTGGATGAGCTCTTATCACTTAGTAGTTTCGATGTAAATTGCTTAGACATGCTTAGTTTTCGTAGAATGGGCTTATCATCGACTTAGTCGATGGTCTTGATCACTCAAAAATGATTATTACTCCTTTATGTCCAAAGACTTGTGCTTTGATTAATTTGTAAAATCAAAACCTGAAAATAAAAGATTGATTTAGACTTGGGCATATTGGATGGATGGTGCGGTTTTTGGATGTGGTGGTATGCCCGGGTCCCTATGACCGAGTACTTGGGTCACTAAGTTGCGATTTCAGCAGACTAACCACGCTGAGGGCATATGGAACCCTCTTGACTAAGTACTCTAGGAGGTGTTAATTATGAGCGAGCTCGGTTGGTGTGTTTTAAAAACAAATGTATATGTATAGTGTGGGAGGGGAGCATTAGCTTCCGGAAGGTTGTGATGTCTCCTTCTCCCCGTGGGTTGTGCACTCGAATTAGCATTCATCCTTTGGAAAGGTCTCAGAGGACTTAGCGTGCCAAAGACACCTTCTGAAGTAAAAGTGTGAAGGAAAGGCGGTCCGACGTGTGGTAGTAAAGTGGTACACCCCGCAGGATAAAACTATTCAATAGCCTCGCCCTAGGTTATGGACATGCTTGGTAAGGTCGTTCAAGACTAGACTACAACCTTTAATTAAAACTTGACATGGTTGGTATGAACGGGGAGTTCATGCTATTGTTGTGGTGACTTGGGTTAGTCACTTCCAGGATTGTTCTTGTTGTTGTTATTATGTTATTATCTCGTTGTTACTTCAACATTTAAAAATGCTTTGCCAAATTGCCTTCAATCTACTATGTTATTGCAAATAAATGTTGCTTTATGCTAAAATGAGTCCAAAGCCTCATCCACTTAAATAAAGCTTGCATGTAGCTATTTGTAGTTCTGTTATCTCACACGTAAGTCTTGCGGAGTACTTTATGTACTCATCCGCCGTGGTTGTGGCAATTTTGTGGCTTTTGTTGCAGAGGAAGAAGGAGAGCTCCAAGAGCCTCTCTTTGTGCTACGTGTTGCGCTTTCTTCGACGACTAGCTTGGCGGTCCCACGATGCCTAGGGTTAAGGCACATCGATTGGCTTTTGTGTTATAGCCATCTTTATGGCACTTTTGCTTCATTGTTATCTTTTTGTATTTATTGCTATTTGGCCTAAGGGCCCTCTTTTGTAATATCTATTCCATATTTATGTTAACTTCTCGGTTTGTTGCTTATGTTCTATGTGTTGTATGGAATTGATACATTCTTTTGTTGTGAGGTATGTATAACGTGACTCGGGAAGTATACATCTCGAGACCGGGTTTATTTGGTTGATAATACTAGGGTCAATCGGATGACTAAGTATTATGAGCCTAATAAACGCCTTGGGTCTCACAAAAGTTGGTATCGAGCCATATCGACCGTAGTAACGCTTATAAGCTTGGTCGCCCTTAGGATATTTTGAAAACCTATTTTCAAAGCATCAAATGAGTTTTGAAAGCTTAGGTAAATTCTCGGATTTTATTCCTTACCTATCTTAGCTTTCTTCTCATCTCACTCTAATTTGAGTTTTAAAAGTTGTTTTCCTCTTCCTTCTACAAAATAGTTGTTATCGATTAACACTGGTTTTTGGGAGAACCAATGAGATTGGCAAATTGAAGTGTGAGCTGCCCACTACAAGGTTTTGAAGTTCGAGTCGGTGATTCGACAAGGAGCTTGGATGCTAAATCGACAGCAAGCATCAAATTTCCGGACAGCAGTCTCAAAGGTTTCTAATTAGGATAGATAATGAGAGGTTAATCAACTAAAACTTGTGGGAATAAAAGGGTAAGATGTGATACTAGTTAGCTAAGTATCTAACGCTTATTTATTGCATTAACCTTGCTCTCTAATAGTTTTAGATCTCATCTTACAATCTGATTTTTGATCTTCTCGACCAATTACTCGCTCATTCAATACGGGTTAGTTGAGTTGAGAAGTTGAGCCTTGCTTTTGGTGCTTCTTGGCTGTTTTAGAGTCTTTTAGAAGCTTTTTAAAGTTTAAATAACCGCTGATTTTGGCTTTCGCTTGGGGTGATATTCCATTCCCTAGTCGATCGCTTTTGCTTTTTTAAGGCTTTGTTTTTGGGTCTAGTTGCTAACCAAAATTCATTGTAACAGATGGCCGGACGCTTTCAGAGCGGCTAAGGTTGGCCACCGTCCGGACGAGGAGCTTCCTCCTCCTCCGACCATGGCCGAGGTTTCTTCAGATCGAAGCGCAACCGCTGGATGACAGAGAGTTTTATCGACGCCATCGCCGCAACACCACCGCACTTACGGAGCTTCAGATCCGGGCCAGGAATGCCCATCACCGCGTGGAGGACTCGCGGAGTTTCTTCAGACTCACCCCCTACCTTTTCCGGCCCGAGGATCCTTGATGCGACGATTGGCCGCCTTGTGGAGCGAAGCCAGATCGCAAAGGTCGAGCACGAGAAGGCGCTGTTCAGATCGCACCACCTGGAGGGTGCGGCTTTGTCATGGTGGGAGAGCTCGCCATGCAGCCGCAGACCACACCGCCTCTTGGGAGGAGTTTCAGATCGCCTCCGTCGGGCTCACATCCCCGCCGCTTGATGGAGATCAAGAAGGGGGAGTTTCTTGCGCCAAGCAAGAGCGAGCTCACCATGGAGTATGTCTACGAAGTTCAACCATCTAGCTCGTTATGCTCCCGAGGATGTGGCCACCGATATGGCTAAGGTGCCAAGTTCAGCGTGGCTTGTCCGAGGAGAAGGACAAGCTATCCATTGTCCACTTCCCGATTTTCGCACCTTGGTCGACAAGGCCATCGTCGGCGAGCATGCGGCTCGAGAGCTTATGGACTCCCCGCAAGCGCAAGTGGGAGGCCCATAAGTCATCCAGGCGCTTCTTCCGTCCCCCGCTGCAGGCTCTCGGGTACCACTCTCACTCTTGGCGCCCGAGGTCACTGCCGCCTTCCTCGCCCTTCGCAGCCGTGTCTCACCATGTGCACTGCGAAGTCACAGAGCGGCCCCGCAACCCATTGCCGGGTCACATGTTTCTCATAACCGAAGGGCATTATGCTAACCAATGCCCTAAGAAGACAGAGCGTACTCGTCCTAATGGAGGACGCGGGCCGAGGTGGTGCACCAGACCGTAAGATCGCCCGGCCACCCAAGGCGTGGGTAGTGGTCGTCAACGCCATCACCACAGAGGAGGCTCAGAGGCACCCGACGCCGTGCATAGGTACACTTTCGTTAACTCTCATCCCGCCATCGCTTTTGTTTGATTCAGAGCATCTCATTCATTTGTTTCGAGTCTTTTGTCGCTATTGGAGAGCTTCTTTTCTCTCCATTGTCGGTCCCGCTACTCATTCGCTCTCCGGTTCGGAGTTGAGAGCCGAATCGAGTGTAGGGATGTCCCTATCGAGATCGGCGAGGTTTCTTAGCAAACCTTATCCTTCTCCATTCAATGAAGTCTTGATGTGATTCTTGGCATGGATTGGTTGTCCCAAAGACATGGGGCAAATCGATTGCGCCAGAAGCTCATCTCTATCTAGTCCTCCCATGAAAGCAGTTCGCCACCGTCGCTAGATCCGCATCTCTTCGCTTGAAGCGAAGCCCGCTTAGATATTAGCGAAGTCCCAACAGTTTGTGACTTTGTTGATGTCTTTCCACGATCTTCCGGGATGCCACCCGCTCGAGACCTCGAGTTTGTCATTGAGTTGGCTCCTGCATCGCCTCTATCTCAAAGAGGCCTTATCGGATGCCACCGAACGAGTTGGTAGAATTGAAGAAGCGCTAAGTGAGCTGCAAGAGAAGGGTTTCATTTGCCCTAGCTCATCTCCTTGGGGTTGTCCAAAGAATCTTCGTAAAGAAGAAGGATTTGCGGTATTTTACGATGTCGCCGATTATCGCCCACTTAATGAAGTGATGAGAAGAACAAGTATCCATTGCCCCGCATTGACGATCTCTTCGATCAATTAACCGGAGCTCGAGTTTTCTCCAAGATTGATTTGAGAGTGGGATATCATCGTTCGGATTCGCCCGAGGATATTCCAAAGACGGCGTTTTCTACTCGCCACGGCTTGTACGAGTACATCGTCATGTCGCTCGCTTAACCAATGCCCCCGCTTTGTTCATGAACCTCATGAATTCGGTATTCATGGAGTATTTGGATAAGTTTGTCGTGGTCTTCATCGATGATATTCTTATCTATTCCAAGAACGATGAGGATCATGCCGAGCATCCGGCTTGTGTTAGGCAAGCTACGCGGAGCACCACCGTGACGCCGAAGTTCAGCAAGTGTGCGCTCGTTGAAGGAAGTGGCTTTCTTAGGCCATATTCTTTCGGCGGAGGCGAGTGTTGATCCTAGCAAGGTCACCGATGTTCTTTCATGGAGTCCGCCCACTTCGTCACCGGCGCGGAGTTTTCTTGGTTTAGCGGGATATTATCGCCGCTTATCGAGAACTTCTCCAAGATCGCTGGCCGATGACGGAGTTGCTCAAGAAGGACAAGAAGTTCTTGTGGTCCGATGCTTGCATGGCAAGTTTCCATATACTCAAGAAGCGTTTGACCACCGCCTCCCATTCTTGTTCTTCCCGATATCCATCGCAGCTTCGATATCTTTTATGATGCTTCTCGTCGAGGCCTCGGTTGTGTCCTTATGCAAGAAGGCAAGGTAGTGGCCTATGCATCAAGGCAATTGAGACCTCATGAACTCAACTACCCTACTCATGATTTGGAGTTGGCTGCTGTGATTCATGCACTTAAGATTTGGCGACATTACCTAATCAGAATCGCTAGAAGTGTATTCGGATCACAAGAGCCTCAAGTACTTGTTCACCCAACCCGACCAACCTCGTGCAAAGGAGATGGTTGGAGTTGATCAAGGATTATGATATGGGTATTCACTACCATCCCGCAAGGCTAATGTCGCTGTCGATGCGCTTTAGTCGCATAAGCGCATTGTAATGCCTTAGTGCTCAAGGAGCATTCGCCCTCTCTTCTCGAGGCATTCCATTGCCTCAACTTGGAGATAGTTGAGCATGGATCTCTCAACGCCATGGTTGTGCAACCAACCTTGGTGGATCGGATCAAGTCCGCCAGCGATCGGATTTGGGAGTGAGCCACATTAAGGCAAATGTCAAGAACGGAACGACCAAGTGCTTCTCTCGAGGATGAGCATGGCGTCGTGAGGTTCGGCAACGCCTTGTGGTTCCAAAGGACATGGAGTTGCGGAATTTAATCCTCCATGAAGCCCATGATTCGCCTTTATCCATTCATCCCGGCCACAAAGATGTATCAAGATCTCCGCCAGAGATTTTGGTGGACCCGAATGAAGAGGAGATTGCGGTTCGTCGAGAGCGACGTGTGTCGTCGTGTCAAGGCCGAGCATCGGCGTCCCGCCGATCGCTTCACCTTTGCCAATTCCTCGAGTGGAAGTGGGATTCGATCGAATGGATTTCATCACGGTCTACCCACGCCCCCAAGAAGAATGATGCCATTTGGGTCGCCATCGATCGATTGACTAAGGTGGCACATTTCCTTCCCGCCAAGACCGAACGGGTAGGTCTTTTGGCGGAACTCTATATCGCCCGCGATCGTGAGTTTGCACGGTGTGCAAGACGATCGTGTCGGATCGTGGATCCTTTTCACGCCTCGCTTTTGGCATAGCTTGCAAGAGGCTATGGGCACTCGTTTACCTTTAGCACGGCATATCATCCTCAAACCGATGGTCGACCGAGAGGGTCAACCAAGTTTTGGAGGACATGCTTCGTGCTTGTGTCCTTTCATATGGGAAGCATTGGGAGAAATGCTTGCCATTCGCCGAAGAAGCCAGATAACAACGATTTTCAGCCGCTTCTCGGCATGGCACCATTTGAGGCCTTGTACGGAGAAAGTGTAGGACCCGTTGAACTGGTCGAGACCGGTGAGAGACCTCTCTTGGCCCGGACTCAATCAATGAGGCCGAGCGCCAAGTCCAAATTTATTGTGGAGCTGCGCACATTACTCAATCCAGCAAAAGAGCTATGCGGACCGCCGTCGACGTGAGTTACGTTTTGAGCCTAATGACTTTGTTTATCTCAAAGTCTCTCCTTTGAAGGGCCATCAACGTTTGGCGCCAAGGGCAAGTTAGCTCCTCGATATGTCGGTCCCTACCGCGCTATCGAGAAGAAGGGAGCCGTTGCCTATAAGTTGGAGTTGCTACCTGCACTTGAGGGGGTACATGATGTTTTCCATGTGTCCCAACTTAAGAAGTGCCTCCGTGTTCCAACTGAGGAAGCTCCGTTGGAAACCCTCGATGTCCGTGAAGATTTGACCTATCGCGAGCACCTGCTCACAGACTGGCGAGTCTCGAACGAAGGACAAGGAATAAGACCATCAAGTTCCTTAAAGTTCAAAGTGGTCAAACCATTTCGAGGATGAGGCTACTTGGGAAAGAGAAGATCGTCTCAAGGCGGACTATCCATCTTTCTTTACTCGAGTGAGCCAAATCTCGGACGAGATTTTGTAAGGGGAGAGATTTTGTAACATCCCAAATGTATAATTAGGGTTAATCAAGTATAATTATATGTGTAGAAATTAAAACTTTTCTCACATCTTGAAAACCCTAAAATCTTATGTAATTTTTGTCCAAGAGTTGTGTAATTCAAAAACACAAAGCTCTTGTTGACCAAAAATCAAACTCAATTTCCAATTATCTTAAATCTTGTGTCAAACATTTGGAATATATTTTCCTTGGTCCCAAAAACTGATATGGGACCCCTTCAAAAATATCATGAGTTATAACACTTGTTGATAATTTTGGAGGCAAAACAATCCTTTAAACAACCTTCATGAATTTCCTGAGAAAAATGCATTGCATAATAACCTCTGGAAATTTTATGCAAGGTTGATCTCATTGTCAGCAAGCTCCAGTTAAAATTTCATCAAATTTGGAGCTCATTTGCTATCTCAAATAATTCTGGTAAGTTTCAGCTGTTAAAAACTAAATTTAAAAGCCTACCATTGTTCCTTGGGCTAGCCATATTCAAAGTTGGTCCAGCCCAACCTTGTGCACACCTCGGCAGACCTCATCTCCACCTTGATCAAGTGCGCTGCTGGATTTACATCCAACAGCCACGACCTCCTCCGCGGTCAACACCGCGAGGACCTCCCCACCTCATGAGGTCATTGCCGTTGGATCCGTGATCAATGGTCATGACCTCCCCTGTGTGTTAAACCTCAAAGACCTCCTCAAGCTGTTAAACCATCGCAGCGAGGTCATCCCACCTTGTTGAGGTCGTAGCCGTTGGATCAAATCCAACAGCCACGACCTCCTCCTCAACATACTCAGTCAGGTCCTCCCACCTGCGTGAGGTCATAGCCCTTGGATCCAAGATCCATGGCCCTGACCTCCTCCTCTCAACCTAAACTAAACAAACCTTCCACCTAACCTAGGTCGTAGCCATTGGATCAAATCCAACAGCTCACGACCTCCCCGTGCTATCAAGCACTCACAACCTCCCCCATCTTTTGTTGTGCACCGTTAGATTAAAATCTACGGTCACGACCTCCTTTTTGTCTCATGCGCACCAGACCTCCCCAGCGCACGTGAGATCGTAGCCCTTAGATCTAAATCTAAAGGCCATGACCTCCCTTGCCTGTTGCGCATCATATCGGACCTCCCCATCGTCAAGGTTGCCCTTGGATTTAAATCCAAAGGCCATGACCTCCCTCATGTCTTTTGATGCGCATGTTAAGTCCTCACTTTGGAGGTCCGCACTTGGCTGGATGGAGATCCAACGCTTTGGACCTCTGCCCCTTTTCCCCGCGTGCGTTTTCTCGACATGAAATCGGAGGGCCACGACCTCCCATCTTGATCGTGTGGTGGGACCTCCTCCCACCACTTAAAACATAACGGTTCAAAATGAGATCCGATGGTTAGGACCTCCTGAGTCTTATCCAACGGTCATAAGGACCTCCTGTTCTTCTCCTTCCTCTGGCGCGCATGCGTGCTCTCGAAAGTGGAGTTAATGTCCACTTGCCCCTTTGGTCCTTTCAATGACTCTTTCTTGACGACCAAGATTTAATGCAGTCGACTTTCCGCTCATCAGTCAAGACACCACCTTGTCAACCTTTATGTCTTGTCCACCCCATGGACCAACCCGTGGGCTAAGCTCACCATGGAGCTTAGCCCCAGCTCAAAACCTTCACTCAAGGCTATAAAGTATCCTTTGGGATCCTCCTTGGCTTCCTTTGCACACAACCCACCTTAGCCTTGCACTTGTGCGTGTCGAGCTCCTCCTCCACTAACTCACTCACCTCCCATCTTGGCCGCCATTGTTGAAGTCCTTGGAGCTCCTCAATGAGACAAGGGTTCCAAAGGCTCTCTTTCCAACCTTTGCTCACTTTTTGCTCCTAAACACCTCTTGGAAGTTAACCCTAACTTAAATTGTTTGGGCATTTTTCAGAGGTGGACAAAGAGGAGCTTGAGCTGGAGCTTTGGCCGTGAGTCGCAAGCTTCGCTGTCTTCCCCTAACTCCGGCCATCACCTCCACGACCTCCCCAAAGACCTTAGGACCTCCGTACTCCTCCTCGTAGTCCTTTAGATGCGGCACCCGCATGAATGATTTTGCGGAGCTTTTTCTGGCACAAGTTTGAATGTTGCGCGAGTCGCTTTTTGCATTTTCGTGTTTGGCCGTGGCTTTGGTCATCTTTTGCCCTCTCGGCTCGCCGGCGTTCAAAGCCGCCGCCGCCGAGAGGAGGTCCACCGGTGCGCAACGTTATTGTGCACTCGGCAGATATATTGGACCTCACCGGCGAGCTCTACATCGCCATGCGAGATCACTTCTTCACGCCGGGATTTTGCTCTGACGCCCCCGTGTCATTGTCGTTTTAGGACATAAATTCACCGCTTTAAATGCCCAATCATCGCAATCATTGGTGTCTTAACCGCCATTAACCCCGCCCTTTTGCGCGCATTAAAACCCTCGCGGACCTCCTCGTGGTCCCGCCGCATTTATCTCATGTCCTAAGCTCGTGGCGCTTGGAGTCAGGACGCCCGCACCTCCTCCGAGGAGATCTGAGCGTCCAAGACCTCCCCTTGCGTAATCATGGCCGCCTGCACCTCCCCGGAGGTCTGCGGACGTTAGGACCTCCGCTTAGGACCTCCCGTAGCTATCTCACCCGCTCATGACCTCCCGGGTAGATCTTGACCGTCAAGGTCCTCCCCTGACGATCTCGAACCATCGAGGACCTCCTTGGAACATCTCGACCGCCCAGACCTCCCCCGTGAGGTCTTGGACGATGTGAGATCTTCCTTGGGAGATCTTGATAGTTTAGATCTTCCTTGGAAGATCTCACCGCTGAGGACCTCCCTTTAGATCTGGTCCGCTCCGACCTCCTTCTGTGTTGTGGTCCATTTGATTTCCATCTACGGTCACGACCTCCCCCTCACCTCGCAAGCATGTGAGTTGCTAAGAGGTCCAGACCTCCGACCTTCACGCGCTGTAGGTGATGTTCTCCTGGGAGATCTTGAGCCGTTGGATTTAAGATCGGTGGCTCACGCCCTCCCATACCCTTGTGAGTTTAGAAATTCCAAGTGAGGTCTTAGTTAAACCAAATAAGGTATAGACTTTAGAATTTCATATCTCTTTCATTTTAATTCCAAATGAGGTCATTCAAATTGTGTTAGCTCTGTCTTGAACTTGACTTTAATCCAAAAATGATTGTAAGTTGAGTTCAGCTCCAGAGCACAGTTTGCCATTAGATTTTAAAACCAACTTTAAAATGTGCACTTAAATCAATGCTTAACTTGTAAAATACATAACTAATGCTCTATAGATTATTTTTGGGTGAGACCAACTTTGTTGGTTTCCTCTCTTAGTGAACTCACTGTGAAAATTAGTTTTGAGCATGTTGCTGTTAGGAAATTGAGGACTTGTGCATTATAATTTTGTTCAAGTTCTTGTTTTTGAAAATTTGTAGAGAGTGCAATATAGCTCCAAATGAGATGAACTCAATTGTGTTATTCATCTCATGAGGTGCTGGTTTTACAGTAAAAATTTCAGCTTCACTGCTGTTCTAGAAAATGTTGCCTCATAATTAAATTAGTGAATAGTGCAGTTTGGTAATTAATAGGCTGAGCAGAATTGATTTCATCATATCTTTTGCATTGAGAATCCAAATCAATTGGTTCTTGTTGCTAAATTCATGATAAATCATTGTCTTGCTGCTGTAAAATTTTCAGAGAATTTGGAGTTCGTTTGTTGTGCTGTCTTTGTTGTTTTCGTTGTTCTTATCGGTTTTTTATCGCTTCCGTTAGGTTTCGACATTTGTGGTGATCCCGAGAGCGACCCTCTGCCACAATTTGAGCAACAGCAACAAGGCAAGCAGTTTGACCATTTCCATCATTGTCCCATTACTTTAAAGCTTAATACTTTGTTTTACTTCTATGTATGCATGCTACTTTGTGTTAAATGTCGCTTAGTAATCCTATAGTTGCATAATCTGTAGGAATTGTTTATCCTCTACTACCATGAGCCTAGGTTATTTGCTGTGGTGGGAGCTCGTTGGATGAGCTCTTATCACTTAGTAGTTTCGATGTAAATTGCTTAGACATGCTTAGTTTTCGGTAGAATGGGCGATCATCGACTTAGTCGATGGTCTTGATCACTCAAAAATGATTATTACTCCTATATGTCCAGCACTTGTGCTTTGATTAATTTGTAAAATCAAAACTGAAAATAAAAGATTGATTTAGACTTGGGCATATTGGATGGATGGTGCGGTTTTTGGATGTGGTGGTATGCCCGGGTCCCTAAGGACCGAGTACTTGGGTCACTAAGTTGCGATTTCGCAGACTAACCACGCGAGGGCATATGGAACCCTCTTGACTAAGTACTCTAGGAGGTGTTAATTATGAGCGAGCTCGGTTGGTGTGTTTTTAAAACAAATGTATATGTATAGTGTGGGAGGAGCATTAGCTTCCGGAAGGTTGTGATGTCTCCTTCTCCCGTGGGTTGTGCAGCTCGTAATTAGCATTCATCCTTTGGAAAGGTCTCAGAGGACTTAGCCGTGCAAGACACCTTCGAAGTGTGCGTAAAGGAAAGGCTCGACGTGTGGGTGCAAGTGGTACACCCTGCAGGATAAAACTATTCAATAGCCTCGCCCTAGGTTATGGACATGCTTGGTAAGGTCGTTCAAGACTAGACTACAACCTTTAATTAAAACTTGACATGGTTGGTATGAACGGGAGTTCATGCTATTGTTGTGGTGACTTGGGTTAGTCACTTCTGTGATTGTTCTTGTTGTTGTTATTATGTTATTATCTCGTTGTTACTTCAACATTTAAAAATGCTTTGCCAAATTGCCTTCAATCTATTATGTTATTGCAAATAAATGTTGCTTTATGCTAAAATGAGTCCAAAGCCTCATCCACTTAAATAAAGCTTGCATGTAGCTATTTATAGTTCTGTTATCTCACACGTAAGTCTTGCGGAGTACTTTATGTACCATCGCCTGTGGTTGTGGCAATTTTGTGGCTTTTGTTGCAGAGGAAGAAGGAGAGCTCCAAGAGCCTCTCTTTTGTGCTACGTGTTGCGCTTTCTTGACGACTAGCTTGGCGGTCCCGTCAGATGCCTAGGGTTAAGGCACACCGATTGGCTTTTGTGTTATAGCCATCTTTATGGCACTTTTGCTTCCGCTGTTATCTTTTGTATTTATTGCTATTTGGCCTAAGGGCCTCTCTTTTGTAATATCTATTCCATATTAATGTTAACTTCGGTTTGTTGCTTATGTTCTATGTGTTGTATGGAATTGATACATTCTTTTGTTGTGAGGTATGTATACCGCATTCGGGAAGTATACATCTCTCGAGACCGGGTTTATTTGGTTGATAATACTAGGTCAATCGGATGACTAAGTATTATGAGCCTAATAAACGCGTCTGGTCTCACAAAATGTTGTCAGGGAAGCAAGGAAAATGAAAAATGGACTGACCGCTCGGGCGAATTGGTTAGATTGGCTGGTGCAATGTTTGTGTACGGACTCTATCCTAGTAAAGGTGGAGGTCCAGGGTTTGTGAAAGTCGCCCCTAGTCATGTGAGGACCGGTCTTTGAGCCACCAATGCCAAGCCTATAATGGCTATGCCACAATCGCGGCAACCACATGTCTCCTGCATGGGGGGTGGGACCCCGGCCGAGTAATTTGCAAAACTTCACCATATGTCGCTCCATTGGAGGTGTG
The DNA here is from genome assembly GCA_036346405.1 of Phyllostachys edulis. NCBI lineage: Eukaryota > Viridiplantae > Streptophyta > Magnoliopsida > Poales > Poaceae > Phyllostachys > Phyllostachys edulis. The sequence continues at coordinate 26,631,178 of CM070549.1, forward strand.
GGAGATCTTGTAAGACCGATGGTCCTTTATGACCTAATGTTCCCACTTTGGTGCAAGAGGGGCTTCATTGGATTGTCCATATGGGGGGTGAAACCTTAGCAAGGAAAGGTCAGTGGTGGAGCAATGCATTGTAAAGGCCTTTGTCATGAGCTCTAGACCTCTTACCTTTGGTAGTGAGAGGTGGCATTGACGGATGCCGGATAAACTAGAGAAATCATGTCATGTGGGTAAAGTGCACAACCTCTGCAGAGTTAAATCTATTCGAATAGCCGTGTCCACGGTCATGGACGTGCTGGCCAAAGGCTACTCGAGTTAGATGTTGATTTTGGGGTTTTCGTAAATATTTATCAAATCTGCTTTTGGGATTTTATTCCATGGGTTTGGGCAGGAGCCTCGTTGTCGAGGGTATCCTTCACCAACTTGTTGATGAATGTTATCCAACTGAAAAATTGTTTTAACAAAATGAATTTTATCTATTTAAAGACCTGCTTTGGAACTTAGTAATGGTAGTTGAAAGAAAATTGGCTTTGTGCAAATTAACCATAATATGCCATCTTTTGATTATCCATATATGCATGTCATTCTCGCTAATCCATCGGTGTAACTTGCGAAAGCACGGTTGTTGTGCTCACTCTTGCTCATTACAACCTTTGCCAGAGAAGACTTGCGCAAAGGAAGAAGATCAAAGCTAATAGGTTGTGCCTTCCATCCAGCTTGCCTCGTGGTGTCAGCTGAACTGCTATTCTTTTGCTCTTTTGTGTTCATGTTGGGCCCAAGGCCACTGTAACAACTCAGAAATATTTTACTTTAATAAAGATGCTTTCGATGTCACCACCATTGTATTATTTCTGTGAAGAGCTAGCCATGATCCTTGGGACTAGCTCGATTCACAGGAACCCCGGAGCAAGCTCAGACTCCACATGTCCTCACCATGGGGTGAATGAGTGAGGTTCTCGAGGAAGTCTTGGACCTCCCAGACCTCCTCTGGAGGATCGCGGGGTGACCTTGAGGAGCTCTCGACCTCCTCGTTTCCCCCTCGGGTTGTGGCTGTGGGCAGTCCGTGGACGCTCCTTGGCTCAAGACTCTCGGGCCATGTTCTCGGACATCCCGAGGTCTCATTGACCTCCCGGAGGTCTTGGGAACTGTCCGAGAGGTCCTTTGTGGACCTCCTGGGAGGTCCTGATGGACTTTCCAGAGGTCATGGAGGACCTCTCGGGTGCCCTAGAGTTGGGTCGTTACACGCGCCCACCTCCTTTCCTTGCGGCTCTGGGGTCCCCTCCAGAATGATCTATTCTTACTTTGTTCTGGAGATGTTTGTACCATGATCATTGGAGTTGATTTTTTTTTCTTCAAATTTCTGATGCAGGGTACGATTCCATTATGGTCACCCTGATGTTTTCAATAGAATATTTCACCTCACAAGGGGTGGCATAAGCAAGGCGTCAAAGGTTATCAACCTTACTGAGGATATCTTTGCAGGTAAAATATCCAGAGATTATGTGTTATGCATATTTTCTTAGTTCTGCCCAGTAAGCTCATGATTGTTTCGATAATTTTAAAGGGTTCAATTCAACTCTACGTTGAGGAAATGTCACCCATCATGAATACATACAGTTGGGTAAAGGCAGAGGACTGAAAAACTCTTGAGCAAGGAACAGAAGTACTCACTAGCCAAATACAAATTTATGTACTTTGGAGTTCGAATGCTGCTGTGCGAGTTGCCGCAGGGGGAGATGACATGCTTTCAAAGTGGCAATTTGACGAAATTGGTATGAAGCACAGGAGGGAAAGGAGTGTATGCAGTCTTGTAATTGTACTCTGAGTTTGAGTTTGATGCCGGATACCTGACCTTGTAAATAAGGCTTCCAGTTTGATTTTGATGCCGTATACCTGACCTTGTAAATAAGGCTTCTGGCCTGAGTTTGATGCCTGACCTTGTAAAGAAACCATGATGAATGAAGTTGTTAGTTCTCTTTGTGACCTGATGGATGAAATTATTGTCTTGGAATTTTGTTAGTTCTCTTTGTCACCTGCTCTTGTGAATGAATATCACTCAATCTTGGCCTCCCGTCATTCTAATTGGATAGTTTGGCAAACCATGTGCATACTTGCTCACCTAGTCCAGAAATTTGGAGTCCATCAAAAGCACATAGCAGATTTCTTGACAAGCATGTTGTTTGTTTTTTGACCCCAATCTATGGTCATAAAAGCACATAGCAGATTTCCAAATTTTGATGTGTTACTCAATTTGGAGTCCATCAAAAGCACATAGCAGATTTCCAGATTTTGTCATGCTTCAGTTCAGTTTATGAATAGTATTAGTTTTCTAAATGAGTGAGTGCATCATTTTGACCAATGAGATGTGCCCAGTTACATTGAACAACCTGACACTATTCACTTTCAATTTACAACTTGATAATTTGAGAGACCAACTGCTTAGTCATTCCATTATGACCATAATAAGCCTTTTGACCAATGAGATGTGCCCAATCATTCATTACAGAACACTGCTTAGTCATCTCATTCTCATACATAACCAAGTCATAAATCAATACTCACCAACTAACAATAACACTCGCTTCATCAATAATAACTCATTCACAATTCAAAAACTTAGTACTTTACAAGCAAGCATCAACATTGCCATAAGATTAATACAACCTCGAGACACTTGGTTCGGTTACATAACACTAATACATCAATACTCATCTCCCCGCGCAACTCGCACAAAGAGCATTTGCAGTGTTCATCTCCCCTGCGGCAACTCGCGACAACAAAGATTGCAGTGTTCATGTCACCATTGTTTGCTTATCCATACACAAGAAAATAGAAGAAAACAAAAGTCTTGAAGGTGCTACCATCATCAAGAAACTCGATGAAGGCAAAACGTAAGACCGAATGTGGGTCTCCCGAGATCTGACAATCTACCACCTATGGTAAAAAGATGAGTGTAAGAACATGATAATCATATTACCAAGTGCTAAGATAGCTATATTTATCCAATATAACCCATAGCCAAAACATACGTGCATAACTGAATGAATGATACTCCAAAGCATTAGGAAAATTTCAATATTCAAAATGATTGTCTGTTTAGTAGTAGTCTTAGTCTCTTAGATGGCTACAAGTTTGTTTTGTAAGGTGCTATTTTGGTTCAGGCAAGTTCCAAATTGAAAAGGCAGCCCACCCGAATTAAACTTGGTATTCAGTTGAGCTTTGTGGCAGCCAAGAAGAAGTGGCAATTGCTAGCCTGGAGTTCTGAAGCCCGCGAGCATGTCAGGAGTAGGGAAGGATGGCGGTGCCAGGGGCTAGGGAGGGCCGCAGCCGAGAGGGGGCTGGAGAGCATGTGGGCGATCAGCCGGAGCCCGACATGGGTGTGATCCGCCGCCCAGGGGCCCGAGAGGATCTCCTTGCAGCCAGGAGGGCGAATGAGGGTGGCGCCAGGGGCCAGCGAGGGGTGGAGAGGTGGACACGTCGGGGGTGGAGAGGTCACAGGGTGAGGCCGCCTGACGGGCCCAAGCGGCCACGCACTGGGGAGGGCGAGGAAATGTGGAACTCTAACCCTAGCCGCACTGGGGTTTGGCGCAGGAGACCGTGGGCGGGAGAGGCAGCTGGCCAGCTATGAGATCGGCATGTGCCGGCGCGGCGCAAGGCAGGGAGCAAGGCCAAGGGGGTCGGGGTCAT